>JAWMRA010000130.1:33094200-33165057 GCA_035584735.1 Pseudotriccus pelzelni | reverse complement strand
TTAACATCTTGCTTTGCAGAGGCTGCCGAGCTTTTTGGGCTGGAAGTCAGCTTGAAGAAGACAGAAGTTCTCTATCAACCTGCACCTCAGGAAGTCTTCCACCATCCCCATATCACCATTGGCGGATCAGAGCTCAAATCAGTCCAGCAATTCAATTACCTGGGAAGCATCATCTCCTCGGACGGTAAGATTGGCGCAGAAATAGACAACAGGTTAACAAAGGCATACAGAGCTTTCGGCAAACTCCATAAAAGAGTTTGGCAAAACAGACACCTGAAGAAAAGCACAAAGATCAGCGTTTACAAAGCCATTGTACTGTCTACTCTTCTTTATGGTTCTGAATCATGGGTCATTTACCGCCACCACCTGCGTCTCTTAGAACGCTTCCATCAATGCTGCCTCCGTTTTGCCTCATAGTGTTTTGGAAATACATGACTGTTTGGATCAGGGGAATTCTGAATCATAATGTTATTTCTTATGAGGCGGCCAGAGGCTACTTTAAAATCGAGTATCCATGCATTTCTGATAGTAATTGATACTTTTTCTGGGCTCACAGAGTAATTGTTACAATAAGACTATCAAATTCATTCTTGGATGATAATTGATTTCAAAGAAACAAAACAGCATAACACCCTAAATCTTGAATGTGGAAAAAAACTAACAATGTTCAGTAACATGACAAGCAAATTACTCGAGGAAAATACCTCCCAAAAAACCAAGACATGACATAACTAAAGAATGAACAGCAATTGATACATAAATTGTGTTTGAATTCTCAGGAAAAGATAATCCAATAGGAAATATATTGGTAGGAATTTTGTCATAGAATCATACCATGGCCTGTCTTGGAAGGGACCTTAAAGATCATCGGGTTCCAACCCCCTTGCTGAACAGGAACACATTCTACTAGACGAGGTTTCCCAGAGCTCTATCCAACCATACCTTAAACATTCTCAGGGATAGGGCATCCAGAACTTCTCTGGGCAACCTACTACAGTGCCTCACCACCCTCACAGTAAAGAATTTCTTCCTCATATATAATCTAAACTTACTCTCTGAGTTTGAAGCCATTTCACCTTGTCCTGTCCCTACATGCTCCTGTACAAAACCCTTCTCCATCTTTCTTATGGTATTTATATCAAGTGGCATCCCAACTTCACAGCACTGACTACAACTGTCATTAAAAGAGATGACATTTCATGCTTTTACATATAATAAATTACTGGTGTTATGTTTTAAATGTGAAAATGTCCATGATTATTCATGTGTGTTTGGCTGCTCTCTCTCCTGCTGCTTAGGTGTGCACCAGTGTCAAAGTATAATTAGAAAATCACTATGTCTTAGCACACTATATTTCTTAACAATCAACACTTTACAGAGCAGAGTAATTTAACACAGAAAACCAAAACTCAGTATGGGACCTGTCAGTGGAGGTTTTGTCTCAAGCACCTGACACTTGCTACAGACAATGAAATCTAAAGATTAGATACCTGGGTTAGCACATCTCTGCCTGATTTTTTTTAGTAGCTTTAAGCTACTCCTGGTTTTGTCCTCCTGTTCTGAATAAATGTAGATGTGTATCAGCTTTTCTTTCTCACAGTTTGGTGCTACAGACTCTCATTTTAATAGCAGATTCATTTCTAGTGCCTAGTTATCAGTAACATTTTTGCAGGTTTCTGAGTCACTGTTTGAGACAGCTGCTTGCACTGTCAACCCGAGAGCTGTCTTTAAAATCATACACCCTTGACATATATAGTTAACTAGCCTGGAGAAAGATGGTTGACTGAAAGCTGCACAGGGTCAGAAGAAACGCCTTTTACTTGGCACATACTCACATAACCTAACTGACCTAAACTGAGCAGGAGAAATTAATCATACTTTCAGCCATTTCTCCTGACATCTGTGTCTCTCCTTTTGATGTTTAATATTTTCATTTTTCCCACACAAGTGTCAAGTACCTGTCTGATGAAGATGACCACAGGTTTGTCTGCTTTTTTTTTTTTTTTTTTTGACAGTGTGTAATGGTCCACCAGGAATGAAGAATAAAAAGACCAGCTTTCAATAAGTGAAAAATAGTTTGAAGAGTTCCAACAATGGTGTTGACAACAGATCTGAAGAAGTGCAGGTAGTAGCCACTGTGGATGTGTGGAAAAAAACCCCTAAAATATTTAGAAGGACAAATATAACTTCAAGCTGTATTAGGCATCTGGATTGTGTCTTTATTAACTGGAAATCACTCATAATATGAATTTAGTTTAATTCAAATACTAACATGTTTTGTAAAACACAGATATTTAAAAAAATTGTATCCAATCCTTGATTTAAAAAATTTTCCAAGTAAACCATGTATAACTCATCCTGGATCAATTACTATTATTAGACAGTGGTTGTTAGATTTACCTAAAGGCCTTTTCTGTCACCAAAGTAAACACATTTTTTGACCATCCATGGAATACCATGCTTCCATATTTAAGCATTGTCTCCCCTTTCTTCAGTGAAAGGAATTGAGGTGTTATGAAATTAATTATTCTAAATTGTAATTTCTGTAAATTTATGTTTCTTCTAATATATTTGAAAGAGACCTGCATAATCCGAATTAAGCTAGTCTCATGTTTCAAACAAATCCTATGTCTATTTCTTTTTGTGACTTAGATTTTATATTACATTTGGTTCTGCTGGAAATTATTTTCTCCTCACACACTATATAAACAAGTTTTGCATGTATGACTGCATACGGAACACTTCATTAATGTTGAACATTGTGATGGGAGTCTTAATATGAATCAGTATGTCAAATTTCTGATTGCATGTTTTGCCAGTGAGGCATAAAATTTTGTCAGAAATATGTTTTATCCTTTGCAGAGATCAAGATGAGTCTGGGCAAGGGAGAACCACTGAGAGGGTTCCTATGAAATTGGCTCAGGATAATCTTTGAGTTGGAACCATTAATATGGGAATAGATAACTTTGGAAATGCTTAAAATCAACCTCTTGCACGCTGATGCAACTTAATCACCTAAAATATTTCTACCCTAAGTATACATTTTTCTGTTTGAAAACTGGGTATATTCTAATGCTGATCAGAACTTCAAATCTTCAAGCATACACATAAATTACTCTTCAGAAAAACTTCACCCACTCAGAACATAGTGGCCTTGCACATGCTTTTAATAAAGAAAGAATTATAGTAAAAGTTATGCTCATATAATTCTTACTAATACAAACATTGTACAAAGAAAGCAAAAGTCTAAACGCTGTTTAGCGTGATCTCTTCTCTAGAAAGGAAATTTTATAATAGATTTATTTAAAAGAGTAAAATATATTATCTTAAAGTCCAAGATTAAGAGCACTATATAGAGGTGAAAGTATTCCTACAGTTACATAACTGCTGATGTCTCCTGCTGGGACTCAGTAATTCAATCTTCATGGCAGATTCTGCCATAGACCACTTTCACTGTCTGTGCTAGACCAGGCCTAGACTAGCAGATAACTCGTGTGGAACTTCTGTGCAGATTTTACACATGCCACAAATTTAAGAGGGCCATTATATTGTGATGCATTCTAATATCACACAAAGAGCACTGGCTGTTCCTGTTTTCATAATCTGTCTTCATGGGAGGAAATAAAGTATGATGAATCTGTTCTACAGTTTTCACATGTGGTCAAGTCTACCAACCTGGACGGAGACTGGAAAAGTGGCTGAAGAAATAAATGTTATAAGTGTTTAGTGCTCATTTCAGTTGAAGAAGTTCTCATAAGTTACTGGACAAATCCTTTGAATCCCAGCCTCTCAGGGTAGCACTGGAAAAATAAGTAATAGGATTCATTACTTCGATCTCTCAATTTAATTAGGTGAAAGAAAAGCTCATGGTTGTATTTTGTAATTTATTCTCTGCTTTTTTACTTCAGCCCATATACAAAAATAGTAACTTCTTCTTGCAGAATCTGTTGCTGTACTTTGAATCTACAAAGCAATATATGTAATAATTTAATTCCTTAAAAAAGGAAGCAAACCCCTCATTTGTTTGTCTTGCCTTGAGTGCAACACCTCAACTTCAGATGAGTGTGCAGTTGCTGGACTGTTTTATTATGCTTAAGACAGCTTTCTAGTAGTAGTTGCATTAAAATATTTTTAAATTTAGTTTTAGGTTAGCCGGCAATTATGATCTATTCTCTAAAAAGAATTCCATGAAAATATAAAGCATTGCATTTAATTATGTAGTTAAAATTTGTGTTCTAATTTAGAAGGAGTCAGTCTGATGTCTTGCATACAAAGAGAATTTACAGTGATACAAGAGTGTCATCTAGTGAATGATTTGGGTGTAGGACAATTGCCTCAATAGTATTCAGCTTTTGAGTTATAGTATAAGTACAGCTGATTAGACAGCAGGATTACTCAGAGCATTTTAAAACTTTCCTTCAGGTCAACACTGCACACTAAAAAAGAATTATTTGAAAATTGTACTATTAGAAGGAAAAAGATAATTTCCCATTTACTGTTTCAAAACATGCTACATATCCTTCCTTAACACCTAATCTCCTGTACTAAAACCACAGTTCAAGCTTGCAAAATTCAGAGATTAAATGTGAAGTAAATGAAATTAGAAAGTTAATCAGAAGTTTTCTTTTTCTTAAACAAATGCAATATTTATCTGAGTTGTTGAAAACCTTAAACATCAGTCTGCTTTAGCTTAGAAAAAAATAAACAACTGATTTCTGCAGAAAGATCTGGAAAAAGTAGTACAACATTTATGTAAAGAATCTTTTATGTCTTTAAAAAAGTTAGTTAAATTCTGCAGTAGTCTATTTTATTAACTATACCAATATGTTATACTTCAGTGGAATAAAAAACTCAAGATGAATGTGAATTATATATCATCTTGTTCTTTGGTGTTCAGTATATCAGTGGTTGATCAGGAAAGATAATCAGGAAATAATTACAGAGTTGTAGTTAAAAATTGCTATTTCCACTAAACAGATAATTTGAGAGATTTCAGTAATGAGAAATGGGAGAATGAGGAATTCAACTGCATGTGAGAGAAAAAAGTCTACTAGGAAGTGATTGTTGATAAATTTTATCCTACAGATAACTAAAGACTGAGGGATGGGGGGAAAGAATGATATTCTGAATTTCAGGCTTTTATTTTTAATTATACCAAAAGAATTAATTTTTGGTATTACATGTACACATAAAAAGTACTATTAAAAATACTATCAAAAAGCACTAATTGAAGTTTATTAGACTTCTAATCTGGAAAATTAAATAAAAATTTATTGTAAAGAAATTAAATTTTCAGCTGAGAGACATAAAGTCATAGCAAATCCTATTATTATCCAGTCCAGGACAATGGTTCATCTGATTAATTTCAGCTGTTCCTTTATGTTATTCTTATTTGTAATAATTTCCTGGCTCTTTCTCTAGATTCCTTTCAGTTATAGATTCCTCTTTCACACTCAATCTTTTTTTGTCCTCCAGTACTCCTTGTGTTGTCTAATTTTTATAAGCTACCCTCTCATTTTCAAACACATCTGCTTTTTGTCTTTTTCCTTTCAGACCCTAGATATCACTTTTTAAAATCAGTGTTGTAAGGAAAAACAGCAACAAAATGCAATAGCAGTTGTGGAAATAAAAGCTGTTAAATAAGAGAAGTGGGTCCCAGTAAATGATTCAGTCATTTACATTCGGTCAACTGTTATCCATAAATCCACCTTTTCAGTGTGGGTTTCTTGATAACAGTTTCAGGTTCAATGCTGTTCTGACTGTCTGAAGCATCGAAATGCTGTGCCTTCAGAGTCTGTAGGCTTGAGAACATGGTCGGCAGAAAGCGACCCTTTTCTGATAATCATATAAAGCAGAATTATTCATTCAGTGTAATACAACTACACATTTGTACTTGTGCCCAGAATGAAAGTGAAAACTGCTTTAAAAAGTTTCAGGATTATATTTCCATTATTATAACTAAACCCTATATTTTTGGCTGTGTGTTCTTTTCCTCAGCTATGGATTCATTGTGAACCTAGAATAATGATCATATTTTTAAAAATCTTTCAGCTTGTCTTTAGTTTGTGTGTGCTGATTCTTTCCTTTCAGAGTACTCTCAAATTGCTTTGGTTATTATCCAAGCTGTGGCCAGCATTTCGCTATCATAATAAAAAAATCACATTCTATTCTCTGTGTAATGTATGGCTCTAAATCTCCTAACATGTTGAAGTTGTAAATATCCTTTAATAATTCAAGAATTAGAATTCTTTTATTCTTTCATGCTTTATTCATGAAGCAACAGTTTTTCAAATTATGATCATTAAGGATCTTCTCTCCAGAGAGAGGGTCGCTCTTGGACAGTGCTGACAACAGCTTGTCTTCTGTTATTTTTCGAACTATTTCCCATCCCTGTTTCTTATTGTAATGGCTTATGTGTGTAATCATCTTCTCCTTCAGCGAATGTATCTCTTTTCCAATGTGGGAGACAAACACTGTGCAGTCATAAAATCAAGTTGGCCTAGAATTAAAGGGAAAGATTTTAAATTGTACTATTAAACTCATGCATAAAACACTGTAATCTAGCTCTAAACCAAAATACTCTCTGACTGCATTGTCAGAGGCACTGCAGCAAGATCTACCATGCTGCACTGACAACATAGCAGATTTCATTGGTCTTCCCAAACAAAAGCCCACATAGTTTCTCTGAGTTCTGGATGTGCAATTTCCCCACTTAGTGGGCTGTAAAGAAACTTGTAATATTTTATGTATGTCACTCTAAAAATTGCATCTGCTTACACCAAATTTTCATGCCATCTGCTGTATAGATTGCCATGTCTTATAGAACAATAAATCTATTTAGCAGTTTCTTTCTCATGGTGCTAAGTTTCCAACTATATTTTCTGTTATATGCTGGCAGCATGCTCAGAGCTGTATTTCCTGCCTGTTAAAGATCTGCAGAAGATGAAACATTCTCTGGCACTACACTGAGATGGTCCTAGTTCAGACATCCAGGGGAAAAATTCAGCAAGGCTGCACTGCTCCAGATGCAGGGTGTTCCTGGCAGTCCTGCAGCACTAAGGACCACAAGGTAGCAGTGGCTGGCCCTCAGCAAGAGGCAAGTGACAAGAAAAAACACCTACTCAACTGTGACCTGAGGACCTCAGCAAAACAGTGAGAATAGCACCCAAAAAACCCACTTGGAACCATTGTGATGGGCTTACACGGGTTAGTATCATTAGCTGCCTGGGTCAGTTTGCTAGATTCTATCCTGACTTTTTCCATTTGGCCATCAACTGGCCCGTTAGCGCTTTCTTGGGTCAAACAGCCACGAGGCTTTTACAACTAGGAGCCAGGTTCCCTTTCAAGAACCCTACTGAGCCCTTGTACTTACACAGCTGACAGTATTTATGGCTACCTCTTCCCAGGTGCTTGTGGGGGTCGTTACATATGATGGAGATTTCCTTAAATCATCTTAGTTGGAGATGCAGTGCACTAGAGATTCAGGTTCTATCTTATTTAATTCTTATGGAGAGGTGAGTAGCTAAGGCTTTTCTGGAAAGATTTGAAAAGGAGGTTGAAAACAATTTGAAGCTACTTAGAGACTAGTGGGGGAGAAGCAAGGTAACTTTTATCAAGAGGCCAGTAGCTGTGCTTCCTCAAGTGTACCCAACAGAAAGGTCATGCTTGTGTGGTCAGGTCATGAATAGCAACTTTCCTCTAGATAAGTTCCATCCTAATGAGATGGGATATGCTTGCTCATGGGGTTTTATTGTTTTTCCCAGGGAATAAACTGATGCTTGGTTCTTGACATCATCATAGTTTGTAACAGTGTGTGTGAATAATTCTCGCTAGTCCATGAAAATAAGAAAAATACTCTGGTAAATTTCACTTCTTTTCAATTCTCTTTAGTCAGTCACTTCTAAAAGTGACTCTAGGTAAGGAAGTTCCTCATCTTTATCTTACCTCCTCACTTATATCTGTCTCCAGGAAATTGAGATGATAGAAATATTGAAGCAGAGGGGACTCAGAATAAAATAAAAATGATCTCTCAGAGCAGATGATATTTCTGGAAGACAGTGTCATTCCATTGCTATTTTTTTTCCTACACTAAAGAGAACTGAAAATGCTCATCTTTCATGTGTATAATGCAAAACTACAACACAGGAAAACAGGAAGAAAAAGTGAAAATGTAAAGGGCTTTTTAATGAGAAAATTTAATTAAAGGCTTCTGTGTAGACTACTTAAATTCTATGGTGATAACAAATATCTAAAAAGATTTGAGAAAAATATTAATTTCCTGGAAATAAGTTAATTGGAATTCTTTGAACTGTATTTCTATTTGAAGGGTATTTTGTTCTGTTGCCTCTTAAGCATTGGAAAAGGGAACTGTAAACCAATTTCACATTTTTCGGACTAAGTGTTTATGATGCTGGTGCTTTTATGTCTCTACTCTTTCCTCTGGTGACCAGTTTCCTTAAAAAAAACCTGGGCTTAGATAATTACTCTACTTGAGAGAAGTGTGCAATATAAGCACAGTGGGAAATCCTGTACAAAGAGAAGTTTCTGACTTGAAAAAACTTACCATTTGAAATATCTCATTTTCTCCTGTGATATGCACACAACTCTTCAAAATGAAAAATTAAAATATCTCTATTTACATAACATACTGTGGAGATTTTCTTTGTGGAAGAGAAAATTATGCCATTAAACTAAATAATACCCCAGAATTGCGGCTTAGCAATTGAAATGAAGTTCAGTCGAACTGCAATAACACTGTGAGAATTAAGCTTCATATGGGGGACTATATAAGATACTTTCAAGTCTGAGGTATTTTAAGATTCATGACTTTCTCTTGTATGTATCCGAGTCATGTGTAAAAATGTACTGTTTTCAGGTTTAGTTGGACTGACTTCCTTTCTTTTGAAGCTTTAGTGACAGATACACAGAGTTGTATTTTAAAAGTGTCCGAAGTTCCTATATTTTTTCTCCCCTGCCCCCTTTCTAGAGTGACTTCCCAGCTTGGTTATTCTGAGTGTCCTAATGAAACTATTGCTGTTCTGGGTGTAGATCTGCAGCTGCAATCGAAGTTTTAAGCTGTAGACCCATTCTTCTGAGTACATATTTCTGCAGCTGAGTTTTGAATACTATCAGTATCCTTTTACGTGAAGGTACATTGTAATGTTCAACTTTAAATATTTTTAAGCATGTTTTGAGCATAAGGTTAGAGTAGAGGTGTCCTGAGGTCTCCAGCCTCCATTATCCTGTGATCAGATAGGTGTTGTTTCTGCGGAAAAATTTTTCACACTTGGTGAAATATGCTTTGCATTTTTCATAAAATCTTGGAAACCCGTAGCATGCTTTAATTTTTTTTCATTTTTTTTTTCTAATAAACAAAACTGCATTTAATAAAACACTCCACACATTTCAGTTTATCTAGTCAGAGAAACTGTTTTTCAAGTTTTGTTTTGATTTTTGTGGGGGTTTTTTTGTTTGTTTGTGTTGTTGTGGGAGTTTTGTTTGTCTTTAATCAAATTGCATAAAAACATGTACATTTTGGCTGGTTTTATTTTTAATCCGTAAAGGAGGTTGGATGTGATTGCAAATTCAGTATTATTTTTGTTGTGAGAAATAACTACATCAATTTACCTTCAGCCTAGAGGTTTTCAACTCTGTATTTAGAAATTTTGCTATAGGAGGCTCTACACTCAGTGTAGTCATTTATCAGTTCATGTCCATTAAAATGGTTCATATGGATGTCAGCATGCTTGCTGTTTTTCTACAAGCATCTAGAAGTCTCTGAGGATTTTATGTAATTCATAGCACACTGAACTATTTTTCCTTATTTTGTATTGTCTATTCTCACTGCTGAAGTGAAATATTACACAGTTCATCATGCCTGTTTAAAACCTTATGGTTATTTTTTTAACTAATGGCCTGAAATACATAACATTATGTCTGACGAGAAGTAAAAGGCCTTGGAATTTGTCTTGTTTTTCAACATGTAACATTTTAAATAGATAGCAGTACTGAATCAAAACTGTTCCTGTAAGAAATCCTGCAGTGAATCATCCTCAAGCTGACTTAAACAAGAAATACAAAGAACGTTATTTAAATCATAGAATAATTTCAGTTGGATGAAGTCTCCAGAGGTCTGTCAGTCCAAAGCCAAATTTAAATAAAGCATTTTCCTAAAGGAAATTCAGCCTGACATTTATTATTCAATCTAAGCAGCAGACTATTCTATTCTATCAGTTCAAAATAATCTTTCCAAAATGTAAGATAAAGACCTACTTATCAAGTATATATTGATTTATGCATGCTGGGAATGATAACTTGTATACTTTATTTTTTTTTAGACTGCAGGCAGGCTTTAACTCACTAACAATTGTGCAAACAAATTACTTTTTACAGTTTGTGGTAAAGATAGACTGACAGCTTATATACTAAAACAGTGGAATCATGCCTAGCTTATATGCTTTAAGTACTGCCCTTTAGCAGTTCCAAGCATCTGTAGATTCTGGGTTTTTTGAATTTGATGATAACTTTAGAAGCTCTAAATTTTAATATATTCCACTTCTCCAAGTAGTCATTTTCCTTTGACTGGGGAAGGGGGGAAGAAAAAAGCATGAGTCTGAACTATATAATCTTTCTACTAGACAATGATAGTTTTGATCAAGCTAATCCTCTATTTCTTTATTTTTTTTTTCATAAACACCTGGAAAAAAGGTAGGATTTTTGTAATCATATTAAAAAGTCATGTATTTTTTCTTTCAGTGTTATTTTGGCCATATAAATAATTGATATAACCTAGATAAAAAAATAAGCCACAACAGTAAAGGTAGCAAAGGCATCCACACTGATAATGTAAATTCTCTTTAGTAAAATGATAAAATCAGGCCCTAAGTATAAGTGTTTTCTTTTTCTGATCTGGGAAGGTAAAGAAAGATTGTTCTGGTAGTGTGCCATTGTTATTAGTTGTGATAAACCTCATGACCACCCCAAAATGGAAGGTATCTTTGATGAACAACCTAAAGTCTGAGCACTCTGTCTTGTTAATAAACTCATTCACTAAGTGCTAGAAATTTCCAGAAGTTGCTGAATTTCCTAAAGTATGAGTGTAGCAGGTGTAGGTCATTGAAATTGACTTTGACATACAGGAAATTGTAGAGATGGGAAATAGGTGTTTCTCAAAGAAAAGAGGAAGGAAATGGGAGAAATGATTTGAAGGGAAAAGGTGTACACCAGCTAAGCACAGCCAGAAACTTTAGGTTTTAACCAACGATGCTCTATTTTTAGATTGCAAAACAGAACAGCAGTCTTAATTTTGGTATTTTTGACATGTTGATTGCAACTTTATTGCATTTCATGAAAAACTGCTTTGTTTAGTTCTGTTTTAATTTAGGTGTATAAAAGTAAACTTGTTGTGTATTTGAGAGCATTTTATAATTGGAAGAAAAGAGGAATACTGCCCCTGAAAATCAAAATACTAATGACATTGTATTTGCTAATCTAAACTGATATAGTAATGTACCTTTGAGATAGAATGTTGCGGGTTTGGAAAAAATTAATAGATTTAAAGGAAGAAACCCATTTACAAGGACAGGTTTCCTGAATTAGTAGTCATCTCTTTCTTCTCCAAAAAATGAAAGCAACAAACCCAGGAAGTTTTCATAACTAAGAAAACCAATCTTTCAAAATATTTACTGTAAACTGAGTGTTCGCATCTCACAGTGAGAGCCTGCCTACATCTGGATTGTAGCTCAGCTTAGTGATTTCAGTAATTCACACATGCCTCTGTATTCTGTTGAATTAAGACTTTACGTTATACAAGGAATCTCATTTGCATAAGTGCACTCATATGTGGTTTATAAAACAATAATTAAATATAGAAATGTCCTGTGGATTTTACATTAAGCAGTGCTGCTTTCTGTAACGTGAGATACACTAAATAAACATCTCCAAGAAACAGCTACTTAGTTATTCACAATGGATTTAAAACTTAAGAGAGTCACTAAAGACTATCAAGACATCAATCTGTGGCATCCCATCTCCTGATGTGATTTGGTAAATATTAGTGTTCTGTAAGTAAGAGTTACAGCAGGCTTATAGGTGACAGAAAAACCATTTTCCTAGAGGCCTAGAGAATATGGGACTGAACTTCTTTTGAACTAAAAAAATACTGTGAAAGTGGCTGCACAGATGGCCAAACTGGGGAAAGGACTATATTCTGGAAGAAAATGGTGATTCGAAAGGAGTTGTGTACAAAGCATTTTATGATATACTTGTTCTGAGTCTGCTTTAAAGTTGTTTGTCAGAGCTGTGTGTGCTATTTAACCACTTTAGCCATACTTTTTTTGTGGTAATGATGTGCTGTCCTTATCAAAAGGTGTCTGTTCCACTTGCCGCTTGTTAGCTGTTCTATTTTTGCTGCTTTTTCCTGCTGACTTAACCCCCATTCCTGCTTCTGAGAAAGTGCCTGGTCTTGTACCGGATTTGTTATCTCTTTACCCAGAATGTGCCTTCCTTTTACCTGAACATAGCCCCTGTGGTGCAATGTAGTTCCTGGCTCTTCAAGTTTTTCAGATGGCTGGCTTGGCCCCTGCATCCTTCTCTTACTTTAAGTTCTTGGTGACACCAAGAGGATAGGGGCAGCCCATCCCAGGTCTGACAAAGGTCCATCAGGTCTGCTATGCGTGGGCAGCAAGACCAAAGAAGTGTTTCTGGAGTGACTTGTACTTGATATCCTCAACATAAAAGGAAAAGAAATAGGTTTGTGCTCAGATGAAAATGAAAATGGAGTTTAATGTGCAGTGGGTGTTGTACTGTACTTCAGATGACAATCCTTAAGGTCACGTAGCTGTTCTCAAAGGCCTGACTTATTGAGAAGCTGGAATGATCAACACCAACTTTTACAGGTTGTCAGCCTCTGTATAAGATAAGGGAAGGACAGAGATTGTTCACCATATATAATTCCCATATATTATGAGAATTGAGATGCAGGATCGGGGACAGCAATAGCTAGTGCTAAAATTCTTTTTGTGCTTTGAACTTTATATCATTATTTATATAATGCTCTTCATATAATTTATAAATTACTTTAATTTTATGAATATAGTTATGCCTTGTAGTCAAACAGTAGGTAATTATTCATGGAAAATGCATTCATTCATAATGTCCAAATTCAAGAAAAAAGGGGTGGACAAAGAATGACTTCCTGCTTTTCCTGAATAAGAAGCTCTCCATTGAATACAAATCTGTCATAGAAAAAGGCATAAGAATAGCTCATTTTAGCAGCCAATTTAGGGAGTTCTAAAAAAAGATTAAGTGCTTTACTGGGTCATTTCTGTGAGATAGTCAGGAAAAAAAATCAGTAAAAAGAAGTGATTTTTTTTTTTTTAATGGCATATGAACTGCTTAAAACATCTTGTCTTTGACCTGCAGCAAGTAAAATTTTTATAGCAGTAGAATCTCTGTGCAGAGATGGAGGAGAGCACAGGACTTGCATCAAGTCAGATGATTTAAAGCTGTGAAGTCATAAACTGTTCTCTTTTCAACCTGCGTTTAGATAAGGAAGGAGAGATCCGATTATTGTTGAATCTACTGCTGATCGTATTAATTTTATTGAAGATATTTTAATAAATTTTATTTTTATTGTTATTATAGAATATTATTGCCATATTTATTAATAATTTCTAACAACACAAATCAAATATTAATTTAATTTCCTTTTATTATAAACTTGCAGATTTAGGAGCTGCAGGTTGGGAAGTACTTGCATTTAATTTCCCTCCCTCCTTCCACTCCCACTATTTATTTTCCCCTCCTCACTATTGCTTTATTTTTATGCTCTGATATTCTTCAGACTCTTGATCAGTTTGCTCCTCTTTTCATTGTTCAGAGATAAATTTCTTATGAAGGTTTTGCATAGAGGATACTGGTATCTGTAAGCTTTCCTGTCCCTGATAAATGCCGTATGATCCAATATGAAAAAGATCCACTGTTTTGAGCCCCAGAGGTAAAAGAATCTGGTTCATGAAAAACCCACAAGCTTGACGTTTCTACTTTACTCAGTCTTTGAATTTCTGTTACTTTTGGGTGGCTGATACAGTTCAGCAATTAACCAACTAGAGGTGAGAGGGGAGCAAAGGATTGGCTAATTCTTCCTGGACAAAAATGGATAAAAAGGTTTCTGATTTGCCTAAGTCTTTTACACATGTGATACCTTCTATAAATACAGTAGTTTCCTATGTGCAGAAAACAATGGTGGCTATTGTTTCAGAATTAAAGCAATATCTTGAGCTCGTTCAGAAAAGAATCATTTGCTTAGAAAGACATTCCTGCTAGTTGGTGGTGTCCAGCTGTCAGCATACGTAAGCTTTTAAGGTTATTGTAGCCCTTCCTTTTCCTCCATAGGGTTCGGGTGTAAATAATGACAGCAAATCACATTGTCTGCAGAACACACTTTTGAGAATTCTAGTATTTTCAAATTCCTTGGAAGAGGGTATGGCAGTACTTCACATTCAATCAAGTCATATTTACATTCTCTCTCGTTTTAAATTTAACCTGAAGATGTAGGAGTTACTAATGGGTTAATGTTTTTGAAAAACCTCAGGCTAAAATAATAACAGTTGGGAACAAATTCCAGTTTGGAAAGTAAAAAATGTCATGCAATATTGTCCGTTATTAAAATCAATGCATAATTCAGCCTTGTTCTTCTTATGAAAAGAAGAAAAAATCTTTTAGGCCCAATTTGTTTCCAGGATCCACATCTGTGCACTTGGAGCACATTCTTTCTCATAATAGCAGCTGATGAGACAACTTTTGTTTACTCGAAACAAGGCTGAAAATTTAAAAAAAAATATAGATGATTTTTTTCCCCTTACCCTAAATTTCACACACTCAAGAATGCTGTTAAGTACTACTTTGCCTAAAGCAATAGCTACTCGACATTAAGAAAATGTGAAAGTTGTATTTATAATCAAAAGCTAAGAGCGTGGGAACATGTGGTTTCAAGATGTGTGAAGAACAGCCCAAGCACTTGAAATTTAATGAAGGGGTTGCTACAGATTGCACAGCATTCTTTCCTCACATCTTCAATCTTTCTGGTACACCTTTGCTTTCCAACCTCTCTTATGCATCCATCCTAGTGCAATTTCTCAAGAATATCTACTTTTCAAACATACTTTTCTGGTCTTTAAGGAAAGTGGTGTCTCTTTTGTCCACTAAGCACCCAGGGACCACCTTTCCCAAAAGTTCCAATCTGTGGGTTTCCCCCTCTTCTGTCTTTAGCAGAATACATCTGGGGTCAAAATTCTGGAAAAGACTGTCCTTGATACATGATGGGTGGCTGGCAGTGTAAAACAGTGATGTATGTAAAAAGCGCAGCATCAGTTCCACTAAAGTTTTTGAGTATTTTTGGGGGAGACATTCTCAAATATTCACTGGCTAGCCACAACTCTTCACTTATCCTTCCTATTTTGGTAATCCTCTCTGAAACGTGTACCCATTTTGAGTGTATTGTAAATACAGAGGACCGAGGAAGGTTTTTTTATTGAATTGTCAGAGTTATGAAAGCAGGCATTTTTATCTTCCTGAGAAGTCAGAAAATAAACAATACAGTAATTTGCAGTTCTTCCTAGCAAGAGATGAGAACTGAATCTGTTGTCTCTTTGAATCTATCCATAGTTTAACCAGTTTATACTAAATAAGAGAAGGACTCCCAACAGTGCTGCTGAAGGTGGAAGAAGGAACACCTACACCACATCTCCCACCCCAGTTGATTATACTGTAAGGTAGGGTAGGAGCTACAACTTTGTCACATGACACTGCCATACTCATTTTCATTATTAAAACCAGGAACAGCTAGAAAACCAGAATTGTCTAGTGACGTGCCAAGCAGCCAGGGAATCCAAAGGAAATGAAGGCTATTGAGCACAGCAGTCATGTGAGGAGGAAAAATGGGCATTCAAAGTTAGCACAGCACTAGTGAAAGAGACTGTGTAGGAAGAATCACCTCACGTGTGAACTGAGTGTGGGAAATCATGTAGTGGTCACTGACCCTACAGTGGAGATTCTCAAACACTCAAGGAGTTTTGGGCTCTGAAACTAATTTTCATGAGAAAAGTCAAAGAAATTCCAGTTAAGCAGGTACACTTTCCATCACTGATTGTTGGACCTCTTGGGAAGAATTCATGTTTCTCTGTGTTATTCTGCAGATCAGTTTGTTGGAGGACTGACCTTTTGCTTAATCTTCTGAGGTTTGTTTTGGTGCTTTTTGCTGTGTAGGCACATTCTTGCACCTCCTAAGCCTTTGTTGCCACTGTCCTTTCATGTAGTCCTGGTGTGAATCTTCAAGTTATGATGGCTTCGAGACAGAGGTGAATGCTGTTCATGAACATGCTCATTCCACTGAGGATCATATTCTATTCAGACTAAAGATACTTTTTCCTCCTTAAACATAGTAATTCTTAATCTGTACAATGGGAAGTGAGTAGGAGCTGGTGATTACTACTATTACCATTTGATTTTTTTAAAATACAGATATAAAATAATTTTTAATAAGTTATCAAAATAGAACTTCACAGAATATACTACATCCATTTTTATGTAAAGTAATTTCTAAAAATACCTATCTTATCCTGGAAAAAATGCTTGGCAAAATACTGAAATGAAATGTAGTAGTTGCTACAAACAGATATTCCCCGCCCCTCACTCCCCCTCATTGAGGCTAGAATTTGACTATTCAGTCATATGGGGAGAAACTGAACAGAAACATGGTGACAGTTTAATTTTTAAAAGCTGCCATACCTTTCCAGGTAGCACAATTGGATAATATTTAGCTAGGGAGTTTTAGGAAGCTTAAACCTGACAGATACGCAAATGCAGTAAATCAACAAAAAGCTTTTTCCTCTCAGTTCTTACACTTAGATCGGTTGCCTTCAGCTTACTTGGAAAAATACTGGATTTTTCCTTTGTGTTTTACTCCCTTTCTTTCCTATATTTTTTTAATCTGACATTGCAGCCTGTATAGCATATTACCTTCAGTAAAACGAGAGTAAGACAGATTTTGTTTTCAGTGATTTTTTCAGTTGTTATTTTCCTCTGGAGTAACTTACCAGGAGGGTCATGTTTCTTTCACAAAATCGAATGAAGTAGTTAGACAATTCAGCATTGAAATAGTGATTTTTTTTTTTTTTAAACACCAAACATTTCAAATTCTTTTATTAACAAAATAGAAAAAGAGATTATATGAAAAATTCCACAGTTACTTATCAATAGAATGGAACAATATTCAAGAGTCAGTATTGTAAACAAATTCAACATCTTTTACATTTTTGACATAACATTTTATTTTCATTTTATTTTTTTTTTTCCCCTAATACTCATAGTCGACTTCTTTGTAAAATACATTTAATTTTGCTTAAAGAAGGCAGAAAGATGCTGGTAAAAACTGGGGAAAGACTATTGAAAGAACAGAGGGACAAATAAAATTTTAATCATTGAAGTGTTATGTGATTAGAAATAATTGACATTTCCACAGCATCCGTGTGGAAGTACAGCTCTCAATTTTTGAGAAGGAACAAACTAACTAAATAACAGACAATAATAGCATGTTCACAGAATGTGCATTATTCCAGATACATACTGACTGATCTAATTGAAAAAACAGTAAGAATATTAATAGTTTGCTAACCTGAAAAAGTAGAATTATATCCTCTGTTCTAACATTTTGTTTGTTAGTTATGTTAGTTGAAGAAGAGCCCCTATTTTCTGTTGTTTATATCCCCACTGGAAAAGAAAATTTATGTGTTTGGGTGTTATGCCTTCATTAAGGTAAAATTAATGGAGACCTGAATGCTACCAGACCTTCTGGCCTAATTTTTGCTCTTGCTTCCTAACCTGTCCTTTCCTTCCTCTGCTTCCCGTTAGTTTTTGTGATAAAATCAATTTCAGCTACAGAAGAGAAACAGCCACAGTTGTAACACTGCTTATCCACATCATTTCACATAATAGCTTTGCCATGACCCTTGCCTTGCAGATGCAGTTATGTCAATCCTTGCGGCTTCTACACAGGAATGGGTAAAGTGCCATTCCTTCTGCTTGCCCAGGGATGTCTATATGATAATTTGGTTATAAAATATATTCTTTGCACCCTAGAAGAAAAAAGCATGGCAAAGCTGTTTGTGCAAACTTATTTGTGATTCCTGCATTAGAAGTACTTATTCAATAACAGGCTGACAAGCACACCCAAGCAGTTGCATTTGGTGAAAAAGAGATAATGTTGTGCCAAGAAAAAGGATATAATTATTGTACACTCCATCTTGCCAGGGACTATGAATGCAACATTTTCTGAAGAGTCTCTGCTCTGAGTGACTTTCAATGTACAGCACAAAATCAATATTTGTTCAAGCAGAAATGATCTGGGTGTATATGTACACACACACATACACCCCTAGAGCTAGAATCAGAGAAGAGAGAGATCAGCTCTACTTGGGTTATGCAGAACAACAGTTTTCTGAATGGAGGCTCCCCGTTGCTGCTACAGACTAATTAAAGCACTCCATGCTTTATGGACTTCGCCTCCAAATAATTAAGATATTAATCATTATCTTGACTGTCCTGATTTCTCTTCCTCTGATGCCTCATCTTGCTAGTAAGTATTATGCTATATATCCTTTAAGACTTGATGTTTAGCAATTCCTGGTTTACAGCATAGTGTGCACTTTGAGGATAAGAATTCTAAAAGCTTTTGTAATTGCCTAAGAGAAAACTATTTTGATTTCAGCAATTATCAGTAAAAGATGGTTTGCCCTATTCTTCCCTATAGGGAGAATATAAATATGGAATGGTTGCCTTCTTAGGCTCACAGATGTGTGCCCTGTCTACTGGCTTGCCATTAGCACATGAGCCATTTTCCATCTGGAAGGCAGTAATATGGCACTGTACTTGTGTAATGGAGGTCTAGGGCAAAGCCAGGCTTTATCACTGCTAACACCACTGTCTGCTGATGTGGCTAAATGGCTTCTTGGCTCATATCTCTGCAGTTGCATATCTACAATAACCATAAAGGAATGCTCACCAACAATCTCACTTCTATGACAAATACAGTAGAGCATGGGATAGCGCTGCTGTATTTTCATATTTTATCCTATATTTTAATTTTTTTATTTGAGAGTGGGATTGTGGTATGTGTATATGATTTCAAGATATTTCTTCATGGAAAAAATGGTAATTCTGGAACTTGTAACCGCTGGACTTTATCAGCTGTTTATAGATGGATTATTATAACTCATACTTTTTTCTCTGATACTGAGGTTGACAAACAGGGACTATATAGAGGCTACAGATTGAAAGAAATGGGTTTTGGGAACAGCTCAGTTGGTTAGAGTTTGGGTTTCTCAGTTGTTCCCACAGTACATCCTGAAAAAAAGTGCCAATGTCTTATCTCTTGCATCTAAATTATTTCTCTACAGCATCTTTCTCAGTTTGCAAAAAATATTTCTTCCATTATCTGCCCTATTTTTATGTCTTGTTTTGTATCTCCCACTGCATCTGTACCAAAAATTCTGAATGCAGTGAAATGTGTCCTAGCAGTAGGATTCACAGTGTTGAGAATAGTAGCTAAGGATACAAGTCATTTCAGGAATACAGGGATATAAGCAGTATAAACTGATACTGTTACTCATGGTGCTGTAATAGCACCTAAATGGGACTCCTTAAAGCAGAAGCTGAAGAGGATTGCAATATCTTAACCTGTGTGCTCCTAAGAATCCCCTAATTTTAAGCAGGTTCTAGCATTTACAGTTTTTGAAGTACTCTGACATCCTGTGTAAAGTATTGGCACATAAGCAGAGTTCAGTGGCTCCATATTTTTAGGGCCAGAGCTGAAGCTGAACCGATAGACATGAGCTTTGTAAGATTCCAAACAAAGCACCATATTTATGGGTATGCACAGGATGAACTGAGCACATGTGCTTTCCATATTTTAGTTTTTATTTCTTTTTTTCCCCCTGGATCAATAATCTCCTCCTTCAATTTAGAATCTGAAACCTTTTTTGAATTGAAAGCAGAAATGTAAGAACTAAAAATATTGGTTTTGTCCACAAAATACCCAAGTCTGTCTGTGGGGCCATCCATTAGATTACATGAGCATCAAGGTCTAGCAGTTTTCTATGGTTATCTTACATTTTATCATCACTTAGGGCTTTATATTGAGTTGGAAAGGGAGAACAGCAAAAAGCAATGATAATAAGCAGATTAAAATTATTCTATTAGAATTATTTTAAACTAATATTTAAAGGTATTTCATTTCCACAACTTCAAAATGTAAAAACCCCCCCAAAAATAATTATTTTTTTTTAAATGTTCTGCTTTAATTGCATGTTTTAAAATTAGCTATCCCTGATTTGGGAGTGCCTGTGGTAGGAAATAAGTACACCACACTTCTTTTTATACTAATGCAATATGGTGGGTGAAAGACCATTTTGTAATGAAGCACAGGATCGTTTTTCATGCTTAGGTTTGAGGTTCATGGTTCAGTATCTCTTGAACTCCCATACTCATGTCCGGTTTTGTACTGTCAGATATGATTCAGCTGGAGTTTGGCAATTCTAAGCTGACACAACAGACAGGAGAGCCTTTCGGTGTCCCTCATTGCTTGCTTTATTCCACTGCAAAAATAAGCAGAGCTGTTTGTTGTTACAGAATGACTATCCATGATACATAATTTATCAGTACCACTTCAGATTAACAATTAAAGCGAAGGTCTTGCCTCCCAAATATCTGGGAAGTGGTCATGTAGTCACACAGAGATCCTTTATGAAGTTACTGAGCTGTGGTCTTGGAGTGCTTCTCTACTTAGGTAAAGTGAAATGGTCTGTCTTAAACCACTGGTGGGTAAAGGCTCCCCAGGGTCTGAATGGAGTAGAGACTGCTTGCTCACATGGCCACCACATCTGAAACACAGAGTGAAAGTCAGTGACTGATAGGAAGGATCAACTGCATCTGAATTCTGATTTTGTGATCCCTTGCCTTGCTACTGATTCTAAACACTATTTTCTGTGTAGAAGAAATTATAAAACCGTGCAGGAAAATACACCAACCAACCAACCAAAAAAGGACAGTGTTCAGAAAGCTGCCTTTTTCCCTTTTGGCTTACCACCTCTTTGTGTATCCAACCAGGAGGCAATGTGCTTGAAGACAGTAGCTGATCAGTCATGGGCAGGGGGGCCAAAATCTTGGTACACAAGGCGATGACTGAAGGAAGATACCTTTTTAGAGGGAATAGCAGAGAAAGGGGTGGGACTTTCTGGAGTTCTCCAAATTGTGCTAAGTCTCAAACTAAGAATAGTTCTAGGAAACAACAGAAATGAGAAATGTCACATAGATTATTATGTGTAAGATGTGAAGGATTCACACTTCTTTTCTAGGCCTGCATGTTGCCCACCTGTCTTGGTTTGAGACAATTCGAAGGGGCAGAAACCTCAAATGGAAGTCTCCTTTCTCCAATTCCCTGGTTCTTTCCAACAGAGAGAGACCCCAGATACATCTGGATGTAAATGAAAAAAAAAAATCTTTACCAAGAAGAATGCTAAACAACAATGCTGATAAAACTGGGTTAAGCTAACCAGTGAGGAAAAAATTCCCAAGCTCCCCCACACAGGACCAAAACGAGATGGCAGCCAGCTTCCCCCTATCTGTTAAAACCTGGCAGGAATAGTTTGGAGGGTCAGTGCTGGAGTGAGGCTGCAGTTGGAGTAGGACTGCAGACCCCTCAGGTGATTGGAAGGACCCACAAGACACCCGCCAGATCGAGCCAAATGAGATCTGGTCACTGCAACTCTGATGGTGGTTGAAGTCCTGATCTGCCGAGGTGGTGGCAGAAGCCTGAGTGGTAGAACCCCTGTGGAGTGAAGGGAAGGAGACACTCAACCTTCCAAATGAAGTCTAAGTGTGGTCTTTTATTTGGCTCAGGGGAGGTGGGGCTGCCTCTGGTACCTCCCCTGGGTGAGGGAGTTCTTCATTGGATGATTAATATTGGATCATGGGACACTTTAAGAGTTTTTGGCACCTTCTAAGCACATGTGAATCCATTATGGCCATCAGCAGAGATGAATATCTTCAGGCCACGTGTGTGAATTGTCCCGATGTCTGGGAGTTATCACAGATGAGTCATTAATGTAAGCACAAAGAAACAATATCCAGTGGGTAGCCTGAGGTGGCAGGTGTGTTCACCCTCTGAGTCATCAGCCTTTCAATCTTTTCACTTTGGTGGATACATTCTTCTCCTAGGAGAGGATCACCCTTATCTTAAGTCCCTCTCCACAGTTTAAATTAGTAGGCATATTTGGAGAAAAGAGAAAAGGTGGATACCAGAGCCTTTGTGTAACCCAGGACACCACCATTGCTTGGCACAACATGGGAAGCAGAAGGGATCACATCTGAAGAGGGAGTTGTTGATAACTGATGGTTATTTTGAAAGTTCTTGTAAAGAACCTTTTTTTTTTTTTGCTTTTATTGCCTTTAGGAGGTGTGCCTAATAATAGGTGAATGTGTTATTAGAAGAAAAGCTTTCCTTGATATCTTTTTACATGGTTGCATCATTGATGAAAAAATTAGGTAACTATGGAAACACAAAAGCATCACTCAGTCTCTTTGCCACTCATGTTTATTTTTAACACTATTGAATCTTGTATATGTTTCTTCACATGTTGAAAAAGATTTTTCTGAATGTCTTTTCCTATTGTGTAAAAAGTGCATATAAAATAAACCAGTAGTGATTTAGAACAATTTTTGCTAAGGATATATAAGGAACACAACGTATTTCCAGTGCATGAAATTTTCCCCAACCTTTGAGAAAGTTCAGTCTCTCTTTCAAAATTTTGCAAAAGGAATGAGTGGCAGCTAAACTCCTGAAATGAGGAAAAGATGGTCATGGATTTTGATACAAGAAACAGAATTTAGGGGGTTTGAGTCCTTAAGCATGTGCTATTGCATCCTTATATGGACAACCATAATTTTTGCAAGTGCCAGCAACCGAAGTTTATAGGAACTGTTTTATTTCTATACCTTAAAAAGAGTAGAGAATTATAGTCACATATTTGGATTCCTAAATAGTGATTAAGAAGGTGAGTATTAGTAATGAATCTTGTATGCCTTTCTCAACTGCTTTATCTAAAATCTAAACACATCTGTAAGGAAAATTGTCCATCTTATTGGGCTGTATAAGTTCGTTCTGCTGATGAAAAGCAGGGATACTATCAAAATGCACCTCTTAAAATCAATCTGAGATGAACAGAAGCAAATAAATTTAGTGATCAATGCCATCAGAGTGAAGACATAATCTTTTCCTATGAAATAAACTGAAATTTTACTCTCTGCCTTTCCCTTTCCTCCTCTCCTTTCTTCCCTACCCTTCCAAATTTTCACAACATCAGTAAATTTCATTCCACTGGTAACCTACATGTAATTTGAATCCAGCAGAATTTTGTAAGCTAGATTTGACAGAATGGGGACACACATTTAGAGGGGGGAAAAATAAGACATACACCATGCTTTATTTTTCCCCTCTAAAAACATTGCTATTTTAAATCAAAGTAGCTGATACTTAGCATATTCATATGCCCTGAATATGAGTTCTTGTAAAAATCATCTTTCTCTAAAGAACCTCCATTGCAGATCTCAGGCACTTGTCAGTTGCATGTAAAGCAGGATCTAGTAAAATCGCGGAAAGTCTCCTGAATTCTGCTGAATGATTATTTTTAGGAAAAACAAACATTTTCCTTTTACAGATTTCCAGCTTGCCAAACTTCTCTGTTTTGATCCTGCAATTGCTTCTGTAACTTAGGTAGATTGGGCCTTCCAGATTCCGTAGAAGAATATATGCAATATCCTAAGCCAAAGACTTTAAAGTGCTACTAAATTAAGGAGTGTTGTGAGTAATACAATGCTCATAAATTCTTATTGACTAACAGAACAGTAGACCAGCTAAGAATTGTATTCAAATAATTACTTGAAAAACTTTGGAAATAGAACAAGGAACACAGTTTGCATATGAGTGACTTATCCCCCAGTCAGACTTCTGAAACTGTTCATTTTAAGACAAGATCTCTCAGAGAAGAGAGGGAGAAGGCAAAATACTGAATAAAGTTTTGAGATAATCAAATGTACCAGCCCAGAAAAATATCTTTATTTACTGGTTTTGCCTTTAATCTTTCTGAACAGTGATCTAAATTACAAATATTTTCTGTAGGGAATAATGTTAAATTTTTAGTTTAAAAAAATAAAAATCTTATGAAGATTTTTTTGCAGGTGTTGGGTTTGCCTGGAGTAAAGTTAATTTTCTTCACAGTAGCTGTTATGGAGCTGTGTTTTGGATTCATGCTGAAGTCAGTGTTGATAACAGAGATGGCTGAGTTACTGCCTTTTCTGCTTCTCACCCCACCCCACCAGCAAGCAGGCTGGAGGTGCACAAGAAGTTAGCAGAAAACACAGCTGGGACAGCTGAATCCCCTGACCAAAGGGATATTCCATGCCATATGGATTTATGCTCAGCTTATAAAGCCAGGGGAAAGCTGGCAATGGGCCAGAGCTCTGGAACAGGCTGGGCATTGATCAGTTGGTGGTGAGCAATTGTTTTATTTCTTTTTTTTCTTGAATTAAATTTCCCTTCTCATTAAAATTTTTTTCCCAATTATTTATCTGTTCATTCTTCAATCCACAGGGTTTTTGACTTTTACCCTTTCAATTCTCTTTTCCCCCATCCTGCTGGAAAGTGAGTGGCTGTGAGGTATGTATAATTTGTTGGCTGAAGTTAAGTCATGACAGCAGAAAAAAGATGATGAATTGTAAAAAAAAAAAACCCAAAATTATTTGGTGGCTACATTTGAATGCTGGAGCATTTATTTGCTTAAACAATGTTTTAACTGTAAAAGCAAATTTTTTTTCTTAGATTAGAGTACTAAGTCTTTTTCCACTTTATTCAATATCACTTTTGTATTCACTAGAGCATTTCAACTACAAAACATTTAAGGCAGTGCCTTTAACGAGTAGAAGCATTTTTCCCTTACAGTGTTTATAACCATATACAAAGAGAGAGACACAGAGCTTTTCCTAACCACATGAAATGAAACCTACCCTATTTATTTATTTATTTATTCATTTTCACTATAGTAATTGTAAATTATATTTTTCAATTTAAGTGGTAGTACAAGAATATGCCGAAGGCTAAGCTTTTTTCCTGACAAAATCTGTTGAAGATTTTTGATAATCACTTTTCTTGGGCTTTCATAATCTCTTAGGGCAAGTCAATATTTGTAAATCATTTTTAGGAGCACCTAAAAATTGGAGAAATTAATTAAAATATTATCTTGCACAGTCATGGGAAAAGGTTCTATAGAGCCTTTCAAATCTCTGACAAGGGACTTCAATACCAAGTTACTAATGTTCTTTACATGCTTTGTCTCAGTGTTTCCATCTGAAGCTGCTCTATTTATGTGAACCCACAAGGTGAGCATGTCATCCACGTCCATGTGATCATGCTGATCATTACTACAGCTGGTTTTGGGGAATGATTTACTTCTCAACCCATTGATTATTTAAAAAATATCAGCTCTATTCACCTAATAATGCTTGAGGAATTCCCTTTGAAGTTTTACTACTGGTTTTGTAATTATAACCCTCACATGCCATGTGATAAAACCTGCATTCCTGTGTGGGACTGTTTAAGACTTTCCTTCCCTGATCTTAACTAGAATGTTTTTCCTGAGGGAAAAAAAAAGTTGTTTCTAAGGAGGGTTTCATTAAATCAGTTACATTTTGGCAAGGATTTTTTCCTAGTCAGCCAAGTAATTTTATACTGGAATGGCTAAAATTAGATGTCTTGATGAGTTTATGCATCTAACAACAGTTTTGTGGGGAAGGAAAATTAAAATGAAACTGTCTAATTATATTGTACAGGACAATATGTGTGCGTCCCATTTAATTACTAGTGAGAATAACTTAATTTATAGGTGAATGAAGAACAGAATGTAAATGAGAAACACAATATTTTTTGTCTGGTGAAACCACTACATCAGACTGATATGCTAATGTGACATATGCTTATTGTGGTGGATTTTATTGAAGCATTATCAATTTGTGTGTAACTAGCAGTGCAGAGAAGTGGAAGTGAAATAATAATGAGCTGTCTTCTAGCAATTTTTTTTCTATTTTCTGAAGAAGATAAACATAGGTATAGCAACTTCACAAGTAGAATAAATAATAGTTTTATTTATAGGTCAACTATATATAGTTGTGCTTGAAACAGACCATTTCAGACCATGCTTGTCCCAGTCCCAGGCTTTACTACTTCTGTGTAGACTTCCATGAAATTCTGTAGCTGCCATCATTATTTCCTGTTAGCACACAGTATCTGCTTGTAGTTTCCTGGGAAATGTTGAGTGGTCTTTAGGGGAGACAGAGAAAACTTTTAAAAAACCCCATAAATCAAGTCAAGGTATTAGATCTCCATTTTTGTGAAGGATCTGAGAAACATCAGGGAGCACAACACACAGCCAGATTACCCCCTGACAATTAATAGAGAACGTAGAAGAAATCTTTCAAGAAAGACTAGGGACCTGTTGTCACTGTGTCACTTGGCAGGGTGCTAAATTTTCTACTTATGTAGAAAGCTGACAGGACTATCCGTTTGTGCCAGGGTTTGGTATTCTTCTGAAAGTGGCCTTTGACTGCATGTGAGTCATCACGTACTAGTTTGTTTTGTTGTTGGTTGGTTTTTTTATATCATCAGTGAAACCAGCCTTGAAAGAGGCTTAGAAATCTTGCAGATATATCAGATCCAAAAATCAGACCTCTTATTAGTTAAATCCTGTTTCCAGAGGGGGAGCTGGCCCTTAAATGGGAATAAAGGTGAATTTTTACCCAAGGAAGTTCAAGACTTTTTCTCAAAGGTTGTTTACTGAATGGGACTAAGGACAGATTGGTTTTGAGTACCTACTTCAGTGTAGCATATGGATAGATAATACTGACCATCTAATTAAAAATTTGTTTGCTGTGAGTTGTTAATTTCCCGCCTCCCCTTTTTAACAAAATAATTATTAAAATAGACAGGAATCTAGGCCTAATAAAAAGCTTTAAATATGTTCTGGAAAAGACATCTGAAAGGAGGTGTCAGCCCTGTCTCTGTAGAGACCTTGATTAATCTAAAAAATAAGGAGTTTTTTATGATTTCAGGAAATTAAAAAATTTAATTGCATGTTCTAACTGTAAGAGGAAACCTGTGTTCTGAAGAAAATCATTGTGGCATTAAAGTATAAGGCCAAGCTGAATTTGTAATCCACATGTGCTTTGTCTTTTAAATGCAAGACTTAGAGGGCAGGAGTTTCTTTTCCTCTTTAACAGTTGTTCCTATGGGTCAGCAACACTAACAGGAAACCAAAATGGGGAATGTATATGAATTACTTAAAATATATACAGGTGTTTGTAAAATACTTTGAGAAGCTTTCAGGGAAAGTGCACTACAACAAGTGAAAAATGGTAAAATTACTGAAACTGTTCATTTTAGCTGTTTGATATCAATTGGTAGTGTTTTGGAGATACTTACTGGAGATATTTCTTCAGGGCTATTTTAACAGGCCCTCCAGGAGTGTCCATTAATCCTATCGCTTGTGCTCCAGAATATATTTTAATGCTCCAATTCAGAATGCCTTGCTAAGATGATATCATAATTGTACTGAATTATGCTTATTTCATTTTTATTTCCACTCATGAAATTCACCTTACTTTTACCAGAACTCCAAAAAAAGAAATTGGCTTGAAAACTGGATTATTTAATTTTTATTTCTAACATCCAACTGTTTATCTTACTGAGCTTTATCACGCACATTTTAAATCAATATGTTTACTTACTACAGTGATTGCTAACAATCAATTTAAATAGTCTTAATTTCCCAGTTTCTCGGAGGATCTTAATCTTGGCTTTCTATGGAGAGAGTTTGAACTAAGTTTTTGGAGGACTGTTCCCTCATGTAATGAGCCAAAACAAAAGGGCTGGCTCAAAATTAGCCCTTTAAGCAGTAGGCCACCAAACGTTTTGGGTGCCATTTTTTCCTGGGGTAGGGCATCCCTTGCCTGTGCATCAAAGCCATAAGGTCAGTGTTATCTCATCCTAGACAGATATTTGCTGCTGCAGACTACAGCAGAAGAGAGCTACTGTGGATCAAGATAGGAGGAGGGAAGGTCTTTCCTCTGGCTTAGTCCTTTTCCCTGGTAATAAAGCTATCTTTAAGAACTTAAAAAAATGAATAAATTTGTCTGTTCTCTTTGATAAAAATGCTTCTACCAATGTTTCATTCTGTTTCTCATGTTCTTATATTTCTGCTACTGAATATATGTGGGGGTAGGAGGAAGTATGCCTTCCACATAATGAATGGCATTTCTAAATATACATTTTTGAACAGTATTTCTAAACTTGGACCCATCTGCTTTTCTAACCAGTTGTGCAATCAGAACAGGAAACATTTAGTATATTGAGGTGATTGTGGAAGAAGAAAACCACCTTACCTTTAGCTTAACCTTTTGTATAAAATGTATGGTCCAGCTTGAAAAAGAAGTATGAAAGCTTTGAACATAAAAAAATATTATTACAAAATTTTAATCATATGGTTCGTGCAGTAAATTAAATACACCTACTATTGCAACAGAGATCTTATTAGTACCCTTAGATATAATACTATTTAAGACTCAGCTTCAAGTCAGGCTTTGGACCAATTAATGTTACAGTCAGGGGAAGGAAAAATGTGTATGGAGAATGTAATATACCAGAACTGAGTGAAATGGGAGTCTATAAGGAAGGAAGTAGTTATTTCACCTGTTGGGGGACTGTATGAGTAGAGTGACTGCCTGGTACATTAAAGGTCATTCATTACTCATTCACTAGATATATTTTGTTCTTAGTTAAATAACAATGACAAAAAAGGAAATAATTTCACAAAAATGAGTTTTTCATGATAAAAATAATCGTATTTGATATACAGAATGGATATTGAAAAATAAGAAAGAGAATAACATCTTGCTCTTACGATTTGTGCCAAATCAGGTTGATTAGATGTTTCAGTAACAATCCAGGCTTTAAAATGTGTTTAGTTTCTCATATCCTGAAAACCTGAAGCTTTTCTTGATTTGAGGAAAAATATAAAACTGAAATCTCTGGTAATTTTCATGTGAAAAACTGCATTTAAGGACGTGTTTCAATTTTCAGAACATTATTGGAACTTGCAGGATAGTTTAAAGTAACTTGAAAGGTGGTGTCATTTTTATGCCTTTTTTTTTTAATATGTGTATAAATTGGTATATTTTCCCCTGTGCCATGTGCTGGGGTGAAAATACCCATCAAAATGTTTTGTGATAATTGCAGGTGGACTTGGTCTTTTAATTTTGTTCCTTCTCAAGTATCTCTTTGTCTTTTGTGTGTGTGCGTCTTGCAGTGTTATGTGCTGTAATTGAATCAGAGCATTTTTTTTTGTGCCTGTGTGGTCAGCTATTGTTGTATCAAATGACCTTGTCGGTTAATACTAAAAAATATAATGTTAAGATGACTGACAACGTAGTCAAGTTTAGACTGAATTTTAGAAATATGCAAACTAAGTTGTGACCCTAAATTTAGAAGGAAATAAATAGTTGAAACTCTTCACTTTGCGCTTCCATCTCAGAAAGGGTAGTCTAGATGTGCCAGTGTCAGATATCCTCTTGAACGTGTTTCTTTTCGGCACTGTAATAGTGCCATGCTAGCTCAGTGTTCCCACAGCTCAGAGCTTGTGTGCATATGTCTTAAAGTTCAGCACAAATCCTCTTTCTGATCCATTTGGAGCAGCAGGATTTATTTAGTTTTAATTGAAACAGAAGACAGTCACTTTAAAAACCCTGTGTGACAGCTTTTGTTTATGTTTTGTTAAATGGAGAGGAAACACTACAGAGCTGTGTAACCTGTGCAGTCATGCCAGTGTAATCACAGAAAGGGGGAATTTGACAAAGAATTGCATAAATTTTGGAAAATGTTTGAAATTGTCTATGTTCCTGCATACAGAGGAGTGATTGGATTCCTTTTATACAACGTAAATGCTCTTTCTGTTCTGATGCTGAAGTAAAATTTTTATTACGAATTTTTTTCCACTATTCTCCCCCTGGAGTTTTGAAAACAGATTTTAAAAAATTGTTTTACATCTGTGAGAATGGGACAACTTGTGGGGTTTGATTTGTATTTTTCCTGTTTTTATAGAGAAGTATAGCATTAACAGTATTTTGTAATGGTAGTGGGAGAATAGCCGATGGCGGAAACGGCTTTACAAAACAAACAAAAAAAACCTGCCCTCCTAATTCTGTTCCTGCGTGATAGAAGTTTATGAAATGTGATGATTCATTGTTCTGTAGTGTTGAGATGGCTGATATAACAGAGCTGGATAGTGCTGTACTCTGACATTTATAAGGTATAAGGATAGCATCTCCTCTGTTTGCTGGACTATATGCTTGTTAATTCATGTTTTTCTGAATTTAAAGTTGAGAAAAGGAGAAAGATTATCTCCTCCCCCACCATCTGCAATTCTCTAGTGTATCTGTACAGCATTTAAAAATGTAATACTTATTTGACATAATAGTTTAAAAACTATTAGGTTTTCTCTTTCTCTTTTCCAACTTGTGTGGTTGCACAATAGGATGCATTCTTCAGTAGGCCAGGTGCTCTAGTTATTTCTGATTGCCCTGGTTTAACCTGGCAGGCAGGCACACATTGCATCCTGCTCACTTGCTCCCTCTGCCCTGCCCCACCCTGGCTTAGCAATAGTGAAAACATCGGTGTGTTATCAATATTATTCTCACCCTAAATCAAAAAAACCACAGCACTATACCAGCCACTAGGAAGAAATTAACTCTATACCAGTCCAAACCAGGGCACTGATTAAGGCTTTCTAGGATTTTGCCAGAATCGTTCTAGCAGAAAGAAAGTGCATGCAGCCTTTCAAAATGTTTTGAAGAATCACTTTAAAGCACATGCGAGTTTCGTAATCCTAGGTTTAATCTCTGACGTTTTATTGACATATGTCAGGTTCCAAACATGGTGTTCTGGGCAACTACTGTCTGCCCTGGCTGTCCTGTGACCCTCATCATACAGTTTTTGAAAGGAATCGAGCAGAAATTCTGACAGATTTCTCAATTTCATTATGATGGGCAGACATTGTGCGATGTTGTTATGCTGTATTTTCTAACACTTGCTTGGGAGAATAGATAACTGACAGATTTCTTATTGCATATAAGGTCTCTACTGATTCAACAACAAGCCTTGCTTCTGAATCTTTCCCTCGATTACTAACACACATTTAATTGAGTTTCTGAAGATACATTCTCTCTGTACTATTAGGAAAGGAAAAAGCAGCTAATACTACTTTTTATAGCTAATTCACTTGCGAATTTCCAAATCTTCCAGTTTTCCATGGAGTCCTTAGTAGTGAAAAAAACCCAAATCATAAAATTGTATTAAAACGAGTTGGTTTACAAGATTTAAACATCAGGACTTGAGGTGTTTCCTTTCTGGATCTCCTTGTTTTATTTTAATGTATACCTGGTTTGGTTATAGTTCTGTTATAGTGCAGTTTTGGGGTAAGATGTGACTGTGCATTAGCCTTTCCACTGCATGGTCTCCATCCTCCTGAGGGTTGAAAGAAAACTTGGGTGTGACAGGAGCCAAGAAACACATTGGTTACCTTCAGCTGTAAAGTGTCTAGTCTTCAGTGTGAATGGAGCCAAAGACTACATTGGCTGTGGTCTTAGGGATGTTTTGTGGTTTTTTTTCCCATTTTTCTTAACAAACACAACAATTACAAAACAAACGAAAAAAGTCTCTCTGACAACAGTTGAAAGTTTTCTGATGTGGTTTAGAGGGTTGTTTAAATCAGCAGGAGAAGCTGATAGAGTAGCATGTCTTTGTAAAAAGCAGTTTTCAATAGAATTATGTGTGAAATCATGTGGCTCTTAGCGCAGTAGGAATTGATAAAGATAGAAACTTCAAGCTGTTAGTAGAGAAAGTTTCAGTCAGTGCTCAGTGCAAAACATATTTCTGGGTTTATCTGTGTTAAGTTAATAAGGAAGCAATCAGGTTGGAGCCCATGACTATTTCTATGTTTCTGTTTCCATGGTGTTTGCTGCTTTCTTCCCTCTTTTGTCTTCAGATACACACCCACATCCACATCCTCAAGTTGTGGAAGGAAGGGGAGGAAAAAGAGACAGAACTGGCAGTCCTTCCTTCACGTCTGTAGGTCTTGCACACCTTTTTGTTTTGGCTGATGAGTGCCTGCATTTACCCTGGTGTGACAGGAAGGTAGAAAAAAGTCTGATGCTTTGCTGTATCTACCTTGACAGACATGGTAAAAGGCATGTTGAGTATTAACCATACTGTATATGGTTAGAAAGGCAATAGGCATTTAGAAAACAAAACAGAAGATTCAGTATAAAGGTATATGAAATAAAAATTTCAGTCAAAAGCTTCTCTTTCCTCCTTGCCCTCATGCCTTGCACACATTTTTGGAATCTTTATAGCATTATTCGCATCCACATATTTAGTTAGGGATGAGTTAACCTTGACAAGGCTGGAAAAGGTTTCTATAATGTAGCTAGGCTTTGAACAGCAACCTGATATCCTAACTTGTGGCTTTACAACTTCTTGTCTGTAATATCCTTCTCAAATTTACATGGCTTTTTTTTGAATTTTGGAGCTATTATCAGCAGTTAAGGCCACTTTCCATTCCTGCTTGATTCTCAAGAATATAGAGACAAAACCTTGTTGCTCCTTCTTTCTCCCTGTTGCAACAGCCTTAAAAAGAATGGGATGTTATCCAACTCTATCCATATACAACAAAAAAACCCAAAACTGAACAAAATGTGTGAATTAGACACAGAATTCTAGAGAACTCAACATCTCTTTCTATACAGCAAAGAGTGAAATATTGTTACTCGTATGTGTGAAGACAGGTGTTGGATTTGGGGTTTTTTATGCTTTTTATTTGTAAGTGGTTTATTTTTTTGTTTACTGAAATTGTGTGATATTTGCAAATAAACAAAAACTCTTCCTAGAAACTAAGTTATTCGTAGAGGAAAAAAGATTCAAGAAACACCATCTGTATCCCTTAAGTATGAAATTAGAGGCTTAAATGAGGGAATGTTCTGATGTTTGAGAGTATTGTAATTGTAATTTCTTACCCTGTTGAGAAAAACACCTGTCTATAATCACAGACCATTCCTAGGCTAGTGTGATACTGAGAGACCTTACAGCAGATTCTTGTGCCCATTTTTCCTCTGGAAACTGGAGTGAGAGAGAGACCTTCCTGACAGGCTTTTTTTTTGTTTGTTTGTTCTTCAAAATGACCTCAGGCTATTTTGTTTTCCTTTGCAAAAGAGGAAAAGGCCTTCTTTAGATTTAAAATTAAATTGATTCCTGTTATCTGGCACATTCTAGCTCCTAAATACCTAATATACTTGCAGAAGTACGAAGTCTATTTCGGTATATTATAGGGAGATCTTTCCTCAGTTATACAATGGATGTGGGCTGTTCAAAGATTGGTAAATGGATGAAGTAATACATCAGAACAATTACACATATAGTCTAAATTTTATCAATAGGGAGTCATTAACAATAATATGGATCTGTTCCTTTTATCTGAACATTGCCTAAAATAGCTGTGGCAATGTATGGAATCTTAAATTGTTCTGTTATGGCATGGAGACTGCATGTTATCTGCCAGCCTGGTATATGGGTGTAGTAATGTCTTTTTGTAGTTTTAGAGTTCATACTGAAGGCATTCAACCCAAGGTTGATGAAGTCTGATTTTTATTTTTTAACCTTCAGCACATGGGCACAACTTCTTTCCCCATGTTCAATGTATATGGAGCTAGGAGGAAAGTGTAAAAATTAAGAGCTTCAAAAGTTAGAATGGCTTATCTGAGAAAACTGCAATATTGTGAACATGTCCCGTGAATTGCCTTTTTTTTCCTTTGACTACTTATTTACATTATGAAACTTGGAAGACAGAATTTGGATAGAAAAGTGGCATTAAATTTGTATGATTTTTTAAAAGGTAATAGAAATTAGTGCATAAGATGAAAAAATGTCTGTAAACAAGTAACCACAAATACTAGAATGAACATGACTGAGTAGCAAGAACACCTACCACCCTGTTGCCATGTGAAGGTTGTGATGTTTCGTTGCTGTCGTTGTTTTCTGGTTTTTCATGGAGCCTGCTCCTGTAACTTTTACTATGAAAGAAAGATATCTTGTGGCAGTGCAGGCTTTTTACTGTATTATTATGCACAGTTCACAGAAAGTAGTGAGAATGTGGTCTCTTCTTTATTCAAATTATTCTTCAACAAAATTTTTATGGAAATATTTTTCTAAACCTTGGATTTTAGTGCAGACTATTTTCCCCACTGTTTCAATTGCATTCCAGCATGCCACTAAAAACCGAAATGCAGTATGAAGAAACTGTTTATACAATCTAAAGAGGTTCAGTATTAAGTCTTTGAACTGCTTTAATTACTGCCAGCACACAGTACATGAATTTCTTTATTAAAGTCTTCTTTTTTTTTTTCTTTTTTCCCCAGCAGCTACACCTGCATTCTGAATAACTGCAGAACAAATCCATTTCACCAGCACTCAGAAGGGTTGTAGTGTTTTTCCAATAGTAGCAACATTTAACTCTGAGTACTGTTAAAAAGGAAAAAAAGGCAAACCCAAAAAACCAAACCCAACCAACCGAACAAAAAACACGCACACACAAAAAAACAAGCAAAAAAAGAATATATAGACTAATAAACCAATCTATGGAGGAAATTGTTAGCTTCCTATTACTTGAAAAGCCTATTAAAAGTCTGTTAAATTTATAGGTTTGTTGGCTGGCTACTTCTAGTGCCTTCCCAAGAGAACTTCAGCTTGATGTTGTTGCTATTCTGAATTCTCTCCCAGATACAGCCAAATGTTAATTTTACTTCCACAAAATTTAGTGTTTTGGGACTTCAGAAGCAACTGCTATGAATGAAAGACTTTCATAGAATGATGATGAAGTCTGAGGTAACAAAAGTTTAAATGTTATAGTATTGTTTATATGATCTTGCTGGATCATGTGAATAGCAAAGACTGCGAGAAAATATTGTTGTAAGGGTAGAAAAATGTTTTGATTTCAGCAGAAAAATGTTACAGGGTCTAAACTGATCTTGCTCCTAAAGGACACTTGCTTCGCCCATTTTTCTAAACTCCCCGTGTGCTTCTTAAACATAGCTCTCAGTCTTTTTTGGTGAAGGTGTACAGCATGCTGTATATACTTGGTTCTAACAAATACACCTGCCCATTTGCTGCAAAGCTCCCAGCCAGTCTGTCTGTAGTAGCTGTTGTGGTCATTGCTCCCAAACTGAATTACTGTTACTCAATAGCTTTAGTAGTAGATATCTGTAGTAGATAATCGTGCAGCAATAGCTTTACGAGTGGTCAGAATCAAGGTCCAGTTGTTTAAACATCTTCTCTCCCATGAAAAATTTTGTATTCAGAGAAACATGGGAAAGGGGAGTGAGCACAAAATGGTAAACTTGAAGATATCTCCATTTTAGGGGGATTTTTAACATCTTGAAAGGCAGTGTTGATTACACATTTATTTTGCCAACAGATTAGTTTCCTAAAAACAAGGCTATATTTTAAGATGCTTAGAACTGACACATTTGGCTGAAAATTGCTGGGTATCAACTTCAATTGCTTAAGGCATTTGGTTTCCATAATAAACACAGAAACACTGGATTAAGCAGAGGGTGACTCTGCAGGAACTGCATATCTTGAAATGTTTACCTTGGTTAGAATGAGGTGAATTAAAACATTATAATTGGTCAGTAGAGTACCTAGGTTTTTTGTTTATTTGTTTGGGGTGTTTGTGTGTGTATTTATAGGGGTGTATGTATATATGTATGTATGTGTGTATATATATATGTGTGTGTATAAATACATATATAAAAATCAACTGTCTCTTAAAATATGCCACATACACTGGGTATGCTTTGACTTAGAACTGGATAGTACTTGCACTGAATTGCTCTGGGGATCTCAGGACACAGGCAGGCTGGAGGGAGAATTTTTCCAATCAGTGCAAAGAAGGCAAAAGTGAGGATGATAGGAAGAGGAGGAGAGTAAGATAAATTTAGATTCTGAGAACTCAGAGGGACTTTGTCATTAAGACAATGCTCTTCTAATCTCAGTTCTCATTTCACTTCAGGGAATAAAGCTTATTTGGGAAGCACGTCACATTGCCTGCTCACTTGGGTCGAGGTTCCTGGCAGCTCACTAGCTGCAGTCTGGCTGAAAATGATTACGAGCCCATAAATGTAATGCCAGTTTTCAGTGGCTGGAAGACTTCCTTGGATGTGGAAAACTGCAGTGCTAATATATGTTCCTCATTTTGGTCCCTCTAAGAGGGGATTTGAATTAATTTTATCCAAGATAAAAACTGTCGCTAATTTTTTTAATTTTTGGTTGTGACAAATTCTATGGATTCTGAATTTTTTGAAGTTTAATTTTATTAAGGCAATTAAAAAAAAAGAAAAGGGAAGGTTTATATGCAACCAAAAGAGGAAAGAATACTTTAGTTGTTTGACAAAAACACATAATTCTATTTGTGATATCACTAACTTCCACTTTTTCCAGCTTTTGAGATTTCAGAGTTAGGGGGGTGAGGGAAAGACACATTGCATTCAATCTTCTAATCTCACTGCTTAAACTGTATATCTGCAACTAAGCCAAAAAAATCATGCAGTTAGTCTCCATGTAATTAGTATGAAGTGGCAAAGTTTGGATAATAGCTCTTACTAAGTTGCTTCCAAAAGTATGGAGAATGTGTTTGATAGATTTTTGTTGTTGTTTTACTTCATTGTGTCAAGGCAATATATTTTACTATCTTATTCCACCTAAGTCTAAACTGGTCCAAGAATTGCATGCTAGATTTAAAAGTGAAGCGTGTTTTAACAAAACCAGTTGGAAACCTAAATCTGCACAACTTATTTGTGTGCTCTGGATAAGACATAAAGCAAGGAAACAAAACCAGACTTATCTAATGAAAGTTGAAAAAAAAATTCTGTCTTACAGCAACAAATAATACTAAAAGAAGAATAGTACTTGTCTTTGTTCAGGCCCAAAGCTTGACCAAATGTCATGAAGAAATGAGAAGTTTTCTCAGCAATAAAACTAGGCAAAGTTCTTATTAATACAACTCCTTAACTGGTCTATTGAATATTTTAGGGGAGTAAAAGCATTGCAATTTTTGTTTAGACAAAGTATTCATGTTTTCATAATGTAAAAAAAAAAAAAAAATTCTATTCAGGAACTCACTTAATAAAGGGGAAAATCTGGAAATACACTCCCAAACAAACAGCAAATTAAACATTCCATTTGGTCTGAGGCTTTTTTCTTGTGGTTCAGACAGTACAGTAAAAGAATCCATTATTCACACAGCTCAGCTCTGCAGTAGGCTCTAATACAAAAAGACACTACATCAGAACTGTAACAAATTGAGACAGAAACATTAAACTGATAAAGCAGTTCCACATCAGAGGACTGTACCTTAAAAGTGACATTAAACACTACCAGAATTTGTGTGGAGTCATTTGCATCTTAACCAGCTTCTAAATCATGGAAATTAGTCAAAATTATGTATTTACATTTTTTTCCCCTAGTAGTGTGTATGAAAGCAACACTCATTTTCTGTGGGTTTTTTTGTTGTTTTTGTTTTTCTAGGAGGGAGGTTTGGTTTTTATTTGGTTGTTTTTTTGTTTGGTTGGTTGTCCCCATTGGTTTTATATGCAGAAATTACAAAATATGTAATTTTTCATTGTGAGTATACAGCATTATTTTAAGGAAGGCCTGTGAAAAGCTGCTTCTGCAATGGGAGCCCAGCAGTATCACTAGCATGGTAGCTCAAACAGAAGGCTGCAAATAATTTCTGAGAAATTTTGATGGCTTTTTTTTTTTATTTTAATCAATATCAACAGAAATCAAATCCTTTGTGTTCCTGTGTGGTTTAACAGGGATAAAACAGGCATGAAAACCAACCCAAAGTATTTAAAAGTTACTAATGTCATATTGAGAAAACATAGGTTTAATTCCTGTCTTTTTTTTCCTGTAAAAGAAGAATGCCTTTTCACTGGGTTATAACTTGTGTGTGTCTTTCCTTGTAAAGTGTTGGAGTGTTTTTGTAGTGTGGGGCCTTTTTTCCCCAGAATTTTGTTTCTGATATATTTTAAATTTTAAGAAATCCACTTTTATCACTAGTAATAGCTTTGACAAATCCTCCAACCAGCCTCAAGATCCACCAGGCTCTGATTTGTAAAGGGTACATATTTTCTGCCTAGGTACTCTACTGACCAATGACAATTTTCTGCCTATTAGGGGGGATATGAGAAACGGCCTGAAGTGGTGTTTTGAAGAACTGGCAGTCTGTTTTGGATGCATTACCTCAGACAAACTAAGGGACTAGAAAGTGCAGGGAAAATAGTACTAATGGGGAAAAAAAAGAAAAGTCATGGGTTCTTTCTAGATTCTAAAGCTACTGTGAACTATATTAGGAGGAAATGGAAGGCTTGTGGTTGGTATGGAGTTGATGAGTGACGTGCTTAGTGAGAAAGGATGACAATAACTTCAAAAGTCTGTAGATCTCCCACAGTGTATTTTATTACTGTTTTGTTTTCACTTTCAGTTCTCTGTAGCACTTGCTGGAAAAAAACCCCAACAAACAAACCAAGAATCACTTTCTGTTTTATCTGAGCCATTCATCAATGTTATTTTATGATCAAACTCAAAACATTTTGACTAGTGTTTTATTTGTAGATTTTCAAAGGGAATAAAATAGCAAGTCCCTTCCAGGATTTTCTAAGAGAATACTTCCACATCCAACTTTCCACATTTTTTAAAACTGCTTGGGAGATACATTTATCAGAACATCTTTTAATGTGCCACAGAAATAAATTATAACAGAGAATTTTATTAGAGAAACTGTGGCAATTTGGGCTGCAGGATAAAATTTCAGCACTTGCTGATAGCACTAAATAAGAAGAAGCTATTTTCTGGAAAGAAATATGCAAATGACATTATTTCTAAAGTGAAACCTTAAGTATGTGTACTTGTGCCTGAAATTGTGTTAGTTTGTATGTGTGGTTTGTATCTCAAGACCCATTAAACGTCAGTGCTAGGTTACTAATATCTTTCATGTTTTGAAGCAAAATGCATGAAGTTCCTGTCAGGGAAACAAAAAGTATTTTTATTTCGCAGAATGAGAATATCACATTGTGGTGGAAAAATATGCAGCACGGTGTGACAGATGGTGAGGACTGCAAAGCAGCCGATTGGTATTAAAACTGAATTTAAAATGACTTAGTGATTTTACAGGTTTTTCTCTATGTGAATGGATGACACATATAAACTGAGTTCAATAGCATTTGCCTGATGCAAATGCTCTCTTGTTTGTTTGGATGGAGCCATTGGAAATGGATTGATTCTGGTTTTGGGAGATAGGCAGGTATGTGTTTAAAAGCCTGCCTTCTGTCTCTGAAGGGATTTGCTTTGTCAATGCATTTGGGGAATGTTGCTGTTTTGTGCCTGCATTCTTAAGACAATTGGTTTGCTGGGCACTGTAAATAATACTGCAAAGGGGCACTTTCTGCCATCCATTTTAAGCATGGTGGAGGTATGTATCTGGGAGTGAAATGGATTTTATTTTTTTTTAGGTGGAAGGACAAAAGTAACACTTCATTTAACCACGTATTTTGAAAAGGGTAAAGAGAATTTTAAATATTAGATGCTTGCACTTAAGCTTGTAAACCAATGTATAAATATACATGGTTTGATTTATTGTTTTTTCCCCAAGGTATTCAGTGCTTTTTATGATTTTTAAAGGGTCTATTAGGTGCTTCAAATTCTGATTCTTTCATTTAAAAAACACTAGTGAGATGAGAAGGTTAAACTAGACTGACTTCTAGCTTTAAAAATTGTCCTCTGATTTAATTTTATAATCCTTGCTATACAAAATATCACGTATGCTTTTGCAACTTTAATACTTGAATTTAATGATTTTCTTGGTGCATTCTCATTATGTGCTTTATCCAGGATGGCACTAAGAGAAAGTGTCAGTTCTGTTAAAGCAAATCATTTTCTGGGTAGTTATACACAGGGGTCAGGCTCAGCACTGAGGAGGACTGATGTTGTGAATAACACCTAGCTGAATGGCAGAAGCTAGACATGACAATATCTTTCAGAAATTGGTATAAATTCTATTTAAGGGAGGCTAGGCCAGCTCAATCTGTAATGGCTCAAAATTGTGACCACTGGCTAGACGCTCACTAAAAAAAAAAAGTCATTTAGTCATTTCAGGACTGCTACAATTACATCTCCCATTTCACAGTTTTTAATGCAGCAATTTGTAGAAATCTAAAAAATTTTATATTATTTTAAAAATCTAGTCACATACTGTCTGAAACAATAAAAAAGCTTTTGTAAAATTGACTTAGTTACTCATAATTGCCTTCATCTCTGGGGTCGTATTATTTAGGAATATTCAAGCAAACACTTGGATGACAGTTTTTAATTTGTGCTCTCAAAACCAGCAGTTTCAATCTGTGCTTTCAGTGTGTAGTTTTACAAAGAGTAGGATACATTGAAAACACACAGAAAATATTTTTAATTTCAGAGACATGTTTATTCAGGCACTTTTATTTAGGTATCTTCAAATCTAAAAAAAATAAAAAAGAAAAGGAAAGATATTTTAGAAAGCTGTTGACATGGGACTCTGGGGAGAGTTTCAAGGAGCACATATGGATGAGGCCATATGTTCTTAAGAAGCTGCAACACCTTCAAATTTGCTGACTTTCTGGAACTTTTGGATCTATTTCTGTCCAAGCCCAATGTGAGTGGAATTAGGATATTTTACAGTGAAGGGACCTAATCTAACCACTTTTTGGTGATGTCCTAGATGAGATACTAGATTTTGAACTCTCGATGATATTTACCTGGGTTTTCTTACCTGGTTTCTGTAACCTGCCCTGCATAATTTCTCTACGGATACATACTCCCACTGTTTAAAAGTTTTGTAAAATGTACTGGGAAGTTAGACGCTTGCTGAGAAATCAATTTTCTATTCCGATAAGTGTTCCACTTGATGAATTTCATACAGGAAATGAGATCCATTAACCATTCACCTTCAAACTCAGTCTTTAGTTGTGCCAGATTAAATAAAATTTAAATAAACTATGTGAACAAAACTTTCAAATTGACATCATATTTATATTTCTATGTAAAAAGACAGCAGTGAAGAAAAGCAGGGTTTTGGCTCTAGAATTTAACTGGCATGGATAACTCCTTAATGGACTTACTTGAAGATTCTATCCTTCAGTGTACATTTTCTCAGACTGTTCTCTAAGGGAGAACCATTTCTTATCCTGGTTTATGCATGCTGGATTTTATAGCAAAAGCTTCCTTGAAAACCTTCAAAAAGTCCAGGAAAATGCATTCATTTCTGATGCATATTTACATATAGATATTTCAGAAAAGAGTTTGGCACCCTTTTAAATGAACTGAGGAATGTGTCACTCATCTGGAATTATCAGCAAGACTTTGACAGCATTTGGATTATCTCTAGGTAACAATTTCTTGGTTTGACAAAGGGTAAAACTATCCTAGCTTTCAAGAGAATCATTCATGATAGAATATCTTCCTATGTGAATTTTCTGTGGTATATAAAATTGCACATGATCAAATATGCTAGACACAAATATCTAAACATATGAATATACCTCATGACTGATTCATGTCTTAGACTAGCTATGGAGGCAATTCACTGCCTTCTAATCCCAGTAAATCTGAGGTAAGTGTTGGTGAATTGAGCTGTCCAGAGAGAGTAGTGCAATATTCATCATTCTTTAATGAGCGAGATGGTTTCAATCCCTCATGGACATCAAGAGATGAATATAATTTGGTTACCTAAAGGACAACTAACTTGCTGAGTTTGACCCTCACCTGTTATCTCAACCAATTCCTTCCATTTAAAATATATGCCACAATTTAGAGCACAAAAAAAGTTAGGAAAAAGAGGTCTAAGTAAACAATTTAGCTAATACCAGTGAAAAATTCTTCAATTATGTATTACTCATAAACCTTCTAGCTACCCCTACTATGAATAATAAATATTGAATAGTTGGTGTGAAAAGGTTCCTAACATCCTGCAGCTAAAACTTGTCCAAGGTGCTGCAGGAAGACCCAAAGTGTATTTCTTTATTCTCTTACAGGCTTTTTAAGTTCAAAATTTGCACAAAACTTCAGCAAGAAATAACTAATAGGTAAATAAGTTGACACTGAATCCCTGTACGTTTTGTATCCATACTATGTGAATAGAGGATTTCTCCTTTCTTTCATACTGTTGTGAGCACTGAAAAATTATTAATTCATGCGACTACATTAGACATTATTTTATGAGGCTCACTATTTTTTCTGAATTCTCAAGGAAAAAAAAACTATACAGAAAGGTATATATTTCCTCAATTTTTAGAAATGCTTGTAAGGTACTTACACATACTTTTAGTCTTGATTATTTCACTGTGCAGGGTATCAGTGAAGAATTTCACTAGGCATACTGTGAAAAACAGGAATTAAAAAGAGTAGTGAGAACCCTGACCTACTGTGTCTTCAGCAAGAGTTGGATGCGCTTTTCCTTTTTTTTTTTTTTTCTCATAGGCATTATTTTGACACTCTTTACCTGGTACCAAGTAGAGATTAAACTTTGGAGAAAAAGTACCTGAAAGACTTATGTCGCAGAATGTGAAACAACAGGATGAGAACATTTTTTGCCTTTGCTTCTGATCTGTTGTGATTCATTTTTCAGACCCATTTTCATTTGGAAGCTCAGATTTGTTTGCCTGCTTGACCAGGGTGCTTCTCTTTGAGAACGATGGCGTCAAAATAATAGTTTTGATTCCCATCTTTAACAAAACAGCCATAAGTGACTAATCATCTCAGAGAAGGATTCACATTTGCATTGCAGGCTAGATGATACACACAGCATCAAAAGCTAGAAATTGTGATTTACCAAGCAATCATAGATCATAAACCAAGCAAATCCATGAACATAGGCTTCTGAAGTAGTTAGCAGACTTTGAGGACTATTAGTATCAAGTACCTTGTAAAAATTTTTTTCTCCTTTTTTTCCTTTTTTTCTTTTTTCTTTTTACTTTTTTTTAATTATTATTATTATTTTATTTTAGTGCAGATGCTGTGACTTTGTCTTGTTTTACTTAAGGAATTTCTGTCATTTACTGCTTCTGTCTACCTTCATGTTAGTGAGTCAATGTTATGACACACATTTATGTGGAAAAATCATTTTGACTGAAGTTACTGAGAGCAACAGCAAAAGTAGTAAGAAGTTTCATTTGAAAAGAACAAGAAAATATTCTTCCCTCTGCAATCAGGCAGAATATTATTTGATGCAGACAGAAGAGAAAGCTTAACAAAAGTTACCTATGGTAACAGCTGGTAAACTCATTTAATATTGCAAATAATTCTGAGTCTTAATACTAGGCAGTCTTGATACTAGGTCTGATAGGGAGTATCTGCCATCTGGTGTCTAAATGTGCAGTGCAATTCAAAGGCGAAGAATTGAATGCTCATGTGTTGAGGGTTGCCTTCTTTGTCTCCAAGCAAAAAACGTCTTGGTTTTTACGAGGTCTGCAAAGTTCATTTAATTTTACTTACCCCAGGCAGTTACAGCAGACATAATCTTAATGAATGCAATTTGAAGGGGGTGGGGAGAGTGGAAGAAGGAAATCCATCAAAAAGCAGCAATAAACATGCTCAGTTTGGTCAATCCTCACCACCACAAAGTGGTGATCTGCCTACTGAACAGTGATGATAGTGTCTTGCTAGGCTGTCAAAGACAAAGAATAGTTAAAACTCAATATTCACCAAGAAGAGAAGGACTGCAGCTGAATGTCTGGTTGAAATTACACCCAGACATAAAACATAGCTTTTCTTCCTCATTAATATGTAATTTACACCAAACTAGACATCCTTGCATTTACATCTATATTTATTACACTGTGAGGGATCCATCAAAATTGTCAAGATTCTGTGTTTATTTCTTTCCTCCTTCCCTCTGCCCTGTGACCTTTAGTGGTTACTGTTAAAATCTCCTTTCCTTTTATCCTTTACTGCTATCTTGTGGTGTGTGGTGGAAACGTCATTCAGTGTCTTTTTTCCTTTCCTTTGCTTAGTGTTAATAAAAATGTTTAAAGAATTTGCTTTAAAGTAAAGGACATCAATTAATTTTGTTTTACATAGGCTTCCACTAAGCCTTATTTTATATTTAAATATTTCTCTGCTTTTAAAGTACAAGTGGAGTATGAACACCACTGAGATATGTTTAAATCCAAAACCTGACCTTTTTGAGATAGAAAATATAATTCTGAAAACTGCCTACTTGTGATGCAACACTTAGAGTAACAGGACCACTCAGGTGCTAGTGTGGGAAATTATTAAGTCTATATCCTTCAGAGTACTGTTCAGATAATTCATATCATACCTTTCACTTTTAGCAAATGAAAACTACACCGCAATTGCTGTCTAGTGTTTCCCTCCACACTCCTCCCATTGAGGAATACATCTGGTGCAGGTGGTCCGGTTTAAAGGCTGAAGTTCAAGATGCAGAATGAGATACAGAATGAGAGAGAGACAAGAACTGCCTTGAACTGCCAAGCCTTTACATGACAAAGGGCACAGAGACCGGTGACTCCAGCCAGGTGAATGGACACTGAGAGATGCAGCAGGAGCCGAAGACTCGATGAGAGAGCGAGACTTGTGCTTGGGTATAGATTGTGAAGTATAGAAGCCCTGGAGTTCCTTTGGTAGGGTTTTCGGAGGCACCAGCTGGGGCTGTCTCTGTGTTACTGCATCTTGAATAAATTTCTTAATGGAATGAGAAATCTGAGAATTTAAAATTTCTGGAACTTCCCATCTGAAATGGGAAACCACGGATCAAACCAGTAAGGAAACCTGGTCTGACTGCATGGGTGTTCAGGGAGTCAAGTGGGGCTCCCCCTGGATCGCTGGAGCCGCCCCCTGTGAAAAGAACCTCGGTCCCAGCAGTAAAGTCTTTGTCCTTGGAAGTGTGACTGCTAGGGAGTCTCGTGAAGTTTCCTTAACACCTCGACATGTTTACCATCCGTCTCTTGAATTCTAAGGTAGAAAGTGACGCTGACATCTTCCGAATAGTTGGAATAAAAATCTATAAGTAAGTCAAAGTCAAGGGGTCTGAAGGAGTAACAGGAAGGAGGAGCAGAAACTTAAACTATAACAAACTTCAGGATGGATACCAGAAACGAAACTACTGGAACACTGGTTCATTAATTGCTTTTAGTTTTAGGATGGTTACAGGATATGACATAAACTTTATTATTGAAAAGGGGCTTTTCCAGAATCCACTTTTACAGACAATATCCATATTTTCTTAAAAAAAAAAAGTCAGATTTGCAGAATGTAATTCAGAAAAAGACAACAAATGTACAGTTCTCGTTATAGCCATCTTTGATGATAAATGCCAAAATTTTCAGATTTCTGCATTTTTTCCCATTCACACACTTTTCTCTTACCTGGGGAGTCTTTCTGCTGTGCCTTTTGCAACCGGACTTGTTTGTCTCACATCGGCCTTTTTAGCCATCAGTGCGCTTGTAGCAAGCGTGGGTAGAGCTGTTCCCAAATCTTTGTTCGCGAAGCCTAGCCAAGATGATGACCTCTTCAGCTTTAGTAATCAACAAAAACAATCTACGGTTTGTCCTTCTGCTCTGTATTTCCCATACCTTTTATATGCAATTCAAATTTTTATTTTCTATTTTCTGAATTTCTTCTGCTTTTTGCTTAGTTTTGGAAGCTGAGAAACTGTTTATATGACACTGTTATTTGAATTTACCATATCAAAGATGATTGCTGTAAGTAATATGAATCTGTACAACATTTGTTACATTTGATTGGTTTGTCTAAGATTACTTCTGTCATCTGGTTTGTAGGAAAGACCTTTCTATAAAAATTAGGAAACCAAAAACAGTAGCCTAAACATATTCCCATCAGCCCTCCCTCTGTCCCCACCTGATGACCAGTCCAGGTAAGATTCACTGACACTAGAAAAAAAAGAGATGCCTAGTACCTTTCATGTGAAGCCTCATGGTTTCCATAGGTACTTTTTGGTTCTTATTTTACAGTAAATAATGTAGAAATTAAAATTGTAATTATTTTTTTATACACTAGTTACAGTTGTCCACAAAATATCACATATTTCCATTAGCTTCAGTGATGCTACTGCTTCTGCATTTTTTTGGCTTCATACGAGTACATTCTAGAATTTGTTATTTTAATGAAGACTGATCACCACACGACAGCTCATGTAGCTTCAGAAATGCAGAATACACTGGGGACCTTTCACATCCATCTTTTTCTAAGCATTTATCACTAACTATTTGAAAAGGTATTAAAGTCAGTGGCTAAAAAAATCCTTTAGTGGTAGAGATTTAAAACCCTTAATCACATACTGAGATCAGCCAAGTTTAAATCTAGTCAAAGAGTAGTTATAATAAGATTATATGTATTATATGTATTAAACTGACTCAGTCTTTTAGCATAAGGGTTAATGCACACAATATGTGAAAAACTCATGTAGTTCTATCAAGGTACTGAATTAGTGGTATGTTGTTTTGTTCAGAAATGACTAATAATTAAATTTGTTATTTTTTAAACCACTGCATGATTACAATGTTCATTACTGGCAGCACTAGGTCACAAATCTTTAGGTCTGTTCTGCTTTCTGTGTGTAAGCTTAGTCTATTAAAGTAATTAATTTTCTTCCTGAATGTGCATAGTTCAGACCCAAATATTCAAATATTAGTGACCCTTTTTACTTCTTTTAGTAAACCTGCTGTGTTATATGTCAATTCTACTGTCTTTTTCCTAAAAAGTAACTTGGCCTGCTTAAAGTGGTGGGAACATCCATAAACTGCTCTTTGTCAGATGCCTCTGCTAAAGTCTACTGCTCTTTGCCTACCAGTTCTAACAACTTGGGCAACAGATATTGCTTTCACTGACATTGTACTGAATTTGGTCACTTTTGTGGCCTGCTTAATACGGTAAAAAGGTGGCTATGCATGTGCAACCAGCCTAACGTTGTTATGCAATGAGCTACATCACCCAGTGTGTGTATAATTACTCTTCCTTTCCCTTCATCTACTGTGAAACATTGGCCAATATGCCCAAAGTCTTCAATGTGAACTGAAGGAAGAATATCTGTACTCCCTCAGTACAATTCCCTCCTGGCCTTAATCAGAGCCCTCTCTAGGCACTGAGAAATTATGAGGAATTAACCCTCAGGAAGTCCGAACAGGTCACTGTCCTTTGGTATTATCTCTTCTCCTTACACTTTGGAGCAAGATGACCTATTACAGAATCCACTCCTCATAGCTGTCTTTCTTCCCTCTCTAGATGGAGATGAAAAATGCATTTAAAATGTCCAAGTGTCCTATAATAAAAGAATTTTCAACAAAAAGAATGGTGAGTTACTGGCAGGGTAGGTAGTGGAATAGCACACTTTAAACCAGTCTTTGAAATAGTTTAGAAAGTCAAAGCCAAAGTTACAATGTACACAGAGGAAAAAACTCATGCAAACAATAAAACCAAACTGTTGGAAGTTTAATGACAGAATTCTGACATTCAATGTGTAGATAGTAGCTGCTAAAGAAATAACATATCTGATGTTTTGCTTGTGTGCATGGACATTTGTCAAATTTATAGAAGAAAAAGCTGTTCAGTGACTGAGAAATACTGGGAAAGCTATAAAACATAAGATTTAAAACAGTGACAGGATGTATGAATTCGCATAAATGAAAAGAAGATGCATAAAAGGTTTTACATAAAATATTTTCAAATAAAATTATATTTTTTAAAAAATAATAATGATGATACTTGAAAAAAAGTTAAGATCTAAAATAGTTACATTAACAGTAGAGTAGTTCTCACAATCCAGGCCTGGATCATGTTGTATTGTCTGAAAAATATTCTATTTATACTTGTGGTAGAAAACGATTATTCCAGATCGTGAATTTCTCATATCAGGTTACATCATCCACACAACAAGCCTTCTCATTAACTGCAGTAGAATGCATCAATTCTACAAAGGAGTCAAGTTGCCTTTTTGCTCTTTGTTATCCACACTTCTTTTTCTGAAGCTTTCCCATAAAACTATTTTTTGGCTGTTTGTTATTTCCTGCTTTGATGAACCGTGAAGTTGTTAGTTATACCCAGTGGGACATGTCATTTTCTATATAAGAAATTCATATAATTAGCATTCCTGGAGGAGTTCAGTCTTTGAGTGAACAATACCTCCCTGAAACACAACGTGCTCTCAGGGTAGATGTCCCACAAGGGAAGATTCTCCAATGCATATCTGATGAAGATCATCACCTAGACAGTTGAAGCAGTGGTCTCCAGGTTTGTTATTTAATTAAAAGCTTGTTGTGTGAATGAATCCTCTCTAACTCACCACTGTAAAGCGTTTGTTAACTAGAACATCAACATTTTGCTGGGTATACAGGCAATGATGTAATTCCTCCCTGTACTTCCAAGTATGTTGAACCTGTTTTCTGTGTGCATGAAATCAAAATTTCTCTCTTCTAACACTTAGCTAAGTCAGCGTTATAGAGTTATAAGACTTTGGTCTTCATATATTTTTTGTCTCTACTGCCATTTAAGTCAAAACCTCCTTTGCCTCAATAACTTACTTGCCTTACATAGCATTCTAGAAGGCTATTTTCATGTGCAACTTCTTGGTCATGGTATCTTATAGCAAAAATGCTATATCCAAAGGGAAATGAGGTTTATCAGGATATGAACGCAATGACATGAAAGAAACATAACCAAAATGAAGCCCAGAATGAAATGTTTTGAATGCAAAATCCAGAAACACAAAATGTATTTAAAATAAAAAGGGAAGTTGATAATACATACTTGTACCAATGGTTCTGATGATAGCCGAATGATCCTTAGGGATTTAGAAAAGTGAAATTTTCCATCCTTTTGTGGAAGGCAAGGTAGAGGAGTGGGGAAGGGATCATGAGGCCAGACATATTGCTAATGTAGTGGTATAGGTTAAGATGTTGGTATAGAAGCACGAAAGTCCTCTGGGCTGTGGAGGGCTTTTGCAGGCTTTGAAAGTCTGTGTCCCTTCTGGGTCTCAGCTGAGCAGTTGCGCGTTCAGTGTTTCTTCATTCCAGTTCCAGTATTGCTTGGCAGAATACTCTCTGTCACACTCCTCAGGATGTTGCTTTCTTCATTCCTTCCTACCATCAAGTATTTCCGCTGGGATGATGTGAAGTGACCCCACAAGTTAGTATGCATGCCTTGGTGTTGAGGGATAGAGGAGGAAGACATTTGAAAACAGACTGATAAACATCGACTTAGATCAAAAGAGCTGCGCCATTTCAAAAGATTGCAGAAACTCTTGTAGAAGCATATTTTCCTTGACTTTTTCTTATTAGCTAGGATTCTGCAACAAGTGCCAGCATGATCAAATACAGAACCTATGTTAGAGGTAAAAAAAGGGAGGTGGGCAGGCGAAAGCAATAGCTCTTTTTTGAAGTAGGCAACCCCTTGTAACCGTATCATGCATTTTCTCTTTTACCAGACGTTAGGCAAGTCCCTGTCTCTTTATAAGAAAAAAGTTAGAGATCTGGTTTTTTCAAACCATTATCCAGTCAGTATTTTTCAGACCTTTAGTTTGGGTAAGACTAAGAGCGTATGCAAAAATTGTTAATTACTATTGTTTTTAGCATCTTTCTCTAAATGGTGTCTAAAAGTCCCTGGGTAATACCAGATGCTGATTTTTTGTTGTTTATTTATTTGTTTGTTTGTGGTTTTTATTGTTTTGTTTTTGTTTTTTGTTCTCATAAATGTGTATGTGTGCAAACACAATAGGAAAGAAGTGGGGTATAAATATACAAGCATTGTGAGACAGTTTTTGGAAAATGGTGGTATTTTTCTCTGACAAACTGCTTTACATTTGTTATTGTTTCTCTTCCCGGTAGACTTTTGCGTCTTTGATTTAAGAGGTGTTAGAAATTGCTTCTCTACAGCAGGACAGACATATTTTTGGTTCTTAATGAAAATAATTTATTGCTGGCTTGGTATTTGTATTTGCTATCAAATTTTAGCTGTCTCTTGTCAAAACCTATTGTATGCATTTTTTTGCTCTTGTAGAATGTATTCCAGGTAATGAAGGTATTGTTCATTTCAGGTCACTGAAACTATGGTGTCAGTCTTAGTGTTTTCCTCTTGAAATAACTTCCTTTTCTGAGCTGATACATTATTTTTCTTTCTAGTTTAGTTTATTCTGAAATGACATGTGGCAACCTTATTATTTTCTGCTTTCTTCCAAACCAGGATTAAACAAATTTAATTATATATTGTGTGAAAACCATTACAATAGTCACAAAAAAATCACAGAATTTAACACGATTTGTAATTTCTCTTTCATGTGGGTTAATTTCGAAAATAAGATAAGGAAAAAAACCTTCTGCTTTCATACAGTGTTTACGGAAGTGTTTCAGATAATAGGAAGTTTAAAAAACCTCACATATTTCCCAAAGATGCCTCACCTTTCCTGTCATCAAGACGGTCTGTTTCGCTTCCTTTTTGACTTGAAAAGTTATATTCTATGGAATAGAGAATGAGAATACAGAAAAGAGGGCAGAGTTAATGTATTTCCTTCCAAACTAGCAGCTTCCAAAAAAATATGAGCTTGAAATCCTTCTATAATGCCACTTTCTGGCAGTCTGTAGAAATTAATTTAAAAAATGATGTGCCTCATAAGCATCCCTGTATGTCCTATTGCTGCCATAACTGAAGTGTTGATAAAAGATACTGTTTATTTTAATGACAGACTGTACTGTTGGCCATATGGCATCTATTGTTGGTCAACAACAGGCAATTGCACTGTCTAGTTATGATTACCATTTTCTCAGTCACAGATTGCTAATAATTTGTATTATATCAGCATTTTTGGCAACCCACAGGACTTAAACGAGTGCAATACATAATTTTGGTTTTGAGTCTGCTACGTGTTTCATTATGACTTTTGAAAAATATGTGATAGACTTCAGTAAACAGGCATTTACAGGTAAGGTTGTTGTGCTTTGGGTATTTTTGGTTTGGTTTTTTTTTCGGGTGGGGTGTGTGTTGTATTTTATTTGTTTGTTTTTCTGATTATAAATAAATATATATACTCTTTGTACTTTTACAGCTTTTTTTTTCAAAAGCGAAATATACAAATCTCCCCCTTATAACTTTGCCAGCTGACACTTTTCCACAGATCATATGGTTGTAGTTGCTGAGTGACTGTGCCTAGTAATTTAGAATCTCCTTTGAGTTCATGCTGGACTGAATTGTAGAGACCAAAAGCCTTGAGACTTGTTGCCTGTAACAGAGTGGAGGCTTCACCTACCTTTTTCCCCTGCATATCACATCCTTCCAAGAAAATGGAGAAAGAGTGCTGCTTCTTTCAGCTCCTTGACATGTTCTGTTCATGTCTGAAACGTTTATGCAGTTTTTGCAGTCGACTTTTTGCTGCTCTGATGTAATATGGTCAAGTATAGTCTTTTTTCACTGGCTCTTCCACCTGTGCAGTATCCCAACCAGCCTGTGTTTCTGACTCTTAAAACACAGATTGGGCTATGGTTGTAAACCACAACATCTATATGCTGGAGAGGAGAGGCTCTATAATAAAACCTGCAGTCCTACTGGGATAACTTTTCAAAGTCTACAGCATTTATAGCTGTTGTATGAATTCCAAGTTAATAATGATAGAATGCCACGGTTTGTAAAGTATACAAAATGTTGTGCACTGAGGTGAGGAGGGGTTTGGTGAGGGCAGTAGTAATCTCTATTGCATAGTATCTGCTGGAGACATAAAGTTTGAACAGAATCTTTTGCGTACACCCCCCCCCTCCAGAAAACAAAAAAACAAATCCAAAAAATCAAATTAACCAACTAAATAAACAGAAACCCAGAAGAAAAGGAGTAGGCAGAGTCTGGGAATAAATGGCAATGCTGCAAAGGGAAGAATGTTTTTATGGAGCAAGATGTTGAAATTCCTCCAAAGCATTGAGGTAGAGGCTTTTTGTCAAGAGGGGAAACTGAACCGTGTTTTCTTAGAGCAATACAGAGGATTCTTCTCTTGACATTAATAAAACATCAAAACAGTAAGAAGTGTCATGAATAAAATAAGAAAAGAGAACATATTGTAGTACAGGGGAAGCAGAAGTTTTAGAGAATTGTGATAGAGGGATTGAATTTGGATTTTAATTTATTTATTCTGAAGGTTTACTGGTATGATTGGTATGACAGTTCCTGTGTTATTACTCAAATAGTAAAAACTTTCTTGAATTGTCAAAGAAAATGAGTAGTTAATAAGACAAACTATCAGCATTTATGTATTATAATTGAAGAGGAAAAGTAGTAGTAGTATACCAGAACAACAAAAGCTAATCACCCCATTATATGAACAGTGTTTAGTGAAGTCCAGTGATTTTACTACTACACGGTAACTTTGAGAAATGGCATTTACTAGAGGTATATGCTTGTTTTCTAGAACATGTTATTACCACGGATTACCATATAATAAAAGCTTTTATTCTTTTTACACCAATAGATTGCAAATAGTGAAAGCAAGGAGAGCAGGAAAAAGTGGATGGGTTGAAAATGTGGTATACACAACACTGGAACAATATTATTGAAAATATTTTGTCTCTTAACCACAGGTACAAAGATATTTCACCTTGAGAGCAGTCTGTCCTTAAAACAGCATTACAGAGCATCCTCTGTGAGACTGTAAGTCTCACATAAACTGGAAAAAATGACAGTACAGTAATAACTGTGAGCAGTTATTTCATTTATTCTGAAAAATATGGCAATTAAAAATATAAGAATTTTTATTAGTCTGTATTAAATATTGTAGGTAGACCTGTATCTGGCTTCCAGAGTTATGCGAAAGAGTCTATGAGAAAGGGACAGCAAACGGCCAGGAAAGATGACTTTTAGTTTTTAATAAATATTATGAAGCTATCAATTGCATAAATGATTATTAGATTCTACATTAAAAGGCTAGCCAAATATTAAGCTGGTAGTCTTAAATGAATCTCATACAAACAGAAAACACCTGATTGTATTATTCTTTCATAATAAAAAACCCACCACATTGAAGAATGTATTATCTAAACTTCCTCAGACTGCCACTAGATGGTGACAGTAACTTTTAAACAGTGTGGACTTGATCAGCTATATGAGGGGCAATACTGAAAGTTGTTTTGCAGACTGGTATATATTAGTGTGGAAGCAATAATATCCACCAGCTCTGTAAAAACAGGGAGACATGTAATAATTTTTTATTTCAAAATAATTTTTAGAGTCATTGCTAACTAAAGGAGTAAAATGCTTTTCTGCCTTAGCCTCTTGCTTCAAAATGTGTTGTGTAGTGTACTTTAGTGAGGATATAAATATCATGGACCTACATTTTATAGCTCAATATCAAAAAAGACAGTAACAGTCATAGTTTGGAACACTTCAGGAAGTTGCAAAGCATGATTTGGAACACAAATTTATGGAAATGTTCTGTTTGAGCATGTGTGTTTCCATATTTCCTACTATCTTAGCAATACTATGCAATAGTTTCCAGTTTGCAGATTATTACTGGAAGTTTTGGCATTGAGAAGGGTGTGTAATTTCATGAAAACACTTTTCATGTGGAATATGAGCTGCACTTCAGAAATTCTATCCTGCATTCTATCCAGGCATTAAAGTGCACACATACATATTTTGCTGAATATGGGCTACTTAATAGCTTTGAGTTCTGTTAATAATTACAAAAAAATATTCTGCTGATTTCAGTGATCTCATCAAAACAGCAAAAAATTACATTAATTTTGAGCTGGATAGAATTTAATCTCTGGAGATTAAAACGCTTTTTGGGTCCAAAACAATGCACGGTTTGAAATTGGAATTTAATTTGTCATCTTTCAGAAGACAGACAAATTGTTCCATGCTCTTTCTCCTCCTTCTACCCCCTTCTCTTCACTCAGATGTTTATGGTTACATATAAATCTTTCCAATTTCTCTTAAAATCTGTGTAAGGTAAATATCTGCTACTAATGAGCATTTTCTGTTAGTACCATTTTCTAGCCTTTTAGACATCTTTTATCGGTCATTCTTGTTAATCAGTGGGTATACAGCACCATTTATCATCAAAAATTTTCTCAGGGTGCGAACTGTGAGTCTTCTGATCTACTCATATATTTAATAGAAGATTTAATAGGCTGCCCAATTACCTCTCTTAGGGACATGCAATCAAATGCATGCCCATCCCCTTAATGTACCTGAGGTCCAAAGACCCCTATTTACATAGGGTTCAACCTGTTCCTGTTGAAATGTAGTTACCTATCCATAAGTATTAACATGTAACTGCTTTAACAGATGTCATTTGAGTCTTCTATCGCTTATTTTCCTTAGCTGAAGAAAAATTTATCAGTATTCTTCAATGTAGTAGGCCATTAAATTGTAAATTTAAGACATGGTGAATTCAGGTTGAAGGCCTTGTCAAAATCACTGACAGCAAGACATAACTCATCTCAGGTTTGCTCAGTTTGCAAGCTTATTCTTGTAGAGATTTAAAACTCTAAGAGTCAGTCAATTAATATCTGTCTGATAAAGATGACTAGATGACGGTGGTTTTCAAGAATAGCTATCTTCTACAATGAATAAAAATAATTTGTTTTCTATGTTGAAAGTTTATTTCCTCTAGGGTAATGTTCCCTATTGCTTTATGTGTCTCAAAATCACTTGCACGATAATTATCCCTTAACAAATCTGCTTGTTATTGGATGAACATCAATGTTGAATTCATGAAAAAGACCGATACATTTGTCTGATGAACATCAGTGGCTTAGTTTGGAACGGAAATCTGTTTTTCATGTGAATAGTCTGGTTGTCTTGATTTCTGTGCTTTGGCTGATGTTGTGGAGAAGTCTCTTCATACTTGGACTGGATTACCCTCAGACAAAATCAAATTACAGATGATTTACAAGACTGCACTCAATGCACATCAACCGTCAGTAGGCAATTGATCCCTTGAGCCATAGTGGAGCTAGTTGAAATAACCTATAAAATTCCTACAGTGTGGGTAGCAAGTTCTCAAACTATTTATGCAGATATGCTGATCTTGTTTGTCTATGCTATGTGCTAAAACATGCTCTTATAGTACCATATTCCAAAGATTTTTGCCTATTTATAAAGTTGTGGGTTTTGTTTTGGTTTGGGTTTTTGTTTGTTTGTGGTTTGCTGTTGTTGGTTCGTTTTTGAGGGTTTTTATAGTAGTACTGGTAACACCAAATCCCTTAACTTTGCCAGGCAATGCAATAATAGCTGTGGGGCCACAGTTATAATCTCAATGGTTGAATAAAAATATTCCTATTACCCAATAAACCATATATTCAAAGGTATAGCTAAGGATTGGTAAGAGTGAGGTGCTATACCCATAAAGTCACTTCTTTAAGTTATGAATGCTACTAAAAGAAGACCAGATGTTCCACTGAGCTGATTTTGCTCCCAGTATTTTTCCTATAGGTACTATAAGAAGTAATTATTCTGGCTTCAAAATAATGAAGTCAGCTTGGAAGGCAACAAGTTTTCAATAAACATGCCAAAAATTACCTCTTTTGTAAGTGCTGTTTCTTAGAGTTAGCTGAGGAAGCATTATTTTCTTGTTTATTTCTTTGTAAGAAAGCCAATCCAGCTAACTAGTTTGTCAAGATTATTGACCCATGAGAAAACAGCTCTCATTATAGTCACAGAACTACCGTACAAGCTTTAGATAATTTGATGTGAACACTGTTCATAATTCATGATACTGAAAATTATTTGTGCCAATAAATATGCTGACATGTCCCTGCTTCATTTATCAAGTCTGTCTCTGCACTGGTGGTGAAAGTTCGCAAGCCAATACTTCACAATATGAAACAAGGAAAGGGCCAAACTATGCTCTCCAAATACCTTCCAATATTTAATATAATATTTCTATAGGGTTTTAGCTCACTTTACAAAACATCATGAGCTTTTAATACCTTATAATTACTTTCTTGAAAGGCATATGAATTGAAAAATCTGAATCATGACGTATAAATGCTGTTTTCTATGTTTGTACCTTCTATGTGTTTCTGTATTCCTGCACTGTTTCGTTGTGGTCATACTTCATGTGCATACATAAATTCAAGTGTTTTTCACGTAGAATATTTAATTTCTGCTCCTCACTTTCAATCAACTGTTGTTGTATTTACTCAGAACTGAAAGTTTTGTTAGTAAGTCAGAACAAAGCTTTGCAAGTTAGCACTCCTTTATTTATTTAATGTATGTATGTGTTATGCAGAATGTTTCCAGCAGGGAAGCCTGCAGGAATTCCTAGAAACACCAGTAGTTTGGATCACCAGATAATGAGACAAAAGATATAACAGATTCTCTTTTGCCCTAAAATTTGTCTCAGGTTGCTCCTATTGATGCAGAGAGACAATTGCCGTTTCTTTTATACAGTGATGGAAAAGCTGGTTATATGGCCATGAGTGCTGCTGTTGATGGATGTTTTGCACTGTATGGACTTCCCTTGCTGCTAGAAAAATGTTTTACTGAAACCATAAAGTCTGTGAACTGAAGTTATTTGTTTTAATAAGAGAAGAATGTACTAACTTTGTAGTCATAGAGACCACTAATAATAAAAGACAAGCCTATTTTACTTAAAAATAACAACAACACACCCATCAACAACCCCAAAACTTTTCCTGTTAACTATTTATCATAGCTTATGGACTTTATTTCTCCCCAGACACCTACTATTTATTATTTAAGGGATGTTTTCAGAAGACATTAAAGGAAGAGAGATTTGATGCTACAAAGAAGAATTGACATTCTATTACTATATGGTAGGAATTACAGAGAAAAATTATTCAGAATGGTGCTGAATAAGTGAGAAATAATGCTCTCTGTATATATTACATTTGAATCATTGCCTGCTGCAGTTGCTTAGGATAAATAAATCAACCTCCTTTAGTTAGAACTTTTGTAATTATTTTTTTTAGCCAAATAGACTTATATGCTTAAGCTATCCTTCAAAATTGTACTTAATTTCTTGAAAATTGAAGATTATAACATAAATACAACACAAGCATTATTATATGAGTAAAATCAATTTCAGGGACAAAAACCAGGGAGGAAAGGGTCATAAATTAAACAAGTACCTGTGTGATGAGATATAATGGAAAGACAAGAGGAAATATAAAAGTAGCATAATGGGTTATTGCATAGTCTCAGATAAATAGAGAGAATGATTATCTCATGAATTTTTCAAATTATGTCATCTTTTGAAAACTGCTCTATTTGTAGAGCACATGCAAAGAGGGGTGTGGTTATCATGTAGCCTGATGAGTCTTCACCAGGCAATGGGTGAAATTTAAGCAATAGAGCTTGTTTTATGTTATTTTCATCCAGGCAGATCCAACTTACAGATTGAACAATAACTCTACAACAAGCCTAGTGGGAAAGAGACATACTAACTTCGCATCATGAAACGCTGCCTGTGACATGTTGAAAAATAAAGGAACTCTCCTTAAATCTTCGTGGAAAATCACAAAGAATTGCAGTAGTCAGCAGCAAGTCATTGTTGTTTCTCTATTATCAGTATCAGAAATAGCTGTACATCTCATCTAGATGTTTCTGCCTCGCTGATGGATTAACAATGAAAGGAGAAGAATAATATGGGATGTATTTTTTTTTAAAAAGTAAGACAAGACTATCTGCATGTAAATTATTGCCTTTCTTATTTCCAATACCACACAAATATGCATCTCGTGTATTTCAGGAATTTATTTGAGTTTAAGATTCATGAGTTCCCTCACTTAGTTCTCTTTGAATAGCTCAGGAGAGTAGATATCACTGCAAAATGTGGCCATTTTGGTTGAGACTAAAATACATCTGTCCTCTGCAATTGCTGATTTTGGTAAGTAGAAGTTAGTGGGGTTACATATGTTTTGAGGGATGGAGTATGAATTTTAATCAGTAATGCAGTTGCATCAAGATTACACTGCAAAGCAGTGCTAATTGGAGATGTGTCATCTCCTAAATATGACGGTGCCAGACATCAAGTAGATGTAAGTCTGTGACAGGCTCAAATCTGTAGTGTGTATAAGTATCAAATCTGTGAGATTCAGCCACAAAAGAACTTCATGTTTCCTGCACACTCAGTCAATACCTATATTCCTCCTGGGTCACTTGTCCTTGCTTCCACCTTCTGTACCCTTCATTTTTGCATCCAGTTTTTTATCAGGAGCATCTTTTTCACCCATGCATGCCCTCCGTCACCTTTACTTGATTTCCTGCTCATTAGGATGGACTGTTCTTGGGCTTGGAGGAGGTTATCCTTGAAAGTCAACTAAGTCTCCTTGTCCCTTCTTTTGAAAACAGTTTCCCATAGTATTCTTTCAAGCAGAAGCCTAAACAGGTGAAAATCTGCCCTCCTAAAGTGCCTGTTTGCCTTATTTCCTCTTCTCAGTACCCTGATCTCCATCATCTCATTATCACTGAAGCCAAGGCTATTCCCCAACCTTATATTCCAAACCAGTTCTTTCTCGCTTGAAAGTATGGAGTCTAGCAGAGCATCTAACCATACTGACTTCTGTATTACTTCTGTCAGGAAACTTGTGCCCATACCTATGCCTGCTGTGTTGTCTCTCTAGAAGATAGTGGTGGTTCAAGTCCCACATGAGGGCAAGAGCCTGTGAACATTAGACTTTTTCCAATTGTTTAAAAAGGCCTCATCTACTTCACCTTGATCAGACAGCCTGTAGCAGAGACCCACCCCATATAACGTTGCCCATGTACACCTACCAATCCTGACCCATCAGCTCTTAGCTGGTTCATAGTTTCAGCTTAGTTCCATGCATTCCTGCTGCTCTATTCAAAGGGTGACCCTTCATCCGCACTTGACTGGCCTGCCTTCCTAAAAAGCCTGTGTCCTTTATAATAGCACTCTATGCCTGTAAGTTGTTGCACCACACAGCTGTGATCCCATTGAGGTTGTAACTCTGCAACTGCATGCAGGCTTCCAATTCCTCCTGTTTATTTTCTGTGCTGTGTGGGTACGTGCAGGCTCTTTGGAGAGCATCCAGTCATACTGACTTCCCTGAAAAAGTATAAGAGCTTTTGCCATGATGCTGTGTTGAAGACTTCCAAATATTTATGTGCATGTGTTCAAAGTGGATCCCTTTCATCCCTTTATCCTTTTCTTGCCAGCCTGGTCCACCACCGTTATTCCTGGTTTAAAGTTCTCCTTACCAAAATGGTCAGCCTGGGGCAAACATGGTTTTGCCCCACTTGGTCAGGTGGTTCCATAAAAAGTATTTGCTTTTTGTTATGGAAATATAATCTTAATTCAATACTAAATCTTAAATGTAGTTTCTCAGCGATCTCTGTCATTGAAGAATAAATCAGTGCTGTGTCAAACACTGAAAAAATGTTAGTGCATCACTTTTCTGATATACTAAGATGACATTAAAGCTTTAATTCTTAAGACTGTGCGGCAATCAATTCAACAAGGGCCATTATGTTGAATTAGTGTTTGTCCCAATATGCATGTGAGGAACCGCGGTTATATCACCAGGCTGACCAAGGTCAGCATGTATGTATTGAAAGCCTACCTATTCACAGGAAAGAATCTGCGGTTTTAATACTGATAGGAAAATAGTTGATCAGTTTGTCTCTGGAGCAGAATTATGACAGCCCAGTGTCATTTAAGATTCTTGGTTTACTGGCTTTTTTATTTCTGAAATTTTTAGTAGTCTTGCTATTCAAACAGATTGCAGATTAACCTTAATCTTAACAGCTTTTTGAGAGAGAGTATCACGTCTCAGTTATGTTTCCTGGTACTTGTATCTTTCCTTCCCTCCTATTGCCCCTCTCAGTTTCCTGATTATTATTTTCTCTCCTCTCATTGCTCTTTTAAATTTTATTTTCCTGTTTTGTAAATGAACCGGGAATTTTTAAAACTATATAATATGTGAATATATTACTATTCAGGGAGAAGAAATCTCTTCACCCCCCCAGTGTCTTAAAAACTAAATATTATGGTGCTGTAGTTTTTGCCAAGTATAAAATTTGGCTTATTATTTCTGGAAACAAATTGATAACAGTTAATAGAAGAGGCTAAAATAGCTACAAAAGGTGCAAGATAAGGTTTTAAAAGAAATATTTTTGCTTCTCTAGGACCTTGAAGTTTACATAGCTATTTGCACTTCTGTGAATTCACTGAAATAATCCCTGATGATAAAATTCCTATCTTGTCACATTGTAATATAACATTTGCCTGAGCTGGGTCATGGAAGAAACATAGTTATATATCAGTTCTTCTCCACACTTGCCACACTGATTGCCAACTAAAGATATTTGAAAATAAAGTAATCCTTTTTATTTTTTTACTTGATTTTTTTTTAAATTTTTTAAGAGCAGCAGAATCCCTTTCCACATGTACATGAAAACTCTTGCTATTCTTCGTGATTTTTCCCTTCATTGTTTAAAATCATATTCTTGCTTGATCAGACTTTCCTGGGCTTCATTGTGGTAACTGTGACTACTGAGGAACTAAGAGGAGGTTAAAAACATTCAAAGCAGCAAAAAATCATTCAAAGCCAAGTCCTAAATGTCATAAGACCATATTTTCTACAATTAACTTATTTTCAGCTCTTCTTTTTCTTTAAGGAAAAAAAAAGGTACCATTCAAATTTTTTTTTAATTCTTTTTGTATAGTGTCACCAGCAGTGTAGTGATGTCACACAGAAAATCTTGCACTTTGTAAATTTTCTTTCTTTTGTTTATTGTGAGAAATGTGTTTCATAACCCTTAAATTTTCATTATGATTACTTGTTGGAATTCACAGTATGTTTTATGCAAATCTTATTTGGGCAGTCATCATTTAGGTGTTTCATAAAAGGAAACAAGCAACATGTATTGCTGGCTTTCTTCACTTTGCAGAACATGCCTGAATAATGCTCCACCATTAATGTAGCTACTGTGTCTAAAAGCTTTTTAAAAGCCATATAAAACTACTTGAGATAGAAATAATGGTCCTTTCTTCACCAGCAGTGAGAAGAGAATGTGCAGTCAACAGCAGTATAGTAAAAACAGGGAAAAAAAATCAAGAACTTTACTAGATTAATTTCTCATACTGTCAATCACATTGTACTATCTGAGCTTTTGAAAAATGAGTGTCCCTGAAGGATTTAGTAATATGTGAATAATATTGCTGAGTTTTTAATATTCTGATTAATATACAAGTAAGAAAAGTCAGCTATCATATGGCGTGCAATATAATTATAAACATAATCCTAATACAGAAGTAGAGTGATACTGTCCTGAATAGGCACAAGGTTTACAGAAATATTTTTTGCTTCTATAAGTCTGCTTTTCCAACTGGGAACTGCTGAGAGTAAGTAAAATGTGTAATTGTATTAAAAAAAAAAAATCTTGCTATTGTTTTTAAGCTTACGTATGGTATTTTGTAGCAGATTGAGGTACAGTCTCTATAATAGGCTTGTATCTTGCTTTTAATTTTTCTTCTTTTCTTTTGTTTAAAAAACCCGCTTTTGAAAGGTGACGAGAGATTTAGATGGGGGAAGTGCTTCTGTACGTGTAGATAAAGGACAGAACTGAGACAATGCAGCAGTGTTGTACTCTGAGTATATTTGGATTTTGGGTTATTAGATATCCACTTGGAATCTGAACCTTTTGCAATTTTTCTACTTTAGAGTACGTGTGGAGGGATGAACTTTCAGTGGCATTCCTGATTCTAGAGAGGGTTATTGATATGGCCACACTCCTATGCACCTGCTACTTGAGCATAAAAGCAGAAGTAACTGGCTTAGCCATGCATCTAAAAAGTGTAATGAACTGTATTATAGCTTGGGTTAAGGTTTGACTTACACAAGCAAGAAGAAAAGATATTTGAATGGGTGGAAAAAACACTTGGCTCTTCTCTGACATAATTTTAAAATGTCACTTCAGACAGAAGGTATCCGTGGGCTAATCTGTAAGTATGTAATTACAGATGGCCAACAAATGTTGTGCTATTCTAGTATCAAAAAAGAATATTTGTGTATGTGCTAATACAATAGAGCCAATGAATAAATTTGTTACATTTAAATTAAAGCATTTATTATGGGAGAAATTGTGAAAAAAAGTATTTACAACACTGAATAGTTAAACAAAATCTATTCTAATTCTGTTGGGACTTCCACAATTCCATAGTCTAAATTAAAAATGAAAATCCGAGGGAAGAAAAGGAAGGAATAAAATTCTTTTAGCAGATCAGGTTTGAAAGAGCAAGAAACAGTTGGAGAGTACTTAGAATATAACAATGCTTTTTTGTATTTTTTTTTTCTGCTTTGAGAGTAGAACAGAAAGCCAGCTTCAATAGGTGTCCTGTCAAATAAGTACCTACCTACATGAATTACAGATGTGGCTCTTGTTGGGGCATGTTTTTATCTCTGTGCCACACATATATTTAGTTTAAGTTCTTTGTAATTCTGGTGTGCAGCCTTTAACATTTATTTTGCCTTTTCTCTCCTGTGGCACCAAACAGCTTCTGAGCTTCCCTGTCTGCATTTTTGCATCTGCTATAGCTTTGCATGTGATGTGCCTGGATGCCTCACTGGAGTCAAAATGGTTCTGGAAACCATGTCTTATAATAAGCCTCCATAGGTCCCTTTCCAAAGGTTTCTAACCAGTTTTCTGGGTTATTCTATCATTCTTAGTTCCAGGATACCTTTTCTATCCCCTACTCCCCATTTTTATTTTCCTTTTTCTTTTGGACAGTGGTTTGGACAAAAAGTTTTTGGAGGATGGAGACCACTCTATTTTTCTCATTGTTTCTCAAACCACTAAATACCTTCTTTAAGTAATGCATCTTCCAGAACAAAGTGAGTTTAAATGATTTGGATGTGTTAGCTTGGTTTACCCTGGCTATGGATCTTTCTGAGGTTTCTTGTTTTTGCCTGAATAACCAAGAGACAGGAGAGATATCACAGTTAACTTGCCGTGTCTTTTTTTTTTTTAATCACAAATCACTTGCCCCATGTAGCTCTACAGAAGTAATAACTGGCTCTTTGTTTTGGGTTTTGGTTAGGTTTTATGCTTTGTTTTGTTTTTAATGCTCATTTCATTAGTATGTCTCAAAAAAAAAATAAAATCATTCTATTAATGCCTTACTAACACATGTAATAACATTCTCCAGTTTTCTAGATGAGAAAAATGAAGTAAAAGGAAAAAAGGAACAGAGTTGCTTTGCCTGCTGTCACTGAAGACCACTTTAAATTTCATTTTCCTCTGGTAATATCAATTTTTTCCAAAGGGACAGGGTCTCTATGTCACAGTGATAAACATGTGGGAAAAAAACCCCAACAAACCTGACTTCAGCTTCATAGGAAATTATTATTTGATCCTGGTAACCAGGCTTCCTGCAGAGTTCCTGAACAGTTTTGAACCTCTTCTTGTGCAAATGATTTTTGTCCACTCATACCGATAATGGATATGTTCTAATACACTCTCAAAACACCCCACTGTAGTCTTTATCTGGGTTAATGTATAATCTTACATCAACATTATATAGACAGAATGACATGTTTTTATTTCTATGTGTTATGAAGCCTCAACTAAAGTTACATGTTCACAGTTAAGGATATTTCGTGTCTTTAGGACACTTAAATCACATATGTTGTGAAAGTGTCTCTAACTATATGCAGATGTTTTTGACCTAATACTTGAACAAGCTAGTACAATTTTTATAGTTCCATTTACTACTGCTCGTAAGAATCTTGACCAACTTCAGTAAAGATTACTAGAGGCAAAGATATCTCTGGGTGTTTTTTTTTTGGTTGGTCGGTTGTTTTTTTGTTTGTTTGTCTTTTGTTGCTGTTGTTTTGTTTTGGGTTTTTTTGGAGGGGGGCTGGGTTGGTCTGTTTGTTTTTTTCCTGGTAATTTCTTTTTAGAAATAGTAATAGGAGCAAAAATTGCTCCTTGTCGAAGGCATTTTCCTGCTCTGATAGAACAGTCCTGAGGTATGCCATTCCTTCTTTTATTTAAAGGAAAGTAAAGGATGCTGCTGCCATACCAGATCAAGGCAAGTCAGACACTAAGGTGATGGGGGATGGAGCAAGGAAGTAATCCTTGAGTTGAGCCCAGATGTTCCTCAAAATTAAGCTCAAGTGACACTGCCTGGATGGCCAAGAGGTGTAGCTTCTGTTGGATTCTGAGGGAATCAGTGACGCTTACTAAATAGTTAATCAGTAAACTAAGCTCAGAGAAGGATTACTTTCTTGTTGTAACAATTATTTTCAACAGTCTGTTTAACCAGAAATAGCGTTTCTGGTTGGAAAGATCTGTACTCATAAATATGTTAATTAAATAGCAGTATGCAATATACTCTAATTATAGTTTTATGTTCCTAAATATAACACAAAACAGTGGGTTAATTCTGTCATAACTGACTATTTTTAACCACATGCTATCTTGGAATATACATAATGACAAACTTTCTGTGTAACAATTCTTTCAAAGAATGTGAGGATAAAGTTAGTGCAAGTAAACATATTAAAATATAAAGTACTTCCAAATTAAGTCTGATATCAAATTTTCCTGTGACTTTTTCTAGGATGTTATGTTTCATTGTAGAAGATCCTTTTGAAATCGTGTCTGATGCTGACCATGTTTAGTCTAAGTTTTGTGTTTTTTTTTTTTTTTTGAAAGCAATAGAAAGCCGTGTTATCAGTCCCTTAATTTAAATGCTTATTTTATTTCAAAAACCAATTAATTATTAATTTGTTTTGCCAGCTACAGATAGAGGATTAGAATTATTTATATACAGGGAATTCAGAGATGCTGCTTGAAATTATCCCCTGGCTTGCACAGATAGAAATGTTTTATAATGCTTTTGATAACTGTATCCAACTGCATGTATATTGTGACACTAAACAATTTCTTATATAAGTCTATTTTCAAATTCTACAGTATGCTTCTCAATACAGAAAACTTTCAGGATCTGAAATTTTAAAGTTATCAATAAAACTTTTGTCTATGAAGTTGGACATAAAGTGGACATGAGAGGAACGATAACCTTATTCTAACCTCAATATTATATATATTAAATTGAGGTTTAGTATCTGTGATTTGTTCAGTAGACATGTTTATATGTCTCAATATGCTGTTGCAGGGCAGTAAAGAAAAAGGGTTTTCTAAACAGTAATTTGTGCTGCTCATTTAGCCATGCTCACCAGATTACATTGAGGACATATAAAAAAGTCTGGCAAAATAGTGATGCTTTATCTTCACCAATTCACTAGTTTACTTCTTATATCAGATCCTCCCTCATTAAATACCTGGAAGGTCAGTCAGAAGCATAGGCATTTTTCTCTGGTTCTCAATACATAGCTAGTCTATCAACAATTTTTCTTAAATTTACTCAGTTCATTTTGTCTTCTTGAAGCACTTGGTAGCTGAGGAGGGAAAAGTGTTTTTATTAATTCTAGGAATTAATTATGGTTATGAATACACAGCGCCTGGTGAAAAACACAGGCAATTCTGTTAAGAAATAGTAGAACAAGTTATTTGGTGTTTGTATGGGAAGTATTTCTACTTATCATTGTCAAGAAAATCTTCTCAGTAGAGATGACAGTATTTCAGAATCTGTGCTAAATGGCACTTGCAGTGAAAGGCAATACTAAGATCAAGGCAAACCTAGGAAAAAATCAAAATGAACCCTAGGAAGCAGATGATTTGACATTAAAAGGCTATACTAGTCTGAATGTTTCTGAAAGTCTAAAATAAATCTCAATGTTAAAAAATCATTAGCTAGTATAAATTATACATAAGTGCTTTACTTCTGTTCCATGGAGAAGGAGATGTCTCTAGATGTTTGGTTGTTGAAATCCTGTTCAGATTTCCTTCTGGAATGAAAAAATGTACATCATCAGTGAAAGAAAAACTTAAAAGGGTTCCCACACTTGTTCTATCATGTGCAGAAAATAAAAATTATTAGGAGAACACTTACTACTTCTGTATTGTCAAATTCACCATAAAGCAACATTTAGCATCCCATATGAGATTAGGATGATTGATGATCAGAGTCTTGGCTCATAACTGGAATAAAATAAATCCTAGCTTCCTAAATGCTGTTGAGCTGACCTCAGCTTTATGTTTCAAATTATTTGAATATATTCCAAATTCTGTGGTCATCGGGAAGGAAACTTTTTTCTTTTTTTGATCATTTTGTGGGGAAGGAAAAGGAAGCTGAACAAGAACAAAAAAAAAAAATTAAATCTATCCAGGAGCCATGTTTTTCTGTATGTGCTGAAATTAATTGTGTCATTCCAACTTCTACTGTATTTATTGTTATAGCATCTAAACAGAAATTAAACTTGCTGATTTAAAGATTAAAATAATTAAACTGATGCAGTTCTATCTTACTCCATACAATATATGCAAATGGATTTGCTAGATGATTTTATTTAGTTTCCCAGATTGATTCAAGTCATATATGTTGCCTTGAGTTTAGGACATTTTTTTTTTGGTTTGAAGTTGCTCAGCTCAAAAAGTAACAAAGTGTATTTCTTTTTTGCTCGTGTTCTAAACTATATATAAAAACTATTTGTAATTCTGTCATGTGTGTGTTATTTGAACTTAAAGGCATTATGACTAATGAAAAAAGGTTTGAGAAAAAAAATAAAAAAGGAGTTGGGCTCAGTGATCTTTCTGAGTCCCTTCCAGCTCAAGATATTCTATGATTCTGTGGCCATGTTGAGAACCTGGGATACCCTGAGAAAAGTATGAAATCTTAGCCTTAAAAGTTTCCAGATTGAGTAGATTCCTTCTCAGTGTGTGATTTTAGTGACAGAGAAAAAAAAATAGAAAAAGGAAAATCTGCTTAATATTTGAATACCTTAGCTTTTTGTTTTGCTAGCTAGCCTTTATTTCTACTTTCACAAACAGGTTTGCTTACAGAGAAGACATGTTGACAGAATGTCTTTAAATCTTTTGTTGATGGAGGTTAAAAACCAAGTCACTGAAACTGTTGATTCAGTTGCTTTCTGGGTGCTCATGGCTTCAGACTCTTACTGAATACAGTGCTATTTGCATAAAATTCTGCACCAGCTGAAGAGCCTTGATCTCTGACCTAACAACTCAACAGGCAGGAATCCTTTTAAATTGTGTTATTTCAGAGTAGGATGAATACAGTTGGGATAAAAATGCATATTGTTCTTATATTTGTTGTGGGTCAGAGTAACATGCCGCTTTAATTCTGCAGGAATATCTCTAGAATAAATGAGCTCTAAGCTGTAGAAATATGAGAAGCTCTTTCAACCCTGGGGTCCTGTTCGTTTAGCCAGATGGACTAGTCAAGATCAGATGCATTACAACAGCACTGTCTGCTTGGATTTGTTTAGTGATGGAAAGATGCAATGCTACATCAGTGTCTGCAAAGTAGCAGTGATGCAATAAATTCCCAGTGATTAGGAATGGAAAACAGACTATTGAAATGAATAGGAATTACTTCACTTTTGGTAAAGCGCCAAAAGCTTATCAATCTGAAGCAAGCTTGTCTGTCTCAAGCTTGTGTATATGTTGCAGCTGTGAATGAGAAGAATGAGCTCTTTGACTTGGCCACCTATATAAAAATGAGGTACTTCTGCGAGTAAAGAGCTCATGAGCAGCAGTGAAAGCCAGAATCTCTAAAGGTGTAAAAATATGGGGCACCCTTCTGCCACTGCCATGAATGGCCTACGATGAATATTTTTATTCTTGGTATCTTTGAATTTTTCCTTTACTTAAATGATGGAATGGTTTAACTGTTTGTGTTTGTTGAAGAAAAAGAAGGGTAAAAGGTAATTAAACAAAGATTAAATTACTAAGTTTGTTAGTTTCCAAAAACCTGCTTAATATCTCAGATTCCCTAGTGCCTTTTAATCTCAGGGTGTATGTGTACACTTTATGTTAAGTTGGACTTCAAATTTGAACTGCAATTTACTTCAAATCCATACTAAAATTTATTTTATAACTGAGTCTTCGAATTTTTTGGATGCCCTCTATTAGAGCAAGTAAACACGCAGGTTTTGATTTTCAAATGGAAGAAATGACTAGTCAAAATATCAAAGTGCTTTAGGAAAACATCTATGCCTTGAAAAGATGCCAGCTAGAAATACTGGGTCCATTCTGTTTCCCAGGAATTGTGTGATGAAAGGATCCAAAAATTAGTCTTCAATCTTACCTGAATCTTTGCCTTACGCCTGAGAACTGAATCATTTCTTTCCTCTGTTTCAATCTAATGATAAGCAGGTTAATTTAAGCCATCATGAGAGCAGAGCAGGAGCTCTCAGATAATTGTCTTGCTTGCTGTTAAATATTGCTTGCTAATGAGTTCTGTGCCTCTTTACTGCAATCTGAGCTCCTACCCTGTCTGTGGACACAACGGCAGTGATGTCTGGAGAAGTTTTGATGTGTTACCTGGAAGAAAGTAAAATGACTCATTCATTACAGTTTACCTTGAGTTACACTAGTAACAGGTTGGAATAATGAGAAAAACAAGTTCCTAACAAGCAAACCTAGCTTCACTGCCGTCTCTGAAATGGGAGTTTCCATGTTGCCCTGATTGTAAATAGTATGGTTTTTGTTTTAGGGTCAAAGTACCATGGATGGATTTTTTCCTTCCTTTTTCATTCTGTCATATCTCTTTGTGGTGTACCTCATTAATCTGTTTTTCCTACTAACAATCATCTTATCTGCATTATCTTTTTTATTACTCTTCCTGCTAGTCACTAGGGCTGGCACTAATCTGCATCATACAGCTCTCTAAGATACAATCCCTTGCCCTCATATCTCTTCTTCATGGCTTTGAAGTTCTGAAATTAAGGTTGCCATTAGGTAGAGCAAGACAGTAACCAAACAGTAAGGGAAAAATGTTGAAATAATGACGTACAGAAAGGTCACTTCAAGCTCAGAAACATCTTTCTTACCTCCAACAGAGTTTTGTGCAGCATAATTGATATTCATAATTGATATTCTGAAGGTGCTTCGACATTGTATCATCCAACATTTCAGATTAGCTGTCCCACAACATTTGTCAAAATCCAGTACAATATTCCTTTTCCAAGGTGTAGCTGTAGTTCAGATGTTTACCTTGAACTTTCCTACTTGAAGAGTGGGTAAGAAAGTGGATATCAGCATCAAAGAAAGTGGTCCCCTTTCTTTTGCTGCACGAAATGAAAACTTGGTTATCCAGGGCTGTCTAAACTTATCTGACAGTCAAAACGTGAGTATTTTAATAACCACCAGAAACTTACAGAATAAACCCTGAGTTATCCACAGAAACAACTAATAAATAAGTATTTTTAACAAATGATAGGCTGACATTTTTTTATGCGGTAGGTTTTGTCTCAGATTTTTTTTTTAGAGAAAACAGTTCTCATTTAATTGTCAAGTGATATGACAGTTTAGTCTGTTTTACATAGTATCTGGAGTAATATATATCAAATCTAGGGGCAATTGCATTAGAACTCCTTTTTTAGATCCTCAGAATTTTGGGAAATTTTTTTCTAGATGAGGACTAACATGATTCTTAAGAATAACTCAAAGAGCTTCACTATCATTTAATATCCTGTATTTGCTCTTTTGGAGTCTGGGAATCTATCTTCTATCAGTAGTAGCATGCAAGTACTCAATCAGCTTCTTGAAACTAGAGGGTGAAGAACACAGAAAAGGGAGGAGGATTACTTTCTTTTAATTTCAACTGCATCTGAATAATTTAATCTGGAAATAAATTGAGTGTGTTATTTATTAGAGTTATCAGCCTGGAACTTTTCTTTAGCTATAAAAACATTTTAAAGATATAAGACAAAAATATCTCTGACTCGGAGATATGATCTATTGATTAAAGATTCTACTGTTTCTATATGAAAGCATATTTCAAGTGGTTAAATAACAGATGAAATACCTTTTTTTACTGAGATAAAATTGTAACTTTAATTATTTGCTAGTGACAGGACTTTAGTCCACAGTCTTGAAACTGTAAATGTAAAAATCTGTACTGAATTGCAGATTTAAAAGTACTTGTTAATTGCCACGTAATGAGGCTACTCTTTCTTGCATGAAGATAGATTATAAGAGCAGGAAAATTCCCAGGATAAGTATGCCAGAATAAGGAAAATAAAATGTTCAGTGACAAAAGCATACAATAGAAAAATATTCCTCCAAGTTAAAGATGAGGCAGAGTGTTTTCATAGAATCAGTCAGGTTGGAAAGGACCTCTGAGATCCTCAATTCCACCCTTGATCCACTACCACCACAGTTACTAGACTATGGCATTAAGTGCCACATCCAGTCTCATCTTAAATACCTCCAGGGCCGGAGAATGACCACTTCCCTGGGCAGCCCATTCCAATGCCTGATTACTCTCTCTGGAAATAAGTTCTTCCTAATATCCAACCTAAACCTCCCCTGGCAGAGCTTGAGACACACGTCCTCTTGTCCTACTGCTGGTTGCCTGGCAGAAGAGACCAACCCCCACCTGGCTACAACCTCCTCTCAAGTAGTTGTAGAAAGTGATGAGGTCTCCCCTGAGCCTCCTCTTCTCCAGTCTAAACAGCCCCAGCTCCCTCAGCCTC
>JAWMRA010000130.1:33055806-33094100 GCA_035584735.1 Pseudotriccus pelzelni | reverse complement strand
ACAGGACCTGCCCCTCCTAAACCTGTGCTGGCTGGGTCTGATCCCTTGTCCATCCTGTAGGTGCTGTGTGATTGCACTCAGGATAATCTGCTCCATAACCTTGCCAGTCACTGAGGTCAGGCTGACAGGCCTGTAGTTTCCTGGGTCCTCCTTGCAGCCCTTTTTGTGGATTGGTGTGACATTCACCAACTTCCAATCATCTGGGACCTCCCCAGTGAGTCAGGACTGCTAGTAAATGATGGAGAGCAGCTTGGTGAGATCTTCCACTCATTCCCTCTTCACCCTTGGGTGGATCCCATTTGGTCCCATAGACTTGTGAGGATCCAAGGGGCTCAGCAGGTCACTGGCTGTTTCCTCCTTGATTACAAGGGGGCTATTCAGCTTCTTATCCCTGTCTACAAGCTCCAGAAGCCAGCTGTGCTCAGGACAACCTGCCTTACTGTTGAAGACTGAGGTAAAGAAAGTGTTAAACACCTCAGCCTTTTCCTCATATTTTTTTTTTGCTTTGATCAGTGACCAGAATGGCAGAGCCATTTCTTAGTGGATGGCATGGCCTCTGAGCAAGAGATATAAACAGTCTGAATAGGAGATGGACTTATTATACTGCTTTACATTTCTTACTTACAGAGAAAATTCTGAACATATACACACACATTACACTGGATTTAACACTTTGGAGAGAATTACTAGTTGTAAAATTTAGTTTTTTGTTTTTAACATCGTGAAATGTAGAAGTAAGGAGGTGTTAATCTGCTTTGTGTTCCAATTTGAGGAGATCTTTAGGTCATGAAAAAACATTCACTGGAGTTGGGAATGTGACTTCCCAGGGATGGTAACCTATTTAGCAACTTTGAAAGGAAAATGCAGCTTTATATGCTTCATTGCTCTGACATGATTGTACATGTCAGTTGACAAAATAATATGTAAATGAACCTAAATCTCACCTGTAAATAAACAGAAATATATCTCACCCACTTGAAGTTGTAATTTTGAATGAAAATCTGTTTATTATTAGCAGTTATGTGGAACAAAGTTAATAATTCATTTGTGCTTAATTCATTCAACTGAACACCAACAATATTTGGAAGTGAAGTTGACCAAAACCTGAAAGACTTCTCAAACAGTAACTAGAAAGGAAAAGCTGCTCTAGCAGCTCTTTATAGCAATGACATGGCCCTTCAAGGTTACTGGTATAAGGAGACATATATTTAATCTTTATCCTTCATCTGAAGCAGTTTACAGTTATCAAAATACGATTTCTTGCATACTTCAGTGCAATCTCACATTTTTCAAGCCAGAATAATGAACAGTTTTCCAAATTAATTTTCTAAGAAATTAGTGTGAAATCCTGTTGTTTAATTATAACACACATTACTGATATGTCAAAAATTGTAGGAAAAATAACAAGTAAGCTGCAACAAGAAAACACATAAGTGATAGAAAGAAGTTACTTATAAAACATCTTCCAGTTATTATGATTTCCCAGCTTTTCTTTTCTTCATGTCACTATTACCATGATTGTACAAGTAGGGCCATGTTTTCATGTGAGCCATTGCCTCTTACTCTCCTTAGCTGGCCAGATGCATATAGACCATTCAATTTTAATATTCTCTGTGGTTGTTAGCTAACAACCTCAGTCTAATGGGTTTGTTATTGGATCTTATATTCTTCCTCAACAATATAGCATGTTACAGAGATGATAAATAGAATAATAAAGGTAGACATTACTTTGAAGGTTCAGTTTTTATTATAATGATGATTTGAGTTTTTCTAAGTTCTAGAAGTCTGAGAATTTTGCACATAAATACTTATTTATTCACCACATTTTATTTCTCCTTCAAGTTTTCACGCACTTTTCTATTTCCTCAACATTTCACAAATATGTCTGGTTGTTTCAGGTATCAAACAATTAGAGCAGGAAGGGCCATTTATTTACCTATGTTCCTTTTTGGGAAGTTTCCCCTCTTAAAGACAACGTCAGCAAAATGTTAAAAGTTGAAAAATAGACATTTGAAATTTCATACACATTTGATCGCATTTGAATAATCCTATGTATCCATACAATTTTTTGTTTGTTTGTTTTACCTAACACAAATAGAAAAGTTAACACGTACTAAGTTTCTTGTTTAAATAGTAACAGAGAGTAACAAAACTGGAAAGAAGATTTGAACCAATTGATCTTATACTGCAGAATTTGGGCTGAAAGACATTTTCATAGGTAAATTAAAAAAACCCAAAAAACCACTTAGTACATGTTAAATGATATGATGATGATATTCTACAGTTAAGTAGTTTGTCTTGGCAATTATACATAACAGAAAAAAGGTAAAAAGTCATTTAATAATTGCCTTACTTTCTTATGTGTTACACAAAACCTCATTATGGTAATTTACTAGTTATTATAGTTGACAAAATTAGTCAGTATATTTTCTTGGTGTGTTACAAACCACCCTACCAGGTAGGAGTAACTTGTTTTATTAATAAATCCTTTGGAGTGAATTAAAGTAAATCATACTGCATGATCAATGTTTCCATGTATGTGTGTGTATATATGTGTGTGTATATATATATATATATATATATATATATATATATATATATGGTTTATTTTAGAAAAATTTGGTTGCAAAATAAAACAGATATGTAGCTGTTTTGGTTGTTATTATCTATAGTAATAGAGGTAATAGGCAATACAGAAGCATAAAGGTATTGCAAAGGAGAATGAGTATTTGGCTATTTTGGTTGTAGTATAGCAATGTAACAGCCCAAAGATATTCCCCAAGGAAAATGTATAAAGGAAAAGAGAAAGAAAAAAGAAATAAATGGTTCTACAGGAGACAGATGGCTAAATAATTGCATGCTGAATTTATTAATATTGAATTGAAAGAGCTACAACATCAACAGTTGTGAAAAATGCTGTCATGGCCAGCCTTACCTTTGTTGTAACTCACGCATATAGCTTTGAAAATGTATCCCTCAACAGCTGTCATCTTAAATGGTAGCTGTACAGTAAATTCTAACTTCTTTGACTTTCTGAAAAATGAGTCAGTCACTGTGTGACTTATTAACATAATTAGTTGTCATAAACATGCAAGCTTAAAGATGTACTTGCTAATTAGGCATCTGAAATGTGATGTTTCTTCCCCTTTCCTTCCTTCCCCCCGTTAATGGTTTTTGGTTGGTTGGTTGGTTTCTTTTTTTTTTTTTTTGAAAAAAAGAGAAGTGAGAAAATTGCATAATTACTACCCAAAATCTTTGATCTTTCATCCTGAAGCATCTAACCCGGGGAATTACAGATAAAGTGGACAATTTTACATTACACAAATATTGTTGACTGTGGATTCAGTGGAAAGTAGAATTTTTCAAGTTTTTAATTTAATCTTTTCACACTGTTAAGAAGACATCTGAAAATGTCAATAAAAGATTAGAAGCTGTGCTCTTGCTTTCCTTTTATATGTTACAGAAGGCTTTCTCATGGTCAGACGAGTATAATATCATCTCTGTCATCTTGTGATAAAATCTGTAAAGGAACTCGCTTACCCTGTTATCAGTTGTGCACTATATAAAGGAAACATACTCAGTTCAGTGCGGAACTCCCAATGAAATCAATAGGAACCTCATGTTTAGGTTCCTATGAAAATTCCCTGGTATCTAAGAGAATCCCGATAACACAACCTTCAAATCTCTGGCTTTTAAGTAATGCTTTTGTATTTCTGCACAGGGGTAGGGAAAGTAGTTAAATGTTCAGGATAACCATCCTTTAACAGGGATGGGATGTTCCTTTATTGCAGAGTGCTTCGATTGCTGCTATTTTTTTCTCTTTCTGTCTTTCCTGCTATTACTTCTAAAACTCATTTACACATTGACATATTTTTTCAGTATAAACTCCCAAACACTGGTTACATGGCGTAACACTTCTTGCGATAAGCATAACATTGTGGAACTCAAAACAAAGATTTTGACTGCTAGAACAATCTGAAGTTCCAGACATTTGTTTTACCTAGCTCTAAATGCAGCCGTCCCGGAGAGCAGCACCTAGGCTAGGCTGGCAACGTCACAACCACAATCAATGCCAGCTATGCACTACCCTCTCTTCCCTGGGAAGAGCCCTTGGCACCGGCGCGATGGCAACAACACTCCCTGTTTGGAAGGGTGCTCAGGGCTGTGCGCAGGCTGTTCCTTGGCACCTGTGTCCCACGAGGACTGGAGAAGCAGCAGCGTTGGGCTGCCAGCGCCAGGCACCTGCCTGGAGGTGACCGTGCTGAGCCTCAGCAGTGTCCAGCTGAGAGCGTGGCACAGGGAGGCACGACAGCCATGGCTGCAGGGACAGCGCCTCAGGCATTTGGCTGCCCCAAGCGCACACTGCCAGACTGGACTCTCCCAGTCATTCCTGTGACCAGCCTATCATTGCCCTAAAGACACCTTAGGACTTGTGCTGGTTCACAGTTTTAACACAGTGTGCCAATAGGTAGTAGGGAATAGATAGATTAGGTAGTTTATTAGATAGGTGGATAGACAGATAGATGGAGAGATAGGTAGATAGACAGAGAGATAGATAAATAGATAGATAGATATGAAAAGATTATAACTTCAATTAAACTTTCAATTTCACTCAAATTCCTGAGTTGTGTGCGTATAAACAATGGGATTGAAATCCAAAACACTGAGATGAAGTCCAGTTTTAAATTTCGGAGGGCATCTTGATAACCTCTTGGCAGGTAATAGCTGCTACAGGTATAAGCGCTGTCTTTCCTCTGGTCCTTGTATCTGTTTAAGGCATAAGAGTCATAAACCAGAATGGTTTTCTGTAGTTTCTTACATCTGCCATGGGACACCTGCACTGGGGGCAGGGTCTGGGATCAGCTTGCCGGGTTCTGTGATGGAAGGCCACCTGGTGCTTAGAGAGCGTCCAGCTGTCAGACTATTTCAAGAAAAGCTTCAATTTAGCCCAAGGAACTGTGTTACTGCGGTTTAGAAATGGTACTCCCCAATTAAGTGCCCTCACCGAGACTCTCCTTAGCCCCAGTGCTGCTCTCTGCCTCTATTTTCTCCTCACCCTTCCCCCTGCAGTGGGATTGATTTCAAACTTCGGACACAAAACAGGAAGGTCACGGAGTGTGAGAAGAACAGTTTTCTGGAAATAGCAAGGAGAGAAAAAAACAAACAGTGACAGTGACAATATTTGGGCTAAAGCATACAAGGGGGAGAACAATCCTGATGAGAAGAAATAGAACCAGAAATGATAAAACAGGCTTCTACTTGAGCAAGATATCTCACAAGGACAATCCCACACTCCTGCTTTTTAACTGCATATTATTATAGTGCATATGTCTGGAATTTTTGTTTAAATTATATCAACTTTATTTTAAACATTGCAATCAACATCTTTTACACAACTTCATGCAGGATTCATTGGTAAACAGTAAATCTGGGGCTTGTACCATTTTTTACTGAAAGGTTTAATGCCATGACTACTAGCAAAGGATCTAGCGGCCTAATTAAAAGACAAAGTAACTCTGCTGGCCTCTGCAACTGCGTAAATGTCATCAAAGAGACGCTAACAGAAAGAAAAGGAGTTGTAGGATGGTCTTGCTCCTTCTTCTTGCTCCCAGATTTATTTTTTTTTAATTTTACAGTTTAGGGTCAAAGAAAGGAAATTTTCCTCTGATTAGGGTCAGGAATCCTCAGTTTCAAGTATGTAGACATTAGGTCTTCTTTTTGCTATTATTTTGGTTCCATTAGTGTTTTTCTCCAAGAGAAAGCTGGAGACTAGCAGTGTGTGATTTGGCGTTTAAGCTGCTGATTAGGGTTTTTTCGCCTGTCAAGAAATGGGACTTGCGGGATCAGGCCACTGAGACAGTGTTCTGTATGCTAAAGGATTTGGCAAATTTTTCTGACTGTTCATTCTGCAGATGTTCTGATTGTGTGACTACACAAAAACTACACACCCAGAACCATTTTGAGTTGAATAAAGAACTGACTTGCAAATTGAAGCCCCTCCCAGTTCAGGAGACAAATGCTGAGCAGGGGGTTGTGGATTTAGTATGGGGTTTATATAAGACAGTAGTTAAGAGCATAAATCCTGACTTGGACTAATGTGTTGATGTACACAGACACAAGGCTAGAGAAGTTTAGCATCAGCCATTTAGTTACCACCACCAAGATTCAAGGCCAAGAAGTTTTATTGAATTTTCTGTGTAATACTTAATACAAAACTATTACAGATGCAGATACTGCAAGTGGTCTTTCAGCAATTAACAGCTCAGAGTTTATGAACAGTAAGCAAGAAGTAAGTTGGCTAAAAGAATAAACATAATAAAAAAAAGGTATTCAAGTAGCAGGCAGCCATGACTGTAGACTTTCGTAAGTTGGATACCTGCCTACTGTGTCAAATTAAAGCACTGCAGCTACATTTCTTCCAACATAAAGATGAGCAGTATTTTTCAGAGTATGATAAGACTGGAAGTGAAACCTGCAAGTGTTATTGTCAGCAGTAACATTTCTTTAAAATTGTTGTCTTCTGTGACAAAGGAATAGGAGAGTAATGTCAGACTGAATTTGCTGTATGGCTATTTTCATTCCATTGAGAGTTAATAAGTCAGACAGAAAGAGCCCCTCAAAGTCATATGCAACACAAACATTTGGTAAGTAAGTTTGGCTTACTTACTGTTTTACCTTATTGAAATTAGTGCTTGGTAATAAGTAGCAAAATATTGACAGTTTTCCAAATCTGATGTGTTCTGTGCCTTTAATAAAAACAGTAAGGCAGAGGGGATTGAACAGATGCGTTATCCCAGCTCTTTCTCTTTTTGATATTGTAAATTTTATTTTTAAAGTTACTTAGAGGAGAAATGGTTGACAGGATGCGCAACTTGTGTTTGAGTAATACATTCATTTGAAAAAGAAAATGAAAAAAATCCAATAAAAAATCCCCCCCCAAGCAAAAGCAAACACCTCCAAACTATCGAACTCACACAGTACAATCTAAACCATGTACAAAGTTGTCCTTGACTATTCTTAGTAAGAAATATGAAATGAAGTTTTTACACTTAAAGAAATTATGAACTTGATTAGGAGAGTCTTATTCACCTAACAAAAGTGAAATTGAAAATTGAGTGGTAGGTATCATAGGGAATTAAGAAAGCTCTGCAAGGGGACTAGTAATTACTTGATTACATCCTCTGGATTTAATCAAAAGGCTGAAGTGCATATGAAACTATATCACCCAGAATAACTATGGCAATTGAATTACATGTGTTTCTCCTAAAAGCAGGGCAAAATTTTACATATTTTTACAAAATTTTACAAAGTTTTTGAGGCTCCAAAAAGCTGGCAAAAAATCCCCAACCAAAAACCCCCCTCACAAAATTGAAATGGGTTGGGATTTTTGTTGCCATTAGAAAATTCAGTAGTTATAAGAGCATGGAGTATAAATATGGCAGAAAGTTTCAGTTAACATTTAATGAGATGTACATGTACAAAAATGTATAGCACAGGTTCCAGGTATTCATGTTCCACCTACTACATCTCTCAGAAATAGCCAGGTAGTGAACTCATACGTTTTAATTCACACAATACTGCATTGTGCATTGGTGAATGAAGTGAACACCACTGCTCATGCCCCCAGATTATTAGCAAATCAGCAGAAAAGTGGATGTTTAAAATTAATGACATACCTGGTATTTCAAACTAGGAGCAACACTTGAAAGAGAACCCTCTCTTCTACATCATGTCTTGTTTCTCTATGCACTCACTACAGCTCCATTTTCAGTGTGCTGTCTGCTGACTTTCCTATTTTCAAAGTACACTTACAGTTTCGGATTCATTAAGATTATAGTTGACTCCTAGCTAACTGGTTTATTTGAAACAGTTATTAGCAATTAATGTGTCTGAGTATATCTTTTAATTTTATTATCATCTCCTCTCAAATTTAGCTGGAATGATATTAACTGAATTTGAAATGATACAGCAGTGAGTTAGGTAGTTTCAAGACTATAACTCTTTCCAGCCATTTTTAATGCAGTTGTAAAATTAGAAAACATGATCACAACTCTTCTATGGCAAGAAAGCACAGAGATTTCCTTAAAAATCCTACAGTATTTTTCAAAGCAAGCAAACAAACAAAAATAGTTAGTTTACTGTTTTTGTCTTGTTCTGGATCTTTTTTGTTCTTGCAGTTTGGACCCGAGCCATTAATATGCTCAGAAATAATTCCAAGGTTTATTCTACAATCATGAAAGAGAAAAGTTTACAGTAAAATAAATTTAAAAAAGGAAATTTGTTAAGATGTTAAAAAACATGCAGAAAACAGAGAAGGAATGTAACATTTCTGTTTTTCTATTTGTTTATTATTATCCATGCAAGTAGCTCTGCTTGACTTACTTTCTCTGAAGTTAATAGGAATCTTTCAAATGCTGTTTTTCAATAGAAATTTTACTAAGCTTTGGTTTAGGTTCTATTTTATAGAATCATGGAATGGTTTGGGTTGTAAGAGTGCCTTAAAGATCATCTAGTTCCAACTCTTCCGCCATGTGCAGGAACACATTCAGCTGGACCAGGCTGCTCAGAGCCTCATCCAACCTGTCCTCGAAGGGATCACCTCCAGGAATGGGGCATCCACAACTTCTCTGGGCAACCTGTTCTAGCTTTATAAAGCTTTTTGTTACCTAAAGGTGTAGATGAGTTGCTAATGCAGGTATTTTTGAAAACTCTAATACAACTGATACAGCTTTAAAAATGTGTACATATTTACTGTATGAAAACTTAATGCCATGAAGGTGTTTTGCATTGAGTTGCCATGATTATCGTCTGTAGAGGACAGCAGACAGCAAATCATCTTAACTATGCAGCCCTCCCAAAGAAACATAATTAAAAATGTAATTTGCCCCTTTGCATGAAATGAGTTTTAACATGAATGCTTCAGTAAACAAATCTACCTATACAATTAAAGGAACATACAAAATCTCGTTAAAGCTCACCAAAGGAGAAATATGATATAAGGTCAGCTCAGTGTTTCCTCCTACAATCACTTTCACTGCCAATTAGACACAGGTGTATGCCACATAAATAAGAAAAACTATGAATGTGATGGACGTGATTATTATTCATCTCAAAGATCCTTTTCCTTTTTAATTCTCTGTTCTAATTAGATAGTTTCCAGCTGTTCCACATTTGCTGCTGAGATAAGCCATTGGAGAATCACATCCCAAACAAAACATAACCATTCTGAATGTAGCATTCTCTTGAAATAATATTGGAAAAGTTATGGTAAATATTTAAAAGGTGTTAGATAGAAAAAAAAATTAGGACTGTAACAAAAGCAGGGAAGAGAAATATGCATTTAAACTTAAAAATGGAAATCCATAATGAAAACCATATAAGTAGTTGGAGGAGAATGTAAGCTCTCTTGGGAAAAAAAAAAAAGAGACTCTTAAAAAAAAATTACTTTATGTGAATGAAAATTACTCATGTACAATTCTCTAATGGCAAAAAGTGTTAATTGTCATCACCATGCAAAAAGCTGCATCTTTCTGCTGATTAGCTGTAGTTGCACCTAACTACAAAACCTAACCCAAAAATGGGCTGGACTCTTAAAGTCAAATTGGAAAAAGGGTAGTGAAATGTTCCATTTTGGTGGATAACTGCTCTTTTTTATCTTTCTTTTACCCTGAAAGTGATTTTTCAACTTGTTACCAAGGTTGCATCCCTCCAGCAACAGCTAACTGACCCTTGAAGATTTGTGATCGCAGGGCCTCTGTGATCAGCCTGTGCTTGTACTGCTGGGTTCCGCTATTAAGGTGAGATTTTTTTTGTCCTCAGTGGTCAAGATGTAATGTCCTAATGATGTAAAAAGCATTCTATTAGCACAATCTGTTCACACGTATTTTACATATATTTCTGTCCTAGAGTCATTGGTTGAGTTGTTGACTCTCCATATACACACACACACACAAACGTTTTGTATATATATCTACCTATATCTTTATATATAATGCTTTCAGAACTACCTGGTATTCATGTCTACTAGTCATGGCAGTAAGACTAGCACATAATCAGAGTTGTTTTGCAACATGAATAATGAATGGATTTTGTTGTTTTGCTTGCTTTAAAAGTCTGGGAAAGGCATCATACATGGTAAGCCAATATATGGCAGTTTTATTCAGCTCTCTTTAAACTTCTGATTTAATTTCTTCGTTTAAATATATGAAGCAGTGTGAAGTACTTATTTTGGGTGGCCCATGGGGAAAAACACGAATACGTAACATTATGAGCTTCTCTGTCACTTTCCAACTACATGTACTGTCAGCCTGCCCCAGTGTGCTGACACCTGAGGCATATGGGATATGTAGGGAAGATAGCAGCAGTCCCTCCAGCAGCAGCCAGTGGGCTGCACAAACACTCAGCTTATTTCTGAAGTGAATGGATGTGGCTGCACAGGCTGCCTGTGGCCAGAGGGTTAACACACAGTAGTTAATTGATGGAGTAGTCCCTGATGGTCCCAGAACCTGATAATTAGGGCTAGAGGCACCTGCTGCAGCTCCTCCCTGTTGCCTTCACCCAATCAAGAAAGCAAGTTTCTTCCCCCAGGGCACAATATGTGCTTTTTTTTCCATTCCTGATGTTTTTCCAAAGGATCAAAAAGATTTTAAAAGTGTTCTCCTTCAGCTTCTTCCAGTTGTACAACTTGTGAGTACCAAGCAGAATATTGCTGTTTTGTTGAGCACTAGTAAATACATATAGACCTGCAACTTTGAAAGTCACCTGTAAGTGCTGGGGTTTTATATATTAATGAATAAAATCCTCTCAGTGTTTTAGTTATACAGCTTCAGAAACTAATGTAAGCATTGAAATACCTTTCTGCTTTCTGTAATTAGAAAGAAAAAGGGTTTAAAGACTTAAAGATTTATTCTTAAGGAAGATGTGCAGGAAGATTTAAAGCATAAAATTTGAGCATTCAAAAAATGTAAAGGAAAACTTAAAAGTTATTGCTGCTGTTGAAAGAAGTTTACACAATTCTGAGTAACTTGTGTTGAAATCTTTTTGGGTTTTCAATACTGTTTCATTGTAAATAGTTAAAGAAATTGTTTTGTGATTTGCTAGATTACTTCTTTATTTTTTCCTATTAATTGTAGCTGACTATGAAAAGTTTGTGGGTTTTTTAAGTGCTAGGTTTTAAGTTTTGCCTGCTTGTTGTAATGTTGTTTTTGATAATAAGCTTCCTCTTTCTTTAAACACCTGGTTTGTCATATAAACTGTAACTGTAAGTTAATTTAGTATTTCATGTTCTTAAGAGATTTTTCACTGAGGAGAAGGTATAAATAAAATGCTATGACTTATGACAAAAATAATTACCATCCAAACTTCAGGGGAGAAAGAAATACACAGGAAGTCTTCAGATGACAAAAGAATACTTTGCATAATTTCCCAGGTTTCTGCTATTTATGACAATTGGGAGGTGGGGCATGACTCTATATCTCATTGAAGTTATTTGGAAGAATTATTATCCTTGCTGAAATTCCAAATGTTTATCAGAGGCCAGCAGGAAATTTAGGATAAGGTTTTGAGCTATTACTATGCTTAATGCACATATGCTCAGATTGGACAGAAGTGAATTTGAGATCCTTCCGCTTCCTCACGCCTAGAAGTTCATGTGTCTTTCAACTTAAGTTTTTGTTGAGGCCTAATCATAACACTGTTTTTTCTGTCCTTCCTTGCCTATAAGCTCATGCTTATCTATCCTCTCTCAGCTTCTATTTCATACTTTCTTAAGAATTATATTAGCTCCTAGCCAAGCTTGAGGATTAAAAAAACATTCAAATAAGTGTTAGCTTAAAAAATATTTATGTCAGGCTAGGTGATTGCAGGTTTGAAGCTGCTCTAACATTCTGGGGAGTCACATACAATAGCTGTCTTAAACAACCACAAATTTGGTGAGTGTTTCCAAAATCCCACATCCTTGGCAACAGTACTTGATTTACACACAGCTCATTCCTTATAATGACAGTTGCTTTGGCTTTCAAACAAAGCAGATTGTGGAAAAGCAGTGACAGAAATTCAGAAGTGCTAGCATTTAGAGAAAATCATAACTGCTGTCTTTTATTTGAATTATTTTTCATCTAAAGTTAATCTATGCATTCCTGTAGTACACATTTTTTTAATTGCTTTCTATATCTTCAATGATAGCAAGAATAAACAGTCAGAAACCAAAACTCATGGTGATGGGAAAGGCAAACACAACCAATTGTTGTGTTTCTAAAGCAGAAAATAAAGGATTTAGCTCTACTGACATCATTAGTAGGGGATAGGCTTAAGGCTCTCATGCTTATGCCATCGTACTGCTCCCTCCAAAACAGCAAATATCAAATGAGATTTTGTAGCAGCTCAGATCTGGGTTAATGTCTTGGCTAAAAACTGTTGTTTTTATTTATTCGTACAGAGCCATAAAACAGTTTGCTAAGTGCTGCAGAAACAAAGTTGAATATCCCTGCTTGCAAAGACTTGAATGCGAATAATGCATATTTGTAACTGAGGTGATAAAACACAGAATACTCTGGCACATTTTACTAATGTTTTAGGATAAATTGTTCAGTTCAGAACTTATGTTTTCACTGACTTGTTGGAAGAGCACTTTCAGGGCTGGAGTTGGCTAGGTTAAATAGAATATTAATCTGCCTCATCAAAAAGCTTGGGGGAAAAGAACCCTTAATGTTATTTACTGTTCTTGAAAATAAAATTTATATTAGTTAACATGATTGCATGGAGATGATGGAAAAAATCATGAAGGTTTCTTGCTTCAATGGACAAAAAAGATAGGCTTAGATATGTAAACCTAAAGCAATTTGTAATATATACTAAGTTGCTGCTTTACACATACAAAGGTGTTTTAGCATTCTGTGTTGTGGACTGGGTATATGTACGTACGTGCTCTATAGATGTGTGTGCCTACTGGGAATAGGTGGAACTGGAGGCATGGACTTGTGGTGGACTAATAGATCTGGGTCTATGCCTCTAATAAAGAGGTTGCTTCTGGATAGAGAGGATTTTTCTGTGTACTTTTCTGAAAATACTCTTAATTATTGTTCCACATCTGATCAGTTTCCCAACAAAAGTAGAAGCTTTGCTTGTTGTATTGCTTTCATGAATATTTTCCTAAAGTTCATTTTTTTAAGATCTGGGAACTTACTTAGGTGTGCTTTTTCTTATACATCTGAAGATACATCAACCTTTAGGAAATTACTATTACTTCTTACCAGCTCTTGTTCATTAGCTAGAAAGAGCTTCATTAGTGTAATGAAATGATAAATGTTGTTGAACTTCTCTGTATAATTCCTGGCAGTTTCATTAAATATGAATAATTTAGTGGTCTTTTAATTAAACTTTTATGCACTGTTCATGAGCATGATAATCCTAATATGTAACTCTAATTAACACAAAATACTGTAATATTTGTTGCAATGAAGAGGTCTTTTTTTAAAAAATACAGACTCTCTCCAGTTTAAATATCAAAATACCATAGTCTAAAGGTTAGCAAGAAGCAAGCTTATCAGTCATCTGTTAAATAAATTCTCTCACTCTTTATTATGAGAATATCTTTCACATATATATTAAGTTACTATTAATTTTCTCATTATTTTAGTGATTGATGTCTTCTTTTTCACTTTCTTGCAAACAGTTGAATCTAACAAATAATTCCTATCACACGGTATTATTTCTACAGCATTTTTGAAGGACCTAGATAGATGGTGTGTATAGAGTTTTTTCCAATTTATGTGCAACACAATATTTGTCTCTGCTAACAACTAACTCAAGCTAACAGTTATCTGCAGCTTGAAGACAAAAACTGGCTGTATGTTCTAATTACATGAACATTTTAGGAGGTGATTATTTTTGAAAACCTAATGTAAGTAAAGGAAGAAGCAGCTGTCATGTATCTAGTGGTGTGCCAAGTTTTCCAAACAAGAGTTTGAACTTGATGTTCTTCCACAAGCTAAGCTGATTATTTATTTATGATTTTTGCAGGGGCATATAAGTCACAGGACTTGAACTGTATATTTCTATACCTCTTGCTTCCAGTAGTGTAGCTGAGGTGAAGGGCTGAGAAAAATCTTAGTGTCAGAAATTTAAAACAGATTCATAAGGAGATTAAATTTCTGAACTGAGTACAAAATGTTGCACTCTTTATGCTGTTCCATTTTAGGTGGTCTTGGCTACTGGGTAGCAGCTAAAACATGTATTTTTTTTGGTATTATGTCTTAAGCTAGTAGATGGGATGCTAGATGAAAATTCTTGTTCCAACTGCTAAGCAACAAAGTACCATTTTTAAATGCTTGCATATTTTTCATATTTCACTTTTATTATTTTACACTTTAGTTCCTCTATCCCTCAAAAAAAAGTTTGTTCATGATCAGTCAAACACTAAAAACCAGCACCCTGTGCCTTACAAGGGCTGCCAGTGCAGTTTGACAGAGAATAATGAAGTGAAAAGTAAGGATCTACATTAAATGTTTTTTTGCTTTTGTGCACATTGCATTAATTCAGGTGTCTGAGTCACAGGCTGATTTTCTGAGTAGATTATTGAATCACTCTTCAGTTATATCCTTGTTTTGCCCATAATGTGTTGCAGCCAGAATTGTGGAATCACCTCACACACTGAGGTCTGCTTGGCCTCTGTCAGCCTAACAGTCTATGAAATTTGAGTCATTGATCTGAGCACAATGGATGTACAGTGTTCTAAGAACTGGCTGTATATATATCCTTATGAGAAGAAGTTAGTAATTTTTCTCTTATTTTTAATACTTCTTTTTAGTTACACTTTTCCCTGATTAATATAAAAATTGCAGAGAGAGCTTAATCATGCACAGTCTGAATAAATCATTGATGTGTTTAGTTAAATAAAATCTAAAGATCTTTGTATGAAAATTATTTATACTTCTAGACAGAATAATCAGACTACCAGTCAAATGAGACACAGAACAAAATCATTACAAATAGAGACCTTATTTGGAGGTTTGCGAGAAGAAGGTGACTGAATAACATACAGGAAATTGCAATTTCAACAGCAGTTTAAAGGTAAAAAGTCTTTCTTTCACCAAAAAAAACACTTAGATGCGGTATTGCTGAAAAAATTCAGTTTCATTTACTGAAAGATTACAGAATTGCTGCTAATTTACAAGGATAATGCTGGAACTGAAATGTAAATTGTTCTCAAGGGTAATTCAAAAGGTTCTTGAGCATTTTGAATAGCATTCCTTTTTATGTTATGCATGCTATGTTTTTGCAACTGAGTCACACCTTTCTGCCTTAGGGAAAATAATTCTTCCATAGAAGAAAGTATCGTAAAGACTGATATCTTTTGGTACTTTAAAAGATATTAAGACAGTGACAGAATAATCTATATAATGCAAAAATAGGAAATTATCCTTCTTCTGACATAACTTTTTTCCCATTCCTTCTGAGAGAATGTGGTATTGCTGATGTTCTTCAAACTTCACTTGTGGTGACAGGGCAATGATTAGGCAATCTTCAATATAATTAATTGTTGTACCCAAAAAGGAAGTACTGAGCATTTAGCACTTGAAAAAAAATGACTGGAGTATGGAGGAGAGGGAGGGAATGCTGTAACCGTCTAAGTTTTCCATGAACCTGAAATTAAAATCTCAGCTGATAAAAAAAAAAAAAAAAAGAAATATCCAAGATGAAAGTAATGCTCATTTGATTCAAGTACTGCTGACTTCAAGAAGTATTCCACTGAGCCTGAATGCTTGACATAAACCAGTTACAGTTTCAGCAATAACGACAAAATAACCTTCTCTTCCCTCTCAAAGTCTGAGGTTTCATTAGAGAAAACATCCTTTGAGAAGGATTTTCTTGAACTATCATGTAGAACTTGTGTAAAAAATCTGCTTAGATTAAGTATTGTAAGTAGTAGCAGATTAAAGACTTTGACTGAAAATTTCCTAATGAGGTTCAATGTAAACACACTGTAAATGATGGGTCTCTTTTTACCCTGTTGGATTGATGCTTAACTTTTAGTTACTCTCTGGTCTAAAGTAAGCTGTACATCATTTAGCAAGGCTGGTAACATCATTAAGAGAGGTTACAGAATCTCCATCCCTGGGTATAAAAAGATAAAAAAGCCCATCAATGTCTACCTGGCAGCCATTGTGGTGGGAAACAAAGATATCTAACAAGCAGTGGTCCCATATCTAGTGTGATAGTGCCTATGTGGTTTAGGAAACTGATTTTGTAGGTTTTTATTAGGTGCTACTGTATTGGTTACAAATTCTGACTTGTCTCTTGATCATGTTGTTTCGTCTAACCCTCTTCCTCTTTGATGCTCTTTAGATTGCTGGGGTCTGCAAGGTTGTTGTCCTCTTTTCAAGGGGTCCCTCAGCTACCTCTTGTAGTGCTTGCTGTCTTCGACAGTAGGGATCTTGCACTTATCTGGCACGTTGAGAACATCTGGGGAAAAGACAGGGAAGCTATAATTTTCCTCTGTATTTCGGAGCTATAGCCTTCTATTTCTAAATACAGAGGCCTCAAATTTTTTAGCTATTTTTACTAGAGTGGGCCACCCATTCAGAGGAAATATATGAGGTTTGAGCATGTGTGGCTTTTCCTCCAGTAAGTTTCAATTGAGTAAAGCAGATTTTTCTGTGTTCCTTCATTTCCGTTAACCATATTAGTCTAAAATTTTCAGCGTTATACAATTGTTTTTTCTTTTCTTTTTTTTTCTAAGACATTTCTATTACTCATTCTGAAGAGTAAAATCACCTAATGGCCTTTAGCAGAGGCCATTTTCTTTGGGCAGAGTGAAAGCAAGGATAAGACAAAAATGTTCTTCAGCTATGCAGGGATATGTGTGTCCTACTTACTGCAGTATTCCAACTCATCCCTCCCATCACCTTAGATCAAGCAATTGCTTGGTGGGACAAATGTGTCATTATCTTTAATAAGAGGTGACAAATAAAACCAAATGCTCTGGGTATGCAGTTGCAAGGATTTGGGAGTTTGCACTGATCTTCCAGTGATATGCAAAGCTGGCTATTAATATTTTACAAACTATTTTCATGATTTGGTTTCAGATAAACTTCAATATCTATTTCAGTGGAATATTGTTTTCAGTGAATGCAGCAGAAGGAATCTGATTTGGTTGTGCAGAAAACTGATTCATAAGCAATTAAGGAATCTTTATTTGAATCCCATATTTTTGCATAAAATAATTTCACATACAAACTAAGTATATACTGTAATTTACAGGAGGGTTGTTATCTTGTTTTGGAATTTGGGGGAGGATATGCATGTGTGTGTGTTTTTGTTTTTTTTCCCCTGAGAAAAAATCAGTGGTGATATTTGCCACTGCCAGCACAAACTATCATTATTTACATTCCAGTATAAAAGTGCCATCAAATATTCAAATGCAAGTTAAACCATTAAATAAATAGTGCTTACCTTGTTTTTAAAACTAAAGATTTCCTGTCTACCTTCAGTCACTATTATATCTAATGTGATCTTATTCAATGCATATTAGGTCTAAAAGAAATTACTTTATTATTATAATTTTTGCACACATTGTAATATTTTGCTTGCAGATATTTGATTTGACTGTATGCAGTTTTGTGTAGTGAAGCCTCTCGGGTACCCTCTGTACACCAGCTTCATTTAGAATTACTCTGCACAGAACAATTTATCATCTTGGCAATGGTCTGCACAGAGCTGCGGCTAGACTCTTCCTGCTGCCTGGTTTGGGGATAGCGTCTTCGTGTAGACTCAGCCCCGGTATTAGCAGCTTTCAATGCACCTATAAAATCAAACCCACTAACTAGGCCAGTGGAACATGACTGGGTTATAGATCTGAAATTGCTGCTGTCTGAAATCATTCCTGTGCTGTCTGAGCCTGTGCTAGGGTCTTCATTAAGTGCTTCTGGCTCGGAGCTTTGCACCTGTCAGAATAGATACATGAAATTGTATTTGAGCCTTTTTGAACCCTTTGAGATTGAAACCTTGTTTTAAGCCAAACAGTGCAGCAAGTACTTTGCTGTATTTGAGCCTTAACACGTCGTGTATTTTACAGGAATAAGCTCATGTTTCTGTATCTGAGAATACATATGCATAGTGCAAACTTTGTCAAAGGTTACTCAGCAGTCACTGAACTTCAGGAGTTTGTAACTAGTATCACGAATGTCGCTTTTCATCTCGACTGATATTATGAGAAAGATCCATTATCTGTATTAGTTTCTTAGTATCTTCATATATTTGATACAGAAACACTAATGAGACAAATATAGTATTTTTAGAGTATGGATTTCCAAGATGTCAAGTTACAGCTTAACCAAAAAAAAAAAAAATCAAATCAAAATGACACAAGTTTTTCTACCTCAAAATCTGAGATGCAATTGTATAATGTACCTCCTGTGACCACAATCTCTCCAAATTCCTTTATCTCCTTCCAAATCACACAATTACACAGTTAGTATTCCAGAATAAATTGGCAGCCTTCTGACATTTCTAGAAGCTCTAAATGCCAAAAGTCCTCCCTCAACCTTAACTCATCTATTCTAGAAACTGTGTTGAAACAGGACTCTAGGGAAGAAATACTTTAACGAGCTCAATGCATATTAAAATACTCTTTATTCAATCTTCTCTGTAGATGCTGCAAAAGAGCCTTCCAGAAACATGTATCATGGTAGTGCTTTGCAGTTTTTGATAGAAAGCATAACTTTCTGCATACTGAAGACAAAACGAAATCTTCCAGCACTCTGGGTGTGCTTAATTTGGGCTGTTAAATTTTACAGGCAAATTCTGTAGTGCTCCCTGTTGAGTGTATATATATTTCATTCTGTGCTAATTAGTGCATAGCCAAATTCAGTGAAGAAGGAATTCAGTGCAGTGAGAGAAGTTGAGCTATGGTATATGAAATGGGCAACTGACTTAGTGTGTGTAGTGTAGGTTATGTTAAAAAGATGCCATGTGTAGAATCACTAAAACATGCAATCACTGAGAAAAATCCCACCCACAATCAGAAAAAAAAATTCTTTTTTTCCTCTGAGAGTATATTATCCAAAGAGAACATCTTTGGAAGAGTCTTCTTTGTTCATACTTAGTTAACAACCTCATGACATATTCATTAAATATCTCTGGGGGTGGAGGGAAGGGAAGTATTTGATGTTTTTGGTTCAAATATAAATTTTGCCATAAAATATATTTCTATTTTAAGACAATTTTATAGGTATAGATGGCTGGAATTTTAAGTCTGATTTTTAGAACAAGAAATAATCTTGGGGTTTTTATGAGTTTGCATAAAAGAAGGAAAAAAAAAAGCTAATAGTGTGCTACAGTGTTGTGAAACAAAAGAAAAGCAATGAAAACCGGGTAGAAGGTGGCAACATTCACTTAGAACCAAAGTGCTAAAATATGTATATGAAAATATGCAGGTCCTTTTTTGCTTAAGTAGAAAAGACTCTTTACTGACTCTCATTATTTTGATTAATATCTAGATTAATATTTAAATAGTAATTAAACAGTGTTCTAGGCATAACTCAACTGTTGTCCATGATCTTGTTATTGTTAGGATGCTTAACAAAGATAAAGCAAATGTTATGCTCAAAATCTTGTTATAGGCCAAAGAGAAACACATCTTTAAAGGAAAGTCAGAATTTGTTATTTTCTTAATTGAAATCTTAACAGATTAATCTCAGAATTATCTTTAATGATTCTTCTTTAGTTATTACAGGAAGAGAAACAATAATAAAGCAAATACTAGTATAGGAATAAGACCTAGTAAAATTAAATAATAATACAGTTACATGTTCCTCCCAGTAGTTCTTAATATTTCACTGCAGCAAGATGTGAGGAGGAAGAAGGGAGAAAAATGTCAGCATCCTTTTACTTCAAGAAGTTTGATGGTGAAGTTTTCTTCTTCCTTGTCCTAGAACATAAAACTTCAGTCATTCTTATATGTTTGCTGGGGTATCTTCACTGTTTGCTAGGGTTTCTTCACTGTTCTGCAAGTGAGCTCTCTGGTGCATTTCATTAGATACTTGTTTAGGTATTAAAATTAGGTAATAATTTAGGTATTATAATAATTGCATACGTCAGGTACAAAACCCAGTTTTATCTGAAATTGGATTATTGCTTCTTCACCTGACAGTTTGCAAACCCAGGAATTTCCATTGCCAGCCTTTGCCCCTATTCTTGCCCTATTCTAGCCTGTATCCAACACCACCACTTCTAAAGGCCCCTGTTGCCATGCCAGGCCTCTACTAAAGCCATAAGTAGCCCACTCTACACAGAATGGCTATGTGCTACTACTACATATATTAAAAATACATGTGTACTGTACCAAGCTAAGTACATGTAAACCAATTAAATATGTCCTTCTGGCTGGTCACGAATTCCTGTTATAGCTAAACAAAGCATGTGACCTACTACTAGTGTTGGAAAGGCTGTGTTCATAGGACCACAGGGCTACACATATTGCTAATTTGCCTCTGAAGGGACAAATATGAACAATGCTACTATGAGGCAAGTGTATATTTTTATTAGGTATTTACAGCTCATTTTAATTGCATGAAGAGTATGTTATTTGTAGTCAGTCTAAACATTGCCACCAACATAACTATGCAGGTCTCTAGTCAGAATAAATTGTTAGATTTTCAGACAGTTGTGTCAAGAAGGTTCTGTTTATAGTAAAAATATTCTTTCACATCATTTCACTGTTGGCATGCACAACAGCAATAGCTAATGTTTGGGGGAAATAACTTTCACTTATTTCAATATTTACGGAATACTTTATGAATGTTAAACAATATTTGTTTTCTTGGGTTTTTTGTTTCTTTTTATGAAGGCATAAAAATGTTGATTGACAGCATTTCAACTAAAAACCTGTAGCTGTTCAAAACCCCTAGTAGGAAGACTTAACATTACCCTGAGGATCCAGCATATTGGTTTTTATACCTGCAACACATTTGAAATTCTAAGGCTCTGTAGAATTAGTCCACAGATCTATTTTGGTTTATCTGCTGGTTTGGATTTTTAGGATAAGATTGTATTGCTTATTTTCCAATAATATTCTTCACTTAATTAATAAGCTATAAATTGTTAATATGATTTTTATGTGATTGTTAAATACAATCAGAAGTGTATAACCTTAAAGTACATAAGTTATAATTTCCAGATTGTGATATTTTGATATTTTTCATGTTTTGATAACTCCAAAGATGGGTCTCCCAACCCTCTGGACAACCTCTTTCAATGTTTGACAGGTCTCACTGTAATCTCTTGCAAGTAGCTGGAGTTTCTCCTGCTGCAATTTGTACTTGTTTCCTCCCATTCCACTGAGCACTCTGGAAGAGACCAGGTCTGTCTTCTCTCTAGATCCCTATTAGACAGTCAGAGGCAGCAATTAGATATTCCCTGACCTTCTGACCTCAGACCTCTTTCATCCTCTCCTTGCAGAAGTCTGATAGAGTATGGCAGTGGTGGTAGTCTCCCACCTGTTTGTTTGAGAGAACAGTGACCTGCTTGAATACAGTCCATCTAGTTATTATTCTGATGCTGCTTTTCAATGGCATAGATAGATGAAGTAAAAACAAAGAAAAGAGAAAAAATTGGTGACTTTACATTGGCTATAGAGTTGCAGAATTTCACTTTCTCATGTGACCTAAGATATGGGACATTCTCTTTCCTACAACTGTGTCTAAGGCTGAAATACTTATTAATTTAAGGTTTTCATCCCATGAAACAAAAGTTGTATTAAACATCATGCTTCATTGTTTTCAAGGAACTGTTACAAGGTTCCTATATGTTACTTATTCATTTTTATTGAAATTACCTTAAAACTGGCACGGAACAACAGGAAATAGGAACAGAGGAATAAAGGAAGCCAATCTCTTAATAAATTACTGAAAGACATCTAATTATTCCTTTCATAGGGTGACCAAATAACATTTCAAAGTAGCTGGAGTGAGGAGACTTTCTCAATCTAAATACACATTCAGTGTTACTCCTGGGATTGTTGGATTGAGGTTTGCTTTGGCCTGAATCTATAAAGTGCATTCTGTTTATTGTTTATGCCAATATTATCTTTCCTTTAACATGGAACTAGAATTTTGCTTGCTTTGTTTTTCACATAAGGATATTTTAATAAACTTGAGTTATTTTACCAATTAGTCTTTTTCTTATTTGTTTGGTTGGTTTTTGTTTATTTTCTTTTATTTTGTTTTTATTTTTATTTTTTAAAGGTAAACAAGCCGAAGTCCTCTCCTTTAGCCCTTGAGCCTGCCTACTCCCCAACCTAGGATTCATTTATTTGTTTCAGTTGTAGTTTGAATTCATCTCCCTTGAAAACAAGTTATTATGCAGTCTTCATGTGGACCTGTGTGTTACTGACTGGGGTTTTGTGTGTAGAATTAAACTTATTTCCACACAGGAAATAAGTTCCAGCTTTGTTCCAGAAACTTATGGTACAAGAAAATAATGCTTTGGTATTTTCTTCAGGCCTTTGTCTCTCTTTTCAATATTTACATTTATATTTACTTTTCATATACATGACTCCCCAGGTTCCTCCTGCCAGTTTCCTTCAAAGTATCCTACAAAATTTGTTGCCTGCAATTTTTTATTATACACCAAAACATTTTTTTTTTCCTACTAGTTCTTAATCTTCTTTTAGTATTGTTCTTTGGGTTAGTGCTGAGACAGGCACTGCATTAGAGCAAAGCTTTGCAGCTCTTTTTCCTAATTCTAAGAGTCTCAAAAAGTAGGCTAAACTCAAAAGATTGGCTTTATTAATAAAACAGACAATTGAATTTTTTTATTATTTTTTTTACATAATATTTCTTGGACCCTGCAGCAGCTTTGGACTCCCAGTTCCTTTCTGCTATTCCTGTTGAGCTTTCCTTGGACCCTCTTACTCCCCATGGGAGAGCCAGTCTTCCCTAGCGAGCCCAAACAAAGGCCCTCAAACTAGCACAAGTATAGTGAGAAGAAATGTAAAAAAGAGGAACTAAATGTGTGGTTTAGAACACTTAAAAACAGCAAAAAAAGTTAATTCAAACAAAACTTGACAGTCACAGAACAGTGATATGCCTAAGCACAGGAGTAAATGAACATGGTGAGTGTAGGGCTGTTTTATTCAGAGTGCTTAAATAAACTAAAATAGGTATTCACACAACTCAAAAGAGTTTGGACTCACAATAAAAAGATAAAAGCAAATTATATCAATTATTTGCAACCCATGTAAATTCCATTTAACTCTAATCAAAGAATTATAGGGAAACATATTTTTATATATTGAGTTTTGGAAGTGTTCGAGTTTGTTTGCAATATCAGTTTCAATTGGCTTTAATAATTTTGTAATGCTTGTTACGCATATTTGGCATTAAAAGTAGGTTATTAATTATTTAGACAAATATGATACTTGAAAATATTTTGTAAGTATGTATTTGATCATTTGAAGGGAACAAGAAACCATTAATGTTTTGCAAACTTAGTTTTCTTTTAATCAAACAACATACATATTTTATTTGTTTATGATGACTTTTTATTTGTATTTTACTTCCAGTACTGTAGTTCACAATCTGCTTTCACTAAATTCTTCCTTTACTTATACTAATTTTGATTTTAAGCAGAATATGAGCCTTGTCAATGTAATAAAAAAAGCCCCATAGTGTAGCTGCCAAATTTTTGATTTTTTTTCCTTTTAAGGAAACTTAAGAGATCATTGGAAGTAGCACTTAAGAAATTACGTATAAGGCTGCTGAGCAATCAAGTCAGTGTGAGAATGAAAAGATGGGAAATTTGTCACTGACTGGGGGTTATATACTACATGAAAAATAAAAGTAATATGGTCTTGATCTAAGTTTCTTTCAAGGAAAACTTGTAGATCCTCATGTTCCTGAACAGAATTGTCATCCAGCATTTCAGAAAGCAAAGCAAAAATGATGTGGTTTGCTATATTGGATTGCACTGGACATGTGCAAAAATGACCTAAGGAATATTGGATTTACAAGTGAAAAATAGCACCTTTTTTTAAAATAAATTACGCTGAGAAAGAAATATTTAAAAAGAAAACCATATTTCAAATGGTGATTTCTATACTAATTTTATATTACTTTTTAATAGTTTTAATATTAATAACTATTACTGATTGGTTTTCTGGGTTAGTTTTCTGCACTTTCCGTTATCATCTTTTTATATACTTATGGACCAATTACTTTTATTTCTCATTATAAGGTGGAGTCATATTTTAAGTTCCTAAGGATCAGTCTCCCTTTGTAATGACTCAGAGAAAGTGGAAAAATTTTCAGATAAAGTCAAGTGAAGGACAGGATTTGAACTGATCAACGCAGCAATGACTCGTGAAATTCTTTTTATTTTGTGTCCGGTCATTTAATAGGGATTTTTTTTGATAATTTTTGAATATCTTCTGTCCTCTCACTGAGCGCAGTACTGCTTTTAGTTGTTTCAATTTTTAGCAATATGTTTTGTGGTTATGGGATAACATGAGTACATGCAGATATTGACAGGAAGAAGAATGAGATGAAACTGGAGTGTTATTCTGGATTACAGGAAACTAAGTAGGTATTGACCTTAATAAACTGCCTTATCAGTTGTATCAGTATCTTAGAAGAAAACTGTTTGATAGAGAAATACATTATGAAAGCAATTATAAAAACATTATATCACAAAAGCAGATTTTGTTTGGACAACAAAGGAGGGATAAGGGAGCTGCTGTGAAATAGGAACATCTGTTCTAGTTTCAATTTTCTTCATCTCTCTTCTGTTCTTGTTCTTCCTCTTCATGGTCAACTGCTCTGATCCTCTCACCCATCTACTAAAGGGAAAATAGTAAGCAAATGAGGAACACTGCTGAACCAAAACCCCAACTTTTTTCTTACAAAAAAAAGCATTAATAACCTATTGGTTTGTGCTTCTTTTTAGTCACCAACAGAATAAATAAGCAGACTTTACCCTTGATCTGATTTATATATAATTATTTGCACACTGTTTAGCTAAATGTTGTTGTTCAGGTAAAAGGAAGAACAAAAGGAATAAAAGGAAGAACACTGGGAAATTTAAATAGGACCAAGATGAATTTTGTAGGCATTGATTCAAATTATCTTTAATCTTTTGATAAAAATTTATAAGCTTGGAAAGGAAATATTGTCTTGTTAAAAAATCACAAACCAAAACATACTAGTAACAAAAGAAATTATACCAAGTTTAGGTGCTCTGAGATACTTGAGAACTGTCTTTTGTTCAGGCTGTGATTGCTAGCTCCGTGTCAAGTCAGTCCTGGTGCCATTCACTTATGTATGTATTATGTATGGAGTTATGAAAAAAAAATACGATGAAAAGGAGTAAGTAGTGCATAAGGTAAAGTGAAGTGCTCAGGGATTTATTAAAGGTGGTTGTGTGGTAATGGAATGGCAACCTGAGCTATAGATATGGATGTGCTTCACAGACAAAGCTTCTGTACACAGCAGTAGGGAGAGACGGCCAATGCCTGAAAAATCCCCTGGTGGCACAGACCTGGTGCAGGACCAGCTGCTAGGTGAGCCCATTTTGCTTGTGTAATCTTGAAGCAAGACAGCCCTGGTGGTACCCTGCTGACTCCCAACACTGGCAGAGAGAACTCAGAGGTTTGCAAGGTTTCTCGCACATGAGCACAGTAACCAGATTAAAAAGAGGAGAAGTACTTCAGTGGGATGGTTTTCATAATTACACTGAGTATCGCATAGCTGTTTAATTTTGGGAAAATATGCATGTGTCTGTTTAACTCATGAGTACATCACAATTATTTTAGGTTAGATCACTTTCTTGTGCAATCTCTATTCTTTAGAGTTTAAAAAAGGGTCAAAAGCAGATTTAATTTGCCTGGGATTTCTAAAACTGTCAACAAACTCAAACTTTCACAAATGTAGAAATTAGAATCAGACATACAATATATCCCAATATTTGTCCCTAAATGCAAAAGTTATCTTATTTTTTTTAAAAGAGATGATTACTATGAACTGAAAAACAAATGAAAGTTGTCATCAAGAAAAAGTAAAACCAAATGAATACTAGTAAATTCTGACATGAAAAATCTTAAATCCCATGAATTTTTAACTTTTACAGTTATAATCTTGCATTGATGTTCATACAGACTTGTCCATGAAGGTACATGTATGCAGTGTATGGGTGTATATATGCACTATATATATACACACAAAAAAATATAGTAAGGGTCAATATTTGTGAAAAATAGTTTTTTGATCTTGATGCTGCTTTTATGTAGGAATTTGTTATTCTAGAAGCTTATGTTATTTTTTTAATCATCTGCATCCATATTTTTGACAGTAATTTTTGTTATGCTTAGGAACCTTGAACTTCAACTTGTAGGGTCTCTAGAAATGCTTTGAAAATGCTTTGAACTGGCTTACCAATGATGATTTTTATTTTTAATGTGAAAGAAATTAGTCATTATTGTTTGCACCATGTAAATCTCTATTGCTCAGAACAAGCTCAGAATCAGAACTGCTCTGAACCATGGCAACCTACGATTTATCTCGTGTATGTTTTTCTTAAGTGAATGCCAAAATTCTTGCAGTAGTCCAAAGTTCAAGTATTGATAAAAAGTTTTTAACTGTTGTAAAATTAATGAAAAATCCAATAGATGTTGCTGTCTGGGATACCCAACTGGCCTTTTCTACCTCTGTGTTACTTTGTGATATTCCATATTCAGTAGAACACGGTACTGTCTTGCTCTTGCATTACAGTAAAACAATACCAAAGGTAGAAGAATAGCTGTATGACAATGAGCCCATTGCCACTCTGTTGAGTATCTGTTTGTGTGTATGTGAGATGGCAAGCTGAAGGCTGTGGATGCTTTTCTTCACAGAGTAGGCTTTCAGCTGTGATTCCAGGATGGCAAGCTGAAGGCTGTGGATGCTTTTCTTCACAGAGTAGGCTTTCAGCTGTGATTCCAGGAGCGCTATTAAAGCTAGCATTGCTAGTAATTAGATGCACTCATCATGTTTACACTGCAGTTTTGGATATGGAAGTAACACTGGTATAGACATTGATGATCTAAGGATATATGTGCAAAATTAGCTAACTCATTTAACTAGATTCAACTTAATTTAATCAGTGACTTGGTATTAAAAATACGTTAAAATTTCTCTATCAATCAAGACAAGATAAGCAGAGATTACGGCACTAAATAGACACTATTTTTACAGTCTTATATTGTAAGAGAGACTGTAGTACAGTATCTCCCAATTTGTTGAAAGAACCCAAGCAAAGTGGTTATAGCTCACTTGTCCCCAGTTCAAATTTTGCATTTTAACCCACCATTGGTTTCAATGAATTACTTAAGTAGCTACTGGGTATAAATGTACCTCTTTACCTATTTTCTTTGTTGAATAACTCAGTTTATTCTTATATTTAATAAACATTTGTAAGTGCTTACCACTGAAATTGTGTTCTTCTGCCAAATTTAATTTTGCTTTCTTCTACACTGTAGTATCTATTCTCTCTTTGAGGTGTATAATCAACTACATTTTCTTCTTTCTTTTTAGGTAGGACCTTAATTTACTGTTTTATTTCCCCAACTGAAATGTGGCTTTCTGTTTTCACATTTTCCATCAGTAAGACTTTTTCTTTTTTTCTGTCATAATATTATTTTAAGAGTGTCTGCTTCAACAACACAATCTGTAACTCAGAAAAAAAACCCACAACATTAAAGGAGAAATAAAAGCTGAAATGGTGAAAAATTTGGAACCAGCTTATCTCTGCCTATCTAAAATTGAATAGTGTTGTTTTGAGGGAAGGAGACTGTGGGTGAAGGCTACAGATTGTGAGTGGCTGGAAGCAAGCACAGATAAGCACAGCTGGGGGAGCAGCGTGTCTTTTGTTGGGCCTCATGTACCAAAGCTGCATCCTCCAATCCCATAGAGAATATCATAGATCATGTGGGTGCCAGCATGTTAAAACCTCAGTTAAAATGTGCTGTATTTCAGGTTTTATACTGTCTAGGTTTTTACTGCATTGCAGGAGCAGGGAATTGATAGCAGTAAATCAGTGTTTATCTTTCCCTCTTCCAGGCCCCAGGTAATGTACAAGACCAAATTAAAGAAGCAGTACTCATTTTCAGGTATCCAAATGGCACAGTTCTCATATTTAGTCAAAGCTGCCTGAAGGCTGAAAACACTAGTGTAACTATAGTTCTTAAAGCAGAGATCATTTGTGAGTACAAATAATACCAAAGGAAACAAATATAAGAAAAACAAAGATAGGTCCTTGGAGATCTAAAAGTCATGATGGAAAGAGAAAACATGGTGGTCTGAAGTGGTAGATTTTAATCTGATGAATAGCAATGTGTTGAAAAGTATGAACATTCTGTAGCAGCTGTGCTGTTTTGTGGTCAACAGTCTTAAAATAAAGTCTACAAAATAAAGAGAAATGAAGGAGCAATCTCAGCATATATGGCATTCAAGGCATATCAAGTGCATGCTTCAGAAGAATAATAGAAATAAAAGAAAGAAAACTGTCAGAATAAGCCCTTTTGGTTTAAATATCTAGAATCTAAATGTACCATATGTCTTTAGAGATGTAGGATTGAAAATAAAAAAAAATTATAATTTCCCATTTTTAAAAACACTCCAAATTATACCTTTTGTACTAGAAGGTCTTTATTTCACAAAAAAAAAAAAGGCAGGGCAAGCTTCAGAATGGGTAAAATCCTACCCTTTTGAGCGTGTGGTGGTTATTTTCCTCTGAATTTCAAAGAATTATGATTTCATAAAATCTCCCTGATAGACTGCACAATAATGTTGCCCAGATGAGAGGATTTTACATAAAAATCCTCACTGATGCTACCAGAGCTTTTCCTGTACAGATGGGAACCACTGAATCATCTGGCCATTATATTGTATTGCATGGGATTTAATAAGATTGAAGAGAGTTAAAAAATATGGGATAAAAATAAGAGACACATAACTATTTTGCTGAAAAGAGCTTAGAGAGAGGGAGAGATTGACAGAGGCTCTCAAAGCAGCTACTGGTAAGCATTCATGTAAAACAAGAAATGATTGATCTAGATGAAAGACAACAAATTAAACCTAGTAAAAAGAAATGGTTCATACAAGGCTTGCAGTTTTATAAATTATATGTCCACAGTATGATAACTCTACATCTAACAGTTTATCATATTAAAGCATGATTAAGTATTTAAGTAAGGAAAATAGTAAAAAACAACCAACCGAAACCTGCAAGTGTCAAAGTGCGATTCAGAGTTCTTCCAGGCTGAAATAAGGAAAAAGTGTTTTTCCACATTTTTGTTGCTTTAATCATTTTGCTAGTATAAGACATCAAATACTCTGTGGAGGATGAGGAAAATGAATGGTATTAGTGAAGCCGGGAGATTGCAAACCTGGTCTTGTATAATACTCTTAGCTGATGGAAGTTTCCATGTATTAACTCTAAAATTAATTTGCTAAGTCATTTAAACATTAGCAAATTTAGAGCAAGTTACCTAATCTACAGATTGAGTTCTCATACAAAATTAAAGCATTCTGTTTCTTTCTCAAATCAGTTCCCCAGGTAGCTGCACTAAAAATCAGAAGGACAAAAAATATCACTCTTAAATCAATTTGACATCAGAGAAAGTTCATGTTTCATAAGGAAGAATTGATAACCAGACTCAGGCTGCCTGTACCTGGAAGCTGGTTTTTCACCAGGGAATTGTATTATCACAGGCAAATTTGAGGTTGCAAAGGAATTATTTGCTCATAAGAGCAAGACGGGTGAGTTCAGTAGATTGCATTATGATGTTTGAAAGCATTAGATTACTTATTATACTTGTTGAACTTGGTTGTAGTGGGTTTCTCAGTGCTCTGATTCTTCTTCTGCCTTTCTACGATCTTTGCATTTTCAGTGTTGCTAGGACAGGGACTAATGCGAGGAAGAAAAGAGACTGTTTTCTTTTAATATGGTCTCCAGGTAATACAATAACTCACTAACAAACAGAACTTTGATCATTGCAACAGTACCTCAGCAAGCTTAACCAGAAAACAAAAGCCTAGCAAATAAAACAAAATTGCACAACTCTGAATAGTTAAAACTATTGTTTAGTAATCACATGTAAATCTTACAGTTTCTCCGTCAGGATACAGTAGCTTATACCACCACAGACTGTATTTTTTTTCTCTTAAAATGTTTCAAATAATAATATTCATATTTATACCTTTGGCTGCTCTTTTGATAACTTCTAGACACACTTCAGAGTATTTGTGTTAAGCCACAGACACTTCAGGAACATCAGCTATTTTTGGGGAATATGGTTGAGATAAGGGGTAGAATTATTATCACAGGTGTTTCTGTAAAAGTATGTTCAAGAGTTTTCACAGGTACTTTCTTCTCAATTCAGACTTAAAACATCGTTTAAATTTTCTGTATACCTGTGTATAAGAAACAGAACAGCATGTTAAACCATCACTACCAAAAGGGATGATGTCATGCGTATTTTAGCCAAAATCATGGTGAGTGTATTGTCACATGTTTGAATGCAGCCTTGCATTTATCTCCTACAATTTTCGACACTAACTGTGAAGCATATATTCATTACGTAAAATATGTAATGTGAAAACACAAAGTAAATCAATCAAGAACAATTTAAAGTATGCAACAAGAACTTGATTTAGGGATAATCAGATCCTTGAGTTTTCTTAGTTTTGGTAACATTCATTTGAGTCGAATACTTGTAGGACGAGTCTGGTTTACTGAACATAATGGAAATCCTTTAATTGTTTCCAAGAAATCAGGAATTCTACCTCAAATACTGCACATACTGATGCTCCACTAAAAACTTTCAGTGTCCTTTGGAATAGGTGCTACAGAAGAATTCATGCAAACCTGTTCCCTAGAGTTAAAAATGGGCAAAAGCTCAGTGATACTGGTGAAGCCTAAGGGAATAAAACCTGGTGTATCTTTATGAGGGGCATGATGTCAGAATAGCAGCTTTAAAACACCTGGAGAAATGCAAGATACTCATTATTTGACAAAACTCAAAAGAACATAAAAATGAGGTTCGTATAAAAGGTGCCAAGAACTTGGAAATGAAGCAGGTAAAAGCAGTATAGGTATAATTTTGATGTTCATTTTGAATTTGTGAAAAAAGAATTAAAATCATATTACTGAAGTACAAAAAAAAATAGTAAAGCAAAATAAAGACTATGCAACTAATTACTATAACTATATTAATGACTTTTTCTGTATTATGAAAGTGTAATGCATTAAATATTTGTGAGTTTATTAAAATTTTAATAATTTAATTATTACTACCAAGAGATCATCAAAGTTAATTGTGGTTTTTATAGCACTGTTTGTTTTAATATGGCTGGACATAAACAGATTGAAAACTTCCTTAATTTTCCAGTTAGCTGCAGTCCACAAAATCAGAAGAAATAATTGTCTTCTGTAAGGAAAAAATATGTGATTAGAGTCTTCCTTTAAGTATATGTCAAATTCTAAAAAGGAAACAACTTTATTTTTTCATTTGGGATTAAAGATGAAATTTCAATTGGGATTAAAGACGAAATTTGAAATGTCCACATCTCTCAGGAGAATACTTTCTGTTCTAAAAATTCTGATCTGAATTGTCCAGTGGAGTCAATAGCTCTCCAAAAGATCATTTTACGTATGCTATTCACATTCTGAGTTATGCAAACTTGCAAAGAAAAGAGGAAGGCAATACAGAGAAAATGTTTAATGTTCTACAGATTGCTCCACTTGCTAATTTTTTCAGTAATACAGATTACACTTCTACACTTCTACATTTACTCTTCAGAACACTGCATGTGACAGATATGATATAGCACACCAAAGAGTTTCTACTATTTCATGTTTGATGAAAAAGGCACGAAAGATAATGGAAATAAAAAGCACAGCTGCTAATGCCAGCATGAAATTTTGAGCTGTATGGGGCATGACAAGAATATGATAAGGTATGCCAAAATACAACAAAATATTTTTATTGAGAGTTTTCTAATTATTTTATGTTTATCTAATCAAAACAAACACTGCTGGAAGAGCTTAAGTAGAACAGGAATGATTATTCTTCAAGTCTTGATGCTTAAAATAGGTATCTAAATCTTCAGTTAAACTCTGAGAGAGTATATCAAAATAATTGCCTCATTGTTTTAGAGTTCACTGAAGAAAACAACATCAGAAAAGTCTCAGTCATATGATAAATAAATACTTTGCTCTACATTTAAAATCACTAGAATTGTCTTTTCTAGGAGATTTGGAAGCCTGTAGCAGAAATATAAAATAATGATTACTCATAATAAGAAAAATGTTTGATTGATGCAGAAATATCTGCAGACTGTACATAGTTGAGTTCCAAAAGAGTGCAAGATGGAACCAGTTGGAAAAGTCAATTACAGCTTGGATCAGTATTAATTTTACTTAATTATTTTAAAGACAGCACAGGGAAAGAATCAATATAATCTGAAGTGCGCCTTATGATGGTTTTGCTAATACAACAGAAAAATCTATTTATCCAAAATAGGCTATAGGAACTGACCTGTACACAGTGTACCACCTGCAGACTGGTCATTAGTATGTCAAGAAGACCTGTTGAATATATATAAGTTTAATGAATAAGGGAAGTTGTGTGGTGACCTTACTTTGGATTTAATTACAGTCAATTAATTGTTTCAGATGGGTAATGAATGAGGGATTTGAAAGCAAGATATGAAAGCTAGGATAGAATTTTAAGCAGGTTGGTCATACATTCAGGTGAGGTTTATTGATCAGTCCTTGCTTATAGATTTGAAATGGCACTTCTGTATCCTAACATGAAGGGTTAGTCTTTGATGAAAGCGAACTTTGTAAATACTCCACAGAACCGAATAGAAATGAGACCCATGCACCAAAATATGTCTAAACTAACTAAATTATTTTGCTGCTTTGTTTATATGACAATGCATTTTTTCATCCTTTTCTGGCTATGATTTAATTTTGTAGCTATTGCTCTGCTTCAGATGTAGTCAAGCACTGTTTCATACATAGCCAAACAGATCCAGTGGACTGACCGCAAACTTAGCTGAATGGATCCACAAGCAGCAAATCAAATCACTTGCTATACCGCTTTTAATGTTTGAAAAGAAATATGTTACACTACTTTAATTTTTCTGAACTGTTTGTTTAACTCTGTGTCTTCTTATTGTTCTGTTGGAATGCTTTAGTATACTCACAGTGTGGCGAACTTGGCTTTGTATTTGCGTATTTTGTTTTAAAGTGAGGCTACTCCATTGAATATTACTATACCACCAAATTAGAAAAGAGTTTAATACTGTGTTTTATTTTAAAACTGTATTTCAAAGATTCCTTACACTAAATAAATTTGCACCACTAATAGGTTTTATTTTATCTTAGTCTGCTTTGCTACTACAGCCCTGCCTTGGCAGGGAGGTTGGACTAGATGACTCCAGAGGACCCTTCTAACCCTAACAATTCTGTGATTCTGTGACACCTGTACCTGATCTAGTGTTAAACTAGCTACTGAAGTATTTCTGTGTTCCATGGTGGGGTTAGCAGCCACAGCTGTGATACTTAAAATGTCACACTTACTAATTTTGTCTTGCATACACAGACATTTAGACTAATATATGGTCCTACAAGAATAGCAGTTTTAAATAGGAGAATGTAATTTTGCTACATTTTATGGCTGGTCTAGGTAATTCTCCTAATAGGGCTTTGTACGGCATAGCATGTAACACAGGTTTGAATGCAACATGATTTTATTTTAAAGAGCTTTGGGTAATTATCCACTATCCAGTTATTGTTGCTAATTCCACTATTAGCTCCATTATGTCCAGTAAAACCTATATGTAGTGCGTACTACTGGAATGCATTTGAATATATGTGTTGTGCTGTTGATTTCTTTTTTTCACCTGAATTTTTGGAATACTATCTAACTGAACTGAGCAAATATATTGCATGAATAACTCATTAATTTTGCTATTCCTGTATTTGCCAAATCGCTGGTTCTCAAATATATCCATTATTCAAACTGGGATATGTGGGAATTTATTAGGTGAATAAATCTTCATCTCTAGACAACTTTTAATAGAAGATTATCAAGATTACCAATTTACATTGGGTTTATTCTGTTTTGCAATAGATAAAGACATTCTAACATGACTTGCAAATTGTTACTTTTAAACAAATACTGAACTGAGTTTTCTCAGTCCTGAAATTCAGTGTGACAGTTTTTGTTTACAATTTCCTGTTCTTTGGATGGAACTAAAAATGAAACCATTCATGATTCATCTCTCGAAGTTTCTCTTTTGCTTCTTTCATTTTGAAAAAAATCTTGCTGAGTGCTTTCCAGGAAAAAAAAAAAAAAAGAAAGGCAGGTGAAACATGAGGTGATCTCTTCGTATCTCTTTTTCCTTTCCTCAGTATCCTATGTACTGTTTTCTTATCCATTCTCTGTTTCTAGCCCTTCCACTAGTTCTAGAAATTTAATTCTGTTCTCCTTTCCTCCTTCTCACTTGTTTTTTTCCTACTCTGTAACTCTTTCTTTTGTCTCTTAAGTTACTTCTTTTTATTTCTACTTCCTGTACTCAGCTGTCCAGAGAATCTTTTCATCTGTGATCTTATCCTGCCATTTAATGTCTTTGGTTGTTCCATTGTTTTTTCTCTCAGGAAATATCCTTTCCTAGGAATATAACACTGAGTCCTGTGTTTCTGTGCTTCAACCCCATGTCTTCTGCCCCTGTGTTTAGTATTCAATATTTGTTATTAGTCACTTTACCTAATCCACACCTCTCTGTCTATATCACAACTTCAGTTTTTTCTCTGTCACCCTTCAAGATTGTGAAAGACACCAATACATTGTGAGCAAAATACTTCCCATAGGAAATATGTTACTAGTTGCAGAAGACTAAATTTATGTTGTACATGATGGCAGGTGGAGCAAGGACAGGCTTTCTGGGTTTATTCACCTGGTTTCTGCCTTGAAACTTGACTTCTGCCTCTTTGCTGCTTAGAGAATCATTAAGAACAAACACCTGATAGGTAATTAGCAATTCATATGCCCAAAGAAAATAGCTTTTGCAACTTTATATGAATGTCACTTAATATCTTAAACATCTATACTTCCAAGTAGCACCTAATGTATTTTTATAATGTGCACTATGTACTGTGTAAATCTTTGAATTCTGAAACTTTAGAATGACATTGGCTTCCTGGCTGAAAACAAGTAAATGATTTAACAGAGATGAAAATGTAAAAGTGTGGCATGTATTTTGATCCTGTGTCAAAATATTGACAATATAACTGTACTATATGTATCTCTAGACTTTTTTAGTGAAATAATACGGTGCTCTTATATTCTGTAGCACACGCTGAGCAAGTGAGCACAGCAGGAGTATTTTACAGAGACTATAAATAGTTTTCCTGAGTCAATAGTATTGGATTATATCAGGCAAGCAGGACCATTTATGCTAAGAGGCATGCATGCTGTGATTTTTCTGAACTCTCTCTAAAGTTCAGTTGTGTGTCTTTTTTGATTATACTAAAATATTAGATCATCACTACTGATGGCTTGTAATCACCGCTTTTAAATTGACATGCTGATTGATAAGGCAGGATTATCATGTGATTAAGAATGAATAAGGAATGGGAAACTCCTGTTCCCAGCAGTGCCCCAGATTTCTGTTGTGACTGCTTAAACAGCTTAACCTCTCAGTATTCTTTTCCCCATTTAAACAAAAAGAGGGCATTATTGTTTTCTTTTCTTGTGGAAATATACAGCAGTAATGTCTCCTGTATCTGTAATTATTAAAGTAATGAGATAAACACAGAACAAGGATAAACCCAGAAATTTCTTTTATGATGACTTTTAGCAACGTCTTTGTTTCTTTTAGAAACAACATAAGATCTTATTTTTTCCTAGCATTTCTTTTCCAAATTTCATTATATTCATATGTGACTAGGTAACCTTTTTCAAACAAATTTCTGTGAAATCACAGAAATGAACAACAAGGGCATACTTGGCCTGTTTCTGACTCCAATAGAAATTACATGAAGGGTATGATAAGCCATAAGAAAGGTCTTTTAACGGAATATTTAATGAGCTGTAATATACTATATTTTCACTTTTTTCTTTCTTTCTTGAGTAAAGCACTTAAAGAAAGTCTGTTTTTTTTTTGCAAATCTCAACTTTTCAAATATTACTGTACTGGGGAAAATAGATTTTCTACATTTAGTTGGATACTATGACATATGTAATTAAAGATTCATCACTTTAAATTAGCTAAGTTTTGGAGGAGAGCTAGCTGAGTCCTGAATTGGGTTCACAGAGATGTACAAGAACGGAAGAGTATTAAGTAACCATTTAATATCCCTCATATTATTCAAGAAATGTGTGCCAGTTTACACTTCACACCATATTACTGACAGGATTAAGTTGGTTTCTTGTGCGAGTCAGAGTTTCTAGTGTGACCTATGAAAAAGAAAGGGAAATGAAATAAAATTTGTGCAGAATATAAGACTACAGCTTTAATTTTTCCTCAGGAACAAAAGTAAGTAAGAAATATGAAGATACTCTTTTTTTTCTTTTTTTTTTTTTGCATTAGGATTTGCTGACATGACTCTGCCACACTATCCCTTTTGCATCACATCATTCCTCTGTGCAGGAGCAGTGGGAAAATGGTGACAAATTAGATGCAAGGGCAAAAAAAGAGATTAGGACGCAAAGGATGTAATTTCTATTTTTCTTAAATGGTTTACCTTGTTTATTTGTTTGGTTTGGTTTTTGGGGTGTGGTTGTTTGTTTTGTTGCGGTTTGTTTTGTTGTTGTTCTGATTCAGATTGTTATAATGCTGTCTGGAAAGACAAAGGAGGATTCTGGCTGAGTAGAACTGTGAACTAACTGATGTGTAGAATAATGACATCATCTCCCAGCTGAAAAGTTCACTGCATTCTTTACCATATCTAGTAGTTGTAATACCAGTATGAGCCTTTGATGAAATTTGTCTCCTAAAGAAGTGAAAAATTCTGCAATATCAAAATCACAAAGACAGAATACTTGCCCAATTTAATATTCCTTCTGCTCTTCTGGGACAAGCTGATCGCTCTCAAGGAGAAACAGGGTGCGATGTGCCTATGAACCTTATTATATTCTCCTCTTGTTCTCTAGAACTGTAGGAAAATGTCTCTTACCCCGTGCAGATATCAGAGTTCACAGACCTACCTGCTTCAAAGTAAGTAAGTGCATTCTTTGAAGAGCTGGTTCCTTTATATTCTCAGTACAACTTTGGATGGAATCAGATATATGATGAGATACATGGCTAGGAGTGAATTAGGCTACACAACAGCGTATATTAATTTAGACGTTTGTTCCAGACATGCCATCACTGTTTTTATTGGCTTATTCCCTAGCAAAAACCACTTGAAAACAAGTGATCATGTTTCATCTCCATCACAGAGATTTAGGACAAATGCAGGAACTCTCAGATTGTAGGAGAAATTATTCTGTACTGCTGTAATGTTTAGACAATTCGTGGATGCTTACAAACTGCACAGGGCCTTTGAGCACATTTTATGTTTGAGCACTGGCACAGAAGCCCGCAGGGCTTTATAAACCCTTTTTGTGAGGTTTAATCCCTATAATAATGCATAAAATAAACAAAAGGAGGATACCTATCCATTGCTGCTCAGGGGGATTTTTATTGGTTAGGAACAGGTTATGTGAACTGCAGTGATAGTGAATATTAACAATTTGCCAACATGCCTCTGTGTCAGGTTAGGTGAGTTGTTGTTTTGGGTTTGGTGGTAGTGTGTTCTTTTAACAAGGTATCAGACAGATCTCTCTAGAGTTTTTACCTGACTTTTACAGGTCACTACCTCTTGGAAAACATATAAATATGTTAAGGCAAGAGAGTCCCTTACAGAACTTAAAAATAAATCTAGCTTTATAAGGCTGGTATAGGGTTCTTGGTACTTACTCCATAAAATTTCAAAAGGTATCCTTTCTGTAAAATAAGTTAAACAACTATTTTCTATTCTATCACAGTCCAGCTAAACTCCTAGCTACAGAGCTAGTCTCCAGAAATCATCCATGTGGGACTTTGAGGAAATGAGTTTCAAAATTCTGTATTAGTGTGTCGTGGGTTTGCCCTAGACCAATTTCTCTCCCCCCCCCCCCCCCCACAATTGCTATACGTTGAGAGAAGGTTTATGCAGACAAAAGAGATCTGATTGGGGAGAAATAATATTAGGATTTATTACTAGCAAAATAA
>JAWMRA010000130.1:32965124-33049502 GCA_035584735.1 Pseudotriccus pelzelni | reverse complement strand
TTCCCCTGTACTCAGCACTGGTGAGGCCACACCTGGAGTGCTGTGTCCAGTTCTGGGCCCCTCAGTTCAGGAAGGATCTTGAGGTGCTGGAGCAGGTCCAGAGAAGAGCAACGAGGCTGGTGAAGGGACTTAAGCACAAGTCCTGTGAGGAGAGGCTGAGGGAGCTGGGGTTGTTTAGCCTGGAGAAGAGAAGGCTCAGGAGAGACCTCATCACTCTCTACAACTACCTGAAAGGAGATTGTAGCCAGGTGGGAGTTGGTCTCTTCTCCCAGGCAATCAGCAGAAAGAGAAGAGGGCACAGGCTTAAGCTCTGCCAGGAGAGGCTTAGGCTGGATATTAGGAAAAAATTCTTTACAGAGAGGGTAATCCGGTGTTGGAATGAGCTGCCCAGGAAAGTGGTGGATTCACCATCACTGGAGGTTTTTAAGATGAGACTGGATGTGGCACTTAGTGTGGCACTAGTAACTGTGGTGGTAGTGGATCAAGGGTAGGACCTGACGATCTCAGAGGTCCTTTCCAATCCAGCTGATTCTATGATTCTCTTCCCCATTCTGCTGGGGGGAGTGAGTGAGTGACTGAGTGATGCTTAGCTGGATTCCTCCCTCTCCTGATGCTCCCCCCTCTCCTATGGGGGTTAACCCACAACAGCTGTGAATATCAGTGTACACATAACTCAATGAATATTGATTAATTTAATACTAATTACTTTGATGGTGGGCCATGGATCACCTTTTTAGGTTTCTTTGATCACTTGACAGAAAATAAACACAACAGCAAGACTTGTAAAGTATTATTTGCATAATACAGATTTTATCTGTTTAAGCCTGAATCCAGTCTTCCTTAAGTGAACAAGTAACAAATTGCTTGGTTCGAAGAAGCAAAAGGTGAGAGTTCAAAATTCCTTTTCATGCTTTATCAGTAATTTTGGAATGTAAGGCTACAAGGCAAGGATGTTTTCATTTGATTTAGTGGGTTGTATATGCCTATTATGAACTTCATTTTTAATTAAACATACTATTATCCTGTTGGGAAAGTTGAGCTTTAATCACACATAAAAGTCACTGAAATAAAGTTCAGGCTTTCACTCTTGATGAGGTAATAACACAGTTTTCTGGTATTTGCATACTTTTGCCATTGACCTCTACGAAAATTACAGCAGAAACACAAGGAAAATCTATTCAGAATGATGCAAATTGGAGAAGTTAAGCACTTTCTACTTAAAGAAAAATTATTTTGAATTTAAAAAGAGTTGTGTTAAAAAAACCTGTTTTATCATTCTCTGCTGCTCTTACCCAAAGAGAATTTTGGAATCTTGTTAGATATGAACAAAAATGATCAAGCTTTCCAAATGAGATCACTCACATTCTGGGGAGAGAGGAGGGTGAAAACTACTACATCTAACATGTTCTTTTTTCATTTACCTGATGTGGTGGGTTTCTTTCGCTGAGTTTTGGTAGCAGAGGGAGGGGTTACAGGGGTGGCTTCTGTTAGAAGCTGCTAGAAGCTTTCCCTGTCTGGTGTAGCCAATGCCAGCCGGCTCCAGGGTGGGTTTCCTGCCACTGGTAGAGGCTGAGCCAATTAAGAGTGACAGTAACGCCCTTGTGATAACATATTTAAGAACAGAAACTTGTGTTGCTGAAAGAATTCCAGCCAGGGAAGAGTGGAGTGAGAACATGGGAACAGCAATGCAGACACCAAGGTCAATGCAGAAGGAGGGGCAGGAGGTGCTCCAGGCACTGGAGCTGAGGCTCCTGCAGCCCGTGGTGCAGTCCATGGTGGGGCAGCTCTGCCCCTGCAGCCCAGGGAGGAACATCAGGGTGCAGGGACCCACTTGCAGCCCGTGGAGGAGCCTCTGCTGGAGCAGGTGGATAACCAAAGGAGGCTGTGGCCCTGTGGGAGGCCCAAGATAGAGCAGGGTCCTGCTGGGGACCGGCAACCCTTGGAGAGGGAAGCCTGCACTGGAGCAGGTTTTTCCCAGGTAGGACTTGTGGCCCCTCTGGGGGACCCACGTCAGTACAGCTCATTCACGAAGGACTGCACCCCATGGAGGAGTGACCCACGGGACAGCAGACTGGGAAGAACTGCTGCCCGAGGGATGGACTCACACTGGAGAGGTCCATTAAGGACTGGGAGGGACCCCACGGGATCAAGGGAAGGACTCCTCTCCCTGAGCAGCATCAGAAACAACAACTGACCGTAACCCCCATTCCCCATCCCCCTGCACTGCTGGTGAGGAGGAGGAAGAACATGGAAGGAAGGAGGGGTGGGAGTAAGATGTTTTTAAGATTATTTTACTTCTCACTGTTTTGCTCTGATCCTGTTAGTAATAGATTTAAGTAATATCACAACTTTGAGTCTGTTTTGCCTGTGAAGGTAACCAGTAACTGACCTTTCCCAGCTCTCAACTCATGAATTCCTAGCTGGTTTTTTTTCTCTCCTCTGTCCAGTTGCAGGAGGGAGTGAGAGAGTGATTTTAGTGGATAGCTGACATCCACCCAGGGTCAACCCACTACAACTTCTTTTGGGGTTTTCTAATTATTGGAAGTGTTCTCTTTGTCTTTTTTTTTTAGGGGAGGGAAAGAGAGGGTTGAAAAGGAGCAAAGTCTTTATTGCCTTCTGCATGGAAAGCAGCAAGTTTTTAAATTAATATAGTTAGTTAGTATATCTAAATTTGAAGTTGCAGAAAATGTTGGACTTTTTTTCAGACTCCTTAATGTAATCTGAACAGGCCTAAAAATAAATTACTCAGTAGACAGAGATACATACTTTTCCCCTTGCCCAGTCATGAATTATTGAGGGAGAGAAATCCAAGGCTTGAACAGTTCCAAAGCTGAGCCTCATTCAAAAACTTTGTCATGGTTTGCAATAGTGTCAAGAGTTGAGAAGATTTTCTCTTCAGAGGTTCTATGCCTTTCCTTTCTTTACAACCTACTGGACTTCTGTGGATTCACCATAGCTCTGTTGAAGCCATATGACCAGTGCTTGGCAAATTAATAGATTGTATTAGCTTTCATAAAGATTATCCGTAGTAGTGGTGGGAACCTGCCAAGATACTTCTCCATCTCTGTCATCTACATGCAGTCTTTGTCTACTATCTGAGCACTGAGAATTATGTTATGGTTTTTGATCTTCAGAAACAATATTTTCTATTTTTCATGTTTTCAGGAAAAAAGGATGTTGAACTCATTTGACTAGTCGCTGGGTCCCATATGCTTATTGCTTTATGTTACCCCATAATGACTAAGTGAAAAAATAGCATGTCATTACCAAATGCATACCAAGTTTTTCAACCAACTTTTACATATCGACTGTTGTTAATTCATCATAGTAATGTATTAATTAATGTTCTTAAAGCAAAAGCAAAGAAAAAAAAAGTGCTGGTGACAGCAGCTGTCATGCATCAAGTGGCAAGCAATGTGATAAGCAGGTCATTGAGAGCTTTTATATGACCAGCCTATTCATGACACAAGCTAACTTGACAACACTGACTGAATAATTTAATCTTGTCATTTTTATGAAGTAGTTTCTAAAATAATAAATTGCTGCAGCTTGGTAAGTCACTAAGCTCTCTTTCCTCAGGATATCTGTGGGTTTAAAGCAGTCTCCTACTTTCCCATCCCTCAGCAGTGACAGACGCTAGTGTGTTCATTAAAGCCTGCCACTCTTTGTAGCATGCACATGCTTTTCTCTTTACCTATTGTACAGTAGAGGCTATTAATATAATCCTACCTTTCAAAATCCATAAGCATATAGCAAAAAAAAAAAAATTCCATTATAGAATCTATTAACACCGTGTTACCTAGTTGTTGCTAGGACTCTTTGTGACATTTCTTAAATACTGATAAGTAGTCTCATTTCAACTATGGGCAAAAAGACCTGATGCTGCGATGATATTTGTGGAAACCACTGAGAAAAATTGCAAAGACAGCTCACCTGTGTGAAGGAACAAGACTAAATTCTTAACAGGCAAGGATTTTCCAACACATGCTTGAAGCTTTTGTGCTCTGCTTCGTAACTGCTTCCACAAGGTCTCTGTGCTGTTCTTGGTTAAAACACCCCTGTTCTTGGTTAAAATTGAGTATCTACGAAATAGGAACAACAGTTAGCAAAAGGCCACAGGCTAGTTTCTTTCTTATGCCTTCTGAAAGTCTACATCTTCTGGTTTGAAAGAGGGGGCAAGGATGATAGATGTTGGAATAACTATTTTCAAAATTCAGAAATCCTGATGTGTGAATATTGATTGAGGAAAGATTGCAACATTTCACTCAGCATGCAGAACTGGATGCAGATTGAAACAGAGGTTTTCACTTCATCTTTATTCCATCACATCCTCTCACCCTCATCTGTGGGCTGTGGCAGTTAAGTGGGAATGCATCCTATGTGCATCATCAGAACAACTGAGACAGTTTAGCCTCTTTGGCAAGGAGCTAGAAAGGACTGGCATGTTACATTGACTCCAATGTGACATGGCCCATTTTAGCCAGAGAAATTAAAGTCTTTCTTCTTCCCTCCTTGTTACCAACCTCTGAACCCCCCAAAAGTCAAAGTGTTTGGCAATTTTCCAAATAAATAAGTCAATGCTGTTTTCTAGCTATTTAACTTATTTCAAATTTTTTTCTGGAAGTGGGAAAGTTGCAGCTTAACAAAGGAAGCATTTCTAAGTGGTCAGGAGAGATGATTTTTTTTTTCTTCTCTCAGTAAGGAAGGACCTCCTAGAAAACAGAGCAATGAAATCTGATGGGTTTTATTTTCTCATTTGTACAGTCCTTTCTAGATTCTTTACAGACTATCTGAGATTTGATGAAGATGTTTTGGTTATTCAAAAATGAAGCTGTGTTAGTAACAGATGACTGTGGAGAACCAAGAAGACTAACTGAAAATCTGTTCAGTGAATTGTGACTGTAATATAATGTTAACTGCCAAGACTTGGATTTGACTAGACTGGGCTAGGATGACTGTCAGCAGGAACTCTAATGAGCAACTTTGCTCCAGCAGAAGCCAGAAAAATGTGGATTCATGTTTATATCTTGTCCAGCATCAGCCATTAAGGGAAAGAAATGAACTTTACACTCTGAAAACATGGTGAGTCTTCACCACAAATTGAAATGGATACTAAATGGAGTTTGCAGAGCCTATTATTTATTTAGTGCTAGAGGTGTTCATGGTACATTACAGAAATGTAAGAAGACAAGGTCCTTGCCCTAAGCAGCTTGCAATCCAAGTTAGATAGCAACAGATAATAAATACAGACTCAGATACTGAATGAGCGAAAAGGAAGGACAGGATGCCAGATTAAAAGAGGGGATAGTGCCCTCAGGAGACCACTGTTTTTATAGAGGATTTTTTTTCTTTTTTTGGCAGGGATGTGTGTGTATATTAGAGTCTTTCACATATTTCTTGCCAATTTATCAGCTGATACTTTTTTTACCATTTTATTTTGAGCTTTTTAAAAGGTCTAGATCTGTGTATCAAATAGATTGCAATGCCAGTATGCAGTAGAGTTAAATTATTTTGTTGGAATACACACATTCAGGGCCAGAAACACAAGAAAAATTTGAAGTCAGTTAGGAGGAAGACAAAAATCTTTTAATCATATACCTAAATTCTTTTTCCCCCTTGAAAATACAAAAATATCAGATTCTTTTCCTGTTTGGGTTGTTTTATAAATTCTTTGAGCTATAGAGAGAGTATCTTGTGTCTCACTTAAAATGAGATTCCTCTCTCTAATCTCATTTCAGTTATCTGGCATTTTATGTTTGCAACTTTTTAGAAGTAAAAAAGAAAAGAAAATGTAAGTTTATATTAGTTTGTGGAACAGGCTAAATCAGTATTAATCAAGTTTGTTACTAAAACTTAACACTGCCTGTTAAGGGAAAGGATTTGAAAATAATGGCTCACACAGCTGGTCAAACGTAAGGAAGGGTGAAGAACACGTGCAGTTATAGGAGCTGAAAGGCCAGTTCAAAAGTAGCAAAGGTTTGGTCCTTTATCCTGCCTAGGATTTGCCCTATGTTCAGCAGGAGCTTCAGGACTATAAGAGGCTTCCACCAAGCTTCTGAGTTTCTGTCACATTGGCTCATTGACTCAGCCTTGGGTCAGAGAGAGGGGCTGGCAGCTACACCACTGTCTCTGTCCCCTGAAGGGTCTTCTCCCTCTTTAGGAACTCTGCCTAGTCACACATCAACCTGCTTAATATCACTGGTTGAGGCAACATAGATCTCTTCAGGAAAAGAATCACCATAATGTTTTGAAGGTTTCTAAGTTATTATTGTAAGAATCCACAATTCAATTCCATTATTAGTTGCGTTTTTATTATCATATACTGCAGTAGGTCATTCTTCAGTATTTTTCCATGTAATATTTTTGATGGTTATCCACAGATCTGCAGGCCCAGGAGTCAATAATGCCTTGTTAAAGGTCAAGAAAGCTGTCTTTGTAGACATACAATCACAGGATTTAGGCAAAAAGCATATAGGCTGACTTCTGGAATAATTCAGCTTCTAGAATTTATCATCATATGAAATGATAAATCTAAAAAAAAGTAATCTCTCCCTCGAAATTAATCACCTTCCACTTTTAATTTCAAAGTTATTAGGGATAGAAAGAGTCCAACCGTAGCTTTCGTAAGTTATTTGACGGTAAATTTCTCCCAGTTTTGGTTAACTGATTTTTTGCTTTAAATTCCAACTCATTTCTAATCTGAATTTATCTAGTTTCAACTTCAAATATAAGCTAAATGAATCTCATAATCTTAACCAAAAATTTGTCCAATATATTTAGCAAATGTGTATTAATATATATACAGGAATTTGCTCTACTGAACAGATGAAATTAGGCAAGTGGGCAAAGTTGCGAAATTCTGTGATATTGACTAATATCAGTAGAATACTAAAGCTGACTGCAAAATTGTACAGGTAAGGCTCAGACTCCTGAATCATTTCCTGATCTATCAAACAAAGGCAATGCAAAGCAATGCACGTGGGAGGGCAGGAGGGAAAAAATATCAGCTCTTCACACATAAATACAGACTTGAAAGAGATCTTGAAGTGACCAGGAAAATCCTCTAAAACTATTCAGTCAGTTTGACAAGTCAAAAAGACAAAACTAATGCTAGGTTTTCAGGAGAAGAAATTGTGAACAAAATGTAATTATTATGCTGCTATATCTATCATGTTTCACATCTTGAAATTTTACAATTTCTGTCACTGTTCTCAAAAGGATGCAGCAGAGAGAGGAAAGTAGGGAAAAGAGTGATTCATTTCACAAAATAGCAAATGGCTTTCTTAAAAGCAGAGGTTATAAAGCTCAGCACTCTTTATTCTGTAAAAAGGTAGTGAAGGTCTTTAAAAGCATGACTGTCTCACCAAAAAAGGACTTGGAAAATGCAGCAGACACTGCTTCTCAGAGCAAGTGAACTATTGACAGCCAAGAGTTTGAAGCATTGAGTTTAAAACAAGCAAAACACAGAGTCAAAGATTTTGTGATCTTTTGTGAGATTCTTTGCCATGGGATCCCATTGAGAAGTCACAACCTGGCAGATGTAAAAAAACTAAGGTAGGCAGTTGCTGTAGCAGGGGAGAAGGGAGAGAGGGAAAGAGAGTTTATTTTTTCATGGCAGTGGGGGAGTGGGGCATTTGCTGGCACTATAGTATGGTTTCAACTAATTGTAATGCAGAGGGACCTGTCAGGAAGAAGGGGAAGGGATAGGTTACTGCTGTGACAGGAAAAACCTCAATTTTGCTTTACCTGCTTCACCTGCTGCTTATATATATCTACATGTTTTCATGTGTATATATGTATGCATATGTACACACATCTGTAAATGATTGGGGCTTTTTTCTGTGAGAAAGTCATTCATTTCATTGTTCCCCTGTGAGTGGAAGGTGGACCTGGATTGTCTCCAAGGTAGATAATATAGAAACCCAACTTTGTAAGAAATACCTCCTCAGTCTTATGTTGCTAAATTGTGGAAAAGAGATTCGATGATGTCTTCAGGCTGGCCACATTGGCAAAGTGACACACCAGGTAAAATTGTTTGGTTTTATATTTGAAGGAAGGCTTTTGGAAATCAAGGTCAAGGTCAAAAGGTCCTCTTTTTCTTTGGGACGAGAGTAGAATGAGTGGCTTTGGAAAATGTTGTAAAGGGATTGCCAGCAGGATTTAATACGGTGTCAAAAGGAAGGGATAAGGAGAGAAGAAAAAAAAATTACTCATGCTTACCCTCTTATCTGACATACCCTGCAATCTCAGTCTGCTCTAAGGGGTGTGCACTTCCTTCTGATAAATTCCCTTTCAAAGGACAAATCCTAGCATCTGATTATAGGTGAGATCTAAAGTAATTAACTTAATTGAAACAACCTAGGGGCAGAAATACAGAGCGGATGTTCATGGGATTCTTTCACATTTCTGATATGATTTGGGAGGAGAAATGTCCCCTACAGCAGGGACCACATATGACAATACGCAAGACTGTCTAAGGTAATATAAATCTGTACATCCCCAGATGATTTCAGAAGCATGCTGTGCTATGAGAAAAACTTTTTTCTAGCCTGTGTTTCTCTGTGTCCACCTACTACACCTTTTCTTTTTGTGCCAGATGACACAAAATCACATACTTGGGAGTGGGGGTTTTTACTGGTGTGTGAACAAAGTGCAAATGTTTGCACATAATGTGTTCTGTGCATTTAAACTGGTAGCTGCAAAAACACATGAAAACATAAGATACTATTATCCTGCTCTTTTAGTTGAGGAGAGATGTGTGGGTGAGAGAATAAATGCGCACTATTTCTGTTTCATAACACTTCTGTCTGTCCAACACAGCATGAAAAGTGCTATGCTGCTTAAAGTAGGGATTCTTTCCGGACAGTCAGAGTCCTCAGCTTTGTGCTCCCTTGTAAACTGTCTAAGGTAGCTTGTATCTCACCATATGAATTATGATTAAAACCAGAAGGGCAATGGTGTAACTAGCAAGCTTTTAATTGTGGAATCATCAAGACATTTAGATTACACAATATTAAGACAATGATTTTAGTACGTAAATTCCACTGTTTTGTTAAGTCTGGTTTTTAGTAAAGCTGTGGTCACTTTCTAAAGATTGCAATCTGTAATTTAATGAATGTTGACATGTTTTTTTGGGCAATACATAACACTGGAAAATGCACTGTATTTTAATATAATACAAGGCAATATGAATCTTGTAATCTGGCATTATATGTTATTGACAATTATCAACCTCAATTATTTTACATAATAAAATCATGTTAAATGGCTTTGAAATAGCAATGCTTTTAGTACAAGTCTAAATGGTATGCTTTTAATAATAACCTAACTACTTAGGGAATCAGTCTTTTAAGGATAGTTACTGATACACGTGCATTACACAAGGTTACACAACATTCTTTTCTTACATTTATCAATCCACTGTTGATGTATGCAAACAGTTACTTAATTTTGAGGGAAAAGATAGGAAGTTATTATATTAAACTATCAGGTCTGCACTTTATTATTATTATTCTTTGTTATTTTTGCTGCATTTATATCATCTGATAAACAGAGAGAGATTGGATCCTGAGGCTTTCCATGCTGGAAAAATATAATGGTATTTCTCAGTTATTGACACAGGCCAGAAGGAAAAGATTTTTACAGTGCAAAATTAGGTATTGAATATTATGGAAAATCTCTTGACTTTTTGGTCTGACTATGTTTTTTAGTTGCTTCTTGTTTGGTTGGTTGGTTGGGTTGGTTTTGGATGTAGTGGTGGTAGGGATTTTTTTGGTTACTCCTTTGTAATGCATGTGTTCACCTATTTGCTGCACTGCAGTGTGGAAGAGGGCAACCCTTGCTAATCTGTTCTCCAGTTAATTATTGGACCAGACCAAGGACCTCACGTGGCTTTGCTTCAGCTTGTGGATAAAGTTTCTGAGATCTTGTTTGGTTCATGTTTTTTGCTTATTTGTTTTCGTGAGTTTTGTTTCTTTGGTTTTTTTTGGTTAAGTTATTGACACGACACATCTTGAGCAACAGCACTTTGAAGCAAACTTTGCTGAGGGTGACAGTCTTTCCTTTAAGCTTGTACTTATAGTTGCTTCTATTAATCTTGTCACTTGGCTTCTTATCATTAACCTCACCCACATCAATACATAAAAAGAATAGTGATCTAGGGGACATTATTACCCCATATATTTATCTTTTAATTATTCTTCCCAATTTAATTTTTACAGGTAATTTTATTCTAAGGAAGTCCACTTGTCTACTAAAACACTGACGAGAAAAGAAAAAAGGAATCACTGACATTTTTCCTGTAAATAGGCGTCATTACACCTGCTCTGTGAATACTTTGGAGACATTGTTTGGTACTGTGTAATTTCTACTGTGCACTTAAAATTGTTAATGCTGAAATTATTATCCCTAAAAAATCACTATGGGCTGGCAGGTCCAGACTTTATTACACTATTGTGTATGCAAATCTAGGCTTAGTTTTATAGCAGGCATTATACCCAGTGTCTGAAAAAAAAACCCAAACCACCCCCAAAAAAACAACCAACACAAAACCCACAAACCCCAAAACTATTAAAAATAAGGCCTGTAATAAATATCTTAAGTTATTTTAATAAAATAAGTTTGCAGGAAATCATATCTTACAATAACTTTCTGCTGCTTAAGGTATGCTGTTGCTCAGCAACAAAATCTATCTGGACTGTAGATTTAGATGGTAAATTAAAGGATTCAAAGGAATTAAGCTGTTGTTTTTGTGCCAATAAGTGACTAGTCTTTAGAAGTACCCCAAAGGATGCTGTATGTAAGTGGTCCTTCAAATGTTTATAATTGAACCACATGAACCAGTTTACTATACAAAATAGAAGAAAGATAATTCAGATGATTAAGTCTATAAACCTTGTTTTGTTATGGTAGACCTGACTGACACAAGACACAAGTGTAGTGGTCCATACTGTCTCATAAAATTCTTTGGCAATATTCCTGTAAGTGGGGGTTACTATGTCTGATCTTAATGTTTTTAGAAATTAATGCAGTATTAATAGCATAATAATAGTGATAGAGAGGCCATAAAAATTATTTTGTATTTTAAAAAGTATGAGTTGAACTTGAAACAGAATTTCAAGCGTATTTACTGATATCTGCAATCTTAAAAAAACTGGCAGTTTTTTATAACCATAGTAAACTATTGATTATTGATACATTAATTTACTTGGATGTTCAGAATATTGATGTTACTAATAATCTTGCCTCTTTTGCGCAATGACGCTGAGTATACACAAGACTGAAAATATGATTCATACCCCAAAACATTTGCAATCTAAGCACATTTCAGGGCTGGAGAAATTGGATGAAAAATAAAAATAACTTTGGCATCTATTTTTCAGTGATCTATCACTGAGCTGTGAAAGCCTGAAGTAACACTGAAATATCACTAAGTGTGCGCCCCTTCCCTGTCTTTCTTCACAGACGTTAACCGATATGTTTGGATGTCTGCTTAATCAAAAAATTACACATAATATAAAATATCTGATTAAGATTGGTCTTCAACGATTGCATAAAGAAAAGCTGTACCTCTAATGTTTCAGGGACTGAGCTCAGTAAAGATTTTTTTTTCCCATTTATGTGAAGAACATAATGTGTTTTGATTCAAATCTAGGGAAGTATTATTTGTTTAATGTCTTAATTGTTTTTTGGGGTCAGAGGTGAAGTGACTCATATTTCATTCTACTGGAATTACTTGTCGAGGTACTGGTAGGGAGGCAGTAGATTCATAAGATTTGAGTCAGATTATCATTGTTAGATACCTAGTAACTTTCAGTCATCCATACAGCTGAGTTTTCATATGAATATCTAAAGTAAACTTTCCCTTTTCTATTAACATTTTTGTCACGTATATGAATTTTTATTAATGGTCTGAAAGGAGCCTTAAAAACCAGCACTGACCATTATATAAAAATTATGAAAACTGTAATAATCATGCAAGAGGCAGAAAATGCTGAAAAATATTTGCTTTCTGTTTGGGAAAAAAAAAAAGGTTTTGTAATGATATGATATGATAAGGAAACACTTGAAACTTTAAAATTAATTCCAAAGAGAGTTTAGTAGTCAATATTTAAGGTAGCTGTTCTCTGTTACACAGGCTCAAATATTATGCAGTAAGGTGGTAAACAGTATTTCCTAAAGATAATCTCATAATCTAGGTATTTATAACACAAAAGAAACACAAAAGGAAAAAGAACATAAAAGAAAATAATATTAGATGCTAAATGAGATACTAAAGACGTGATTTTTATGAATACCAACCATCAACATTTTATGAAAAATATAGTCTGTCAAACTACCTTGTTATTGTTTTTTTTAGCTGATTGTTCTTCTTGACAAAAGTAATTTTGATGTATTAGTCTTAGATTTATATGGGCAATTGACCTTGTGCTACAATGTATTTTGTTTAAGGAAGCTGATTGATTCCAAATCAACCTGGCACATAATCAGTGGATTAAAGGCCGTCTGACTGACAGGTCATAAAGCAAAAGTGTTAATGGGATGTTAAGACAGTGCATCGTTCCTGAGATCGTGCAGGTAGAGCTTTCTGACTTTATACTATAAAATATTCTTTTTAGTTATGCTAAGCTGACAAAAAAAAGTACAAGGTATGTAAAAGATGTAGTAGTAACTAATCCAATCTTCCTATTTGCAAAGAGGACTATAAGCAAGCAATTAACACTTAAAATTGATGAGCAAAACAATTTCTCAGAGAAGTAGAGGCCCAAAAGCAGCACAAAAGGCTGTTCTGAGACACAGTGGCTTTGTGGTTCTTGGTACCCATTGTCTGATGAGAGTCATTTCAGCCTGTGGCTAATATAACAAAACCTACAGATTTATAGGTATCCATGACACAGGGACTCTTGAGGAGGAATGAAGAAGGTTGCATCCCCAGTGTATTTGGAGACAACACCACATATGTGTATCGAACATAGATTTTAATGTAAAGCATGAAAAAGCTCCAAGGTTTTGAAAATACACCTGTTCGGAAGCACAATAATCATGATTTCAAAGCCACATAGTTCATAGGCGATGCTGTGGAGTACATAAGTGGAGGCCTTTTACAGTAGCAGCAGCAATATAGACCACTTTATGACCTTAAAACCATTGAAGTGAATATGGTTTATTGAGTTTTTTCATTGTATTTACAATTTATTTTTTATTATTGAATGTAACTGTAGTTCTTGACTGCAATAAGTAGATATTTAATTATGAATTTTTAAGAAACATTCACTATATGTAGCTGAAACACGGATTTTGTGGAAAAAACACTGGTTGAAACTCAGTCACTGACAGTATTTTGATTTAAGACAATAAATTTGCTATGTTTTGGCTTGTAACTACATCCTTGCTAATGCAGCCGCACATTTTGTCTCTTAATTTTGGAGTAGATATTAAAGCCCCTCTAATTTCTTACATGATAATGCTTGTAATCAACACATTAGACTTGACATGATGATTATGACTCCTGAACGTTAGGGAAAGGATTAAATGAGGAGTGATGGCGTTACAGTAATTTTCATGGATCGGGAAACAACAAATTTGCTTAAGAGTGGCTTCACTTGTAATTTCCTCAGAGCATAAGCACATAAGGTTTACTTGCTCTACTTGCATAAGCATATACTAAAACTTTCTTGCTTCTCACCAAAACTGCTTGTTGAATCTCTACTAAAGTCTAAACAGACTTTAATACTTTTTCTAGATTATAGAATTTAATTTGTACAGAGCATCTCAGTAACACTTTGAGAGACTTCTGAGAGCAACATGGTATTTTCAACACTTATTTTATTTTGACTAGACCAAGGAAAAACTAATATATAGTTTAGAAATAAAAAGCCTTTTTTCCTTTGAAAAAGTCACAAAACAGTCTTAAATTTCTCTTGAAATGTCCTCTAGATTTTAGTGTGAGGAAACCCATTTGTTTTCCTGAAATTTTTAATTAAAAAAACCCCAAAATATTTCTCTGCAGATCCAGACTGTATAGGTTGCCACTTGAACAAGTAGTAGAGAGACAGATTTACCTTGATTTGGTATATGCCATTGCAGATTTTAACCTTTTGGTTAACCCCAGTGCTCATGACCACCATGGCATACATATAGTTATGCTAGAGAAAACATAAAGTTGTGGGTTTTATATATATATATTTGAGCTTAATTGGACTTAAGTAGATGTCAGTAAGTCATGAGAGACACTATTGAATAAAGGATGGAACTATGTTACTTACTTCATATCAAAATTGTGGGCAATACTAACGTATCATGGAAGAATAGCTTCAATCTCATTTCAAAGAATCATATACCTTTTCTGAAGATAACCTATGGACCTCAGCAGGTAAATTCTGAATCCACCTGATACAAGAGGAAAGACACTATAACTTCTTTTGATTTTGGCCACCTGTTTAAGCAGTCTTTGCTTTAACCTTTTATTTAACACTGTGTTACTATAAGCAGATGGAAGGTACCATCACATTACTGATCTGCAAGTTCTTTGCTGTTTTGGGAGATACAGCAGTGCTTATATCCCGAGGTCCAGATATCTGCAAGCAAAGCTTCTGCTGGTATCAAAATTTTGATATTAAGAAATTAAATTATTCCTGTGCAACAAATTCTTTGTCACATGTCTGTTCCTTAAAATAATCACTAGTAAACTTTACCCATCACTCTTTATTTAAGCAAGCCACAGAGCTAGGATGTGAGTTTGGTGTGAAAGTGACACTTCGGGTTTAAAAGGTTGATATTCATTCTAGAGCTGTCTTACATAGACAACAGAGTGAATTAATCTCAGGTGTAACTCAGATAGGATGACACTGGAGATAAAATTTGGCCTGTTGTATCGAACTGTCTGACCTATTGTCTTCACAAGTCTATAGACTTTCTTTTATAAGATGTCTTTTAGCACAGACTGAATTTGGAAAGGTGAATTTTCTTTGGCAAGGTGCTGGAGCACTTAAATTGCATTGTTCTGCAACAGTGAGAATTTAGTCTAATTAATTTAGCCTCCATTTTCATACAATGAACCCTTGTGAAACAGTTTCTGTAAGCATCATAGTTAAGCATCCACTGAGTAATTTGTATGCTCAAGTGCATGTTTGGAAAGTGTTTGTCTTTTTACTACTTTTCTTATTTGGCGGTATGTGATTGACAGGCATGTCTGAATATTTCAGATATTGTCTGCTGACTGAGCAGTTACAGCATTCATTTTTTTGACGGATAAGTGAGTGAAAAGTTAGCACTGACTATCACTGTGCATGAATGCCACATTTCACTTGCAAAGAGGCATATTCATGGCTACCTGCCATCCCCAGACACTTTTCCAGAAAAACTGTTATTGCTGATTTAACTCCCTTCACTAAAGATCTGTTGATGCAATGTTCTACAACAGAGGGAGACAATGAGGATTTTCCAATACTACTTTTTACCAGTGGCTCCAGGAATACATATTTTAGAATCAATACCGTATGAAATACTTTTCTACCTAATTGTGTATGTGTGTATGTGTGTGTGTGTGCACCTATATGTATGGTATGAGGACAGATCACAGTTGTAAATATCAGCTGGAAATAGAAAAATTTCTCTCTTTTGTTTCCTGGAGGTTGAAGCAAAATGTTCAGACTTGGGGGTGTTCCACTCTTGAGCCACTTGCTTTCTATTTTTTTTTTTTTTGCGACAACTAGTAAATACAGCAAAGTGTAACATAAGCACAAACTGCTAAGTGTTTATCTCATTTTTTATTACCTGTGGGTCTGTAAAAGTAACATATTTAATCTTTTAATTATTAACCTTTTAAATATTGAACATACCATACAGTTCTGCCGTAGATATACATCTATCTTGTCTGAGGTTTAAGTTTTTTCTTACTGTTTCCCAGCCTTTCTAGTGTTGAAGACAATCAATCAGGAACTTGTGTGGAGTAATACCTTTTCTTTCAACTGAATCTATCCTTATAGAGGTATGGTACTTTCCACCCTTTCCCCATCCTTACCTTTACTGTCTGGACTTCTGCTCCAGCTGGCACTTTGCCAAGTGATATCCAGCTAAAGCACCCAGACAACAACACTGGAATTATTTGTACATATAAACATATCAACATAAGCCTGCAAATCTTCAATATATAATAACATAACATAGAATAAGATAAAATAATATAAGTAATATATACGTAAGTTAGCTTTAGACTGGTTGCTGCCCACCAAGAGCTTGCTCCAGCCCAGGCTTGCAGGGTGGCAGCTGCAGCACCCAGACTCTCCAGCAGTGGTTGCAGAAGGTAGCTCTGGGCTGCTGCAGTTGCACTCTCACAAACTGTTGTACCTTTGTCCAAACACGCTGTAAACCTTAATCAGGATGATAAGCTGAATCGGGATGAAACACTCTTTTAACTCACGTTTTTGTGATCTGTAAAGTTAATGTTTCAACTTCTAACACTGAAAGAATGGAGGCTATGCACTGTATGAAACTAGCCACTGGAAAACAGCTGTTGGTACCTTCCTTAAATCTTCTGGGAGCAGCATTTCTATGAAGCCCTTTAACTTTCCTTTGAAGTAAAGGTCAAGTATACAGTTTGCTTTAAGCTAGCCAGAAGACTCTGCACATACACACAAAGCTGTGCTCATTTGTTAGAAGCACTTGCACAGTCCTTTGAAATTGAAGTACTGCATAAATGATTTGTTAAAAGTATTTACTGGCTTTAGGGATCTGTCTTCAAAGGTGGCGAGTCCTTTGATATCATGCATGACTTCTAACGTGATTGTTTATACCATAAATGACCACAAGTGAAGCATCTGAAGATGTAATTTCCTTTTCAGTAAAGCAGTTTAATTTTTCTAGATGTTCCAGTAGTTACTTGAAAGCCAATTTTATAGCAGAAGGTGAAAGAGACTATAATAAAAATCAATTAGGAGCATGGCCTAGAGATCTTCCCTCTCCCTCCAGGTTACAGACACTTTTTACATTTGCTCATGAGCCATCACTAAACGATTAGTCACTAAACAGAGAGGTATCACTTTTGCTTTGTTAATAAATAAGCAGAAAAATTAAGTATGTCTTTTCTGAAAACCAGAACAAGACCAATCATAGATTAAATCTATAACAGACTGATCTTTTACTCTTAGTTCCTCAGTCATAGTTTGACTTCATGTGACACTTTGAACTCCATTAACTCAGTTTGTGCCTGTTTACAGAATGTAAAATGCATTGCATGCATTTTCTGTTGATACACATGAAATAGAAGTAAATAGATTTCTGTTGTAGAGTTTAAGTACAGATCTGAACTTTTTCTCAGTGGGAATAAAGATTGTCAATATTTAAAATGAAGATTTCAAGTCTCAGGCTAATTGGAGTGGTGTAGAGATCAGTCTCAAGTAGAACATTCTTTTGTGATTTGGCAACATGAAATGTGAAGTTTGCAAAGCAGTAACTAAGTGTTGGTGGAGGAGCTTCCGGGAACACACTTGCACACAGACAAATCAATATGACTTACACAGTGGTCCACTTTTATGTACATAACCTGGTCTTTTATGCACTTTCACTACCCCTTGGTGTGTGATCACTCTCAAACTATTGGTTCTGGGCTCTTATCCACAAGACAAGCATGCACTGCTAATACACTTCTCGTTGGATGCTTACAGGTAACCATGAGTTATGAGAACACTGTTTTTTCCTAAAGCTCCTCCTTAATTCTGGCACAAGATACTCTTTGTTTTCAGCCACGGAGCCTGTTATCAGCATGCCTGTGTATTTTCCTACAGTCTGAGAGCAGATTTCTGGCTCTGTCCAGGCTAGGCCTACAAACTGCAGTGTGGATTACACACCTCACACCTTGCACTTTTAGACCTCCTACATTTCTTAGTGGCTTCATCATTATTATCTTGTAGGGCTGTGGATAGGAATGTTATATAATGAATCATGATTTTGAGTCATCATAATAAAGGTAGTTCACCTTACTTTACAACAAAAATAAATGAGGCAAAAGACTTGTTGAAATCCGTACCAAAAACTGAAATCTTGAGTCATAGGACATTCAGCAGATACATTGTTCAATGGCTTTCGTATCTACTTGCTCTGCACAGGTTTTTACCTCAGCATGAATATTTTCTGTTTATGGTCAGAATTTAAAATGAAACTGAAATCTTTTATGGTTATGTAAAGCTATGCTTGTGCAAGGAGCAGGGAATTGGACTAGATGACTCTTGTGGTCTTTCCAACTTGAGATATTCTGTGATTCTATAAATCTGTGAATTGTCCATCAGTAACTATAGAATATATATGTTAACAGAAGTCAACATATGCAATATTCTCCATGGAAAGGTTCAAAATACATTAGATTAAAGGAATTAAATAGAAACACCAGTAGTAATACCTCACACATTTTTAGTAACACTACCATTATTTTGCAGACTGGTAAAATGAAATGCAGAAGAAATGGTCTGGTCACAGCTACCTAGGAGCTTATGGCAGAGCTAGGAATAAAGCACAGTTTGGTAGTCCCTAGATATCTAATCCATGGTGAATGCAGAGGAGAAGAGACAAAAATAAGAAAGATTTTGTGACTATATCCATTTCAGTGAACTAGTAATAGTTCAGGGTTTTTTTCTGTGTGACTACTAAATACACATAAACACTATTTCTTTTTTCTTTTGTTCTTTCTTATTTTTTTTATTATATTTTCAGACTGTTTTGGTTTTCAGTCTTCCCAGTAAGGGCACATTGTAAATTTACAAAAATCACTTTTATAGCAAAGTTTTATTTGAACAATTTCTCTATGTGCATTAATTTCTAGCAATAACTCCCAAGAAATCTGCACAGGCAATAACAAGGCTTTATGTGTTTATTTATTTGTCTGAGACAAGAGTAAGAACTATATGAGCTGAAATATAGGGGAAGATATGAAAATTTCATTCTAATTCAGGAATAAAATCACAAGTATAATTACAACAGAAATCTTCATTACTTTGAAATAGAGTTCTTCTAAAGTGTAAATTCTGTGGTGACTCGGAAAGTGAAGTGCTGACTTCTACTGAAGTCAACAGTGATTTTCTTATACATAGTTCAGTGTGTGTATGATGAACTGCATATCAAACTGTTTCAAGCTTCTGACCAAAATCTTCAATACTCACACTTTAAAATGCTATCAAAAGTAAAGGAACAGCTTCATTAAGGCAATAGCTGGAGAATACAGTACTGAACTTTGAGAAAAGATTGTGAACCTTCCCAGCTATGTGTATTAATGATTCATCATCAACTGTGTTATTGTGGACTCTATAAATAAATGCTCTTGGTAATTTCTTATTTTTCTTCATAAAACATTTAAAAGCAAGAAGTCTGAATCTTCCTTTGTATCCTCTTTCTGACCATCTTTCTTACTTTTACTGCGTCTTAATTACCTACTAAGAAATAAAGAAAATAAGGCATACCCTTTTACATTCTTGAAATAACCTTTTCTGCTTGAAAGTCTCCCAAAAGACACAAGCTCCTCTGCAGCAGGTGTAGTTTTAATGATCCTTTGATGCCATATGTCAAATTTCATCACTTGCTGTGAAGACTGACATTTCTTTTGATAGCTCCTAGCAACAGCAATACCAGTTGTTGGTGGTCACCTCATACTAGACAAAGAATTCCTGCAAGAAGAACATTTAATTTCAGTTGCATGCCACAATCTTTGCTGTTTTCCTCTGTTTGTAATTATTTTTAAAGTAAAATAAATTGATGTAATTAATTAGATGCATACTATATTGGTTTTCACATGTACACTCCCAAGAGTTTCACTACATTCTGCATGGGGCATTTCAAAGCTGCCTTCAGAAGTGAATTTCCTGTCAGTACAGACAGTGAATAAGGAAGCACAGTGCAAGGTGCAGCTGGGGATGGCTTTCAAGAACATGTTTGCTTACAGGTGCCAGGCAGTAGAAGTGCCTCATTGCTGTAGTAATAAATGTGCTGGTACATCAGCAGACATCCAAGTATCTGCTGTCTGTGGGTTTTCCAAGAGGCCTCTACAGGGTGTGGAGGAATATGATATTCCCCCATGCTATTGTTGTGTTCATTCTTTGGAGAATCATACAGGTTTTCTGATACCATTGGAACCTTTAGATAAAGGTATCACTTGCCAAGTTGCCTTGATTTTCAAATGACATTTTAAGTTCCTATTTCTTCTATTGTTACTTTTATATCAGAAATATTTAATGACTCCAGCTTTGCAAATCCAGCACTATATTGGTTATTGTTAATCGGCGACACCTTTATCACTTTCAAATATGTAAGCAAAGCAATAATTCCAAACCTCATTATAGGAGGAAGACCAAGAAATGAAATGTCTTACTGATGGGCAGAAGAGAAAAGGAACTATAAAGTATCAACCAATGCCTTTGATAAGGGAAGCAATTTGATACCTTTTCCAATTCAGGCTTCCTTTAAAAGGTCACTAACATCATTAATAGAGGAAATTCAGATTACAATCAGGTATGGAAACCTTAGACATCATATTTAGATACATTATTTCCCATTAAAATTAGTGAGAGTTGAGGAAGTATTTATGCTAAGACATGTTAATGAAATCCTTAAACTGTCTGAAGTATCTCTAGGTACTGAAGAAATTATGGAGGAAATTATGGAAAAACACAAAGACAATTCATCTTTACAAATAAGACTTACTAGAAATCAGAAATTTATAGATCTATCAGGTTAATATCAGTCATGGAAACATAGAATCATAGAATGTTTTGGGACCTTAAAGATCATCTAGTTCCAACCCCCTGCCATAGGCAGGGATAGACGAGGTTGCTCAGAAGCTCATCTAACTTGTCCTCAAACACTTCAAGGGATAGGGCATCTACAACTTCTCCAGGCAACCTGTGATTAAAAAATTTCTTCTTAATATCTAATATAAATGTCTCCTTTTCCAGTTTCAAGTCATTCCCCCTTATTCTGTCACTATCTGCCCATGTAGAAAGTCACTCTCTCTTTTTTCTATAAGCCCCTTTTAGGTACTTTAAGGCTGCAGTTAGGTGCTCTACCTTTCTCAGCCTGTATTCGTAGGAGAATTTTCTATCCCTCTGATCGTTTTTGTGGTCCTCCTCTTGATCTGCTCCAACAGGTCTGTGCTGAGCATCCCAGAGCTGGAAACGGCACTCCAGGTGGAGGTCTCACAAGGACAAAGTAGAGGGGCAGAGCCACCAGCCTTGACTTGCTGGCCACACTACTTTTGATGCAGTCCAGGACGTAGTCGGCTTTCTAGGCTGCAGCTGCACACTGTTGGACATGTCCAGCTTTTCAGCCACTCCTGGAGAAACAGTAGAGCATACAGACTAAAATAAAAGTGCAAATTTATCTACCTGGTGGATAAAAAGGAGAGTAACAGCCTACAGGAATTTGTGAAGACCAGATCATATCAAACCAAACTAATTTCCTTCTGTGAGAGAGTAATAGACTTTGTGAATAGAAAGGAAGTGTTAGATAGCACATACTTCATTGCAGCAAGCTTTTGCCACTATTACATGAAATTCTCATAAGAAAGCTAGGAAAATGAGACTGTTATGATGTGAACACCTAACCAGCAAGAATATATTCCAGAGACTAATACAGTCTTAAAGTAGAATATATTAAATAGGGTTCTGTAAGTTTGGTATCACTAGATAAAAGAATAAGGACCCTGATAATTAAAATTATTAAATTATAAAAAAAATTATAAAATTATTAAAAGCTAAATTTTGACAAAGTGAAAAAATATTGGAAGACAGAAGTATATATCTCAATAATCTTGGCAAATATGAGAAATTGTGTGGGAATTTAGGATGTAATCTAGTAAGGGAAAATCCAAAGTTTTACACATGATTAGATGTAAATGGCTGCACAACCACAGGGTGTAGAAAACCTGTCTAGGCAGCAGCACTGTGGAAATTGCTAAAAGGCTGGTGAATAGAATTACAGTCACAGCGAACATTAATCAACAATATCACACTAATGATGAAAACTCATTTAACTTAATGAGATAAGAACTGGACTATTACCTGCAAAAAAACCCCCGAAGCCATGGTTTTCTCCCCTAAGTGCTAGTAATGTCTCAGCTGGAATATTATCTCCAGCTTTAAGCATCTTAGTTTGATTCAATTTGTGATAGCCCATGAAATAGTAACAAGTGTGAAAATAAGTCCTGGAAACACAGCTATGAGTAAGGTTGAAGAGAATAGGTTTGTTAGGTTTAGAAACACAATGATGGTCTTGGAATATATAAAAGGTTTTGTAAAAGAGCAGGAATGATGGTGTTAAATGACAAAAAGGGAGAGTTGGATTTTTTTTCAGGAAAAAAGAGTCTAACAGAAAGAAAGGTTAAATAGATCACTGGAACTGCTATCACTTGAAATATTTTAGAACCTGGATAGCCTCATAAATGCCAGAATTTCATAGAGTGACATAGATGTAACTGATGCTGTTTTCAGTATCTATATATATCTGTTTATGAGACAATTACTGTTACACCTTGTTTTAGTCCTGGAGACTGACTGCAGAGACATAGCTTAGAATAATTCCTATAGGACTTATCATAGGTTTATAGACTGTTAATCTTTAATCTGATTAACTGTGTGAATTTCTCACATACTAAAGTTCAAGACTACAAATCAAATGCAAATAGTCTCCCTCCACTGAACTATCAGATTTTGCATTTCCCTGTAGGATAATGCACATAGTTGATTCCTAGGATTGTACTCTGTTCCTGAAGTGTGTTATAGATTTTGCTTCTGTTTTACATGCTTATAAGAGTTGTTTGCCACAGGATATAGGGTCATATTTACTAATTTATGGTATACATGAAATACTGACTTCCAAACTGTGTGTTACGTGGCCCTTAGTGCCATGATATAGTAATTGGAGTTGGATCAGGGGTTGGACTCGATGATCTTGGAGGTCTTTTCCAACCCAATCTATTCTATGATTCTATGATTCTATTACTCAGGTCTGAGAAATGAACGCTCAGAAAACTGTTGGAAAGACAGTATCAGTGCAAACTCTGATATTATCAAAGAAAGGACAGTTTAGGTTGGGAGGAATCTTAAATATCATCTAGTTCCAATGCCCTGCCATGGGAAGGGACACCTTCCACTAGACCAGGCTGCTTAAAGTTCATCAAATCTGGCCTTGAACACTACCAGCGATGGAGCATCCACGGCTTCTCTGGGCAACCTGTTCCAGTGCCTCACCACCATCATAGTGAAGAATTCCTCCTAATACACATAATCTAGACCTGCCCTTTTTCAGTTTAAAACCATTTTCCCTTGTCCTATCTCTTCAAGCTCTTGTGAAAAGTACCTCTCCATCTTTCTTGTAGGCCCCCTTTAGGAACTAGAAGACTGCAGGCTGAACAACCCCAACTCTCTGAGTCTGGTGAAATGCTGCACAGTAGAGATGCTCCAGCTCTCTGATCACTTTGCTACCTCCCCTCTGGACTCACTCCAACAGGGCCACCTCTTTATGTTGGTGTCCTCAGAGCTAGTTGCAGTACTCCAGGTGGAGTCTCACAAGGACAGGATGGAGGGGGAGAAGCAGCTCCCTAGACCTTCTGTCCACAGTCTTTTTGATGCAGCCCAGGATACAGTTGTCTTTCTGGGCTGCAAGTGCATATTGCTGGGTCATGTTGAACTTCTTGTCAACCAATATCTCTTAAGTCCTTCTCCCCCCACGCTGCTCTCAATATATTCTCCACCCAACCTGTATTTGTGCTTGGGATTGCCCTGACCCAGGTGCAGAACCTTGCACGTGGCCTTGTTGAACTTCAAGAGGTTCTCACAGGCCAACCTTTCATGCCTGTCAAGGTTCCTCCGGATGGCATCCCTTCCCTCCAGTATGTTGACTGCACCACGTGGCTTACAGGCATTGGCAAACTTGCTGCTGTTGCACTTGATCCCACTGTTCATGTCACTGACAAAGATGTTAAGTAGTGCCAGTCCCGATACCAACCACTGAGGAACACCACTTGTCAGTGGTCTCCACTTGGACATCAGGCCATTGACCACAACTCTGGGCGTGACCATTCAGCCAATTCCTTATCCACCAAATGGTTCACACATCAAATCCATTCCTCTCTATCTTAGATAAATAATTTAAATTAACGAAATTTAAATTAAATTTAGTTATTTATTAAATAGTAGTATCTTATTTTGACAGCAAGCCCTTCCTTTCTCCCACTCTGTTTCAAGTTGAAAATTTCATCATCTGTTTTTGTGGTGGAAAGGCCACAGAAAAAGAAGAAATTCTCTTCATGACAGTACATTTGGTTTGTCCTTGTAAAATGGAATTAAGTTGCATGGGTACTCCCACTCCTTGCAACAGCCAAGGTTAGCCATAACCTCAGCTTCAGAGAGAAATCAATGTTTTTAATCTTGAGGGCTGATTTTTAAGTTGAAATATAGTTCATCACATTGCTGTTCTTCCATATTATCAAGTACTTTGGCAGAGGTAATTCTTATTTAAAATAAACTACAAGACACACAACACCGGGTTAACACATTTTGATGACTGATTATATTTCTCATTTATTTCCTATGCCTTTTAAGGTGAATGAATCTTAGCTAGTATAGTGGAGAGTTAAAAATATTATTTTTTAAATTTGTTAGTCCTCTAACATACATGTTGTGTTTCTGTCTTTCATTTATACTACCTTTATATTCTCATGAAATTCAAAAACCCAGCAATAATTAGTGTTATGGTAGTATTTCAACACAAAGATTGTATTTCTTTTTCAGATTTTATGATTTTTTGCTCAAGGCTGCTTTTGATAAACTGTAATATTCTATAAAAAAATTTCTACACATTGATGCACATGGGCTGATTTAGTTCTTTCCTTGGGACACTGAAAGAAAAAAATATAATTAACATCACTCCTGAGATTTAACTTTTGTATTATGCTAATTATTTTTTGAACTGAAGACAGTTTTTCAAGTGAATTTAAACTGTGTTGCTTAGCTGTAATTGCATTTTAGTCTACTGTCTAATAATAGGCTGATTCTCCTATTTTATGCTTGGAGAATTATTGTCACAGAAATATTTCAACAGTCTTCATCTGTATGTTCTTGTTGCAGTCATTGGGGTGGGGACAGGTTAGCTGCACCTTGGGGGTTTCATCTGAAACATTAGTAGAGTGCTTCAAGCTTCAGATCTTAAAATTGGTGTCCCCAAAAGACCAAAAATCTAATATTTTAATATATTCATGTCCTTTATATCTTTTCTGTGTAATAGTCATATCCATCTACTGCTCTAGGCTCTCAGTAATCTCTTCCATGTGTAAGTAAACTTTTAAAAGAGCTGCTATGCTTGTCTTTGTAAAAAGATACATTATATACGCATAAAACGTTAATAAATCTATACTGAAAATTTGATTTATATTTCCAAAGTCTCAGACATCAATATAAAAAAATAACAACCCCTGTTGTTATGATTTCTGAGATAGAACAACTCTCACATTAATAAAGAGATATAAATGAAATTTTGGGATATAATTTGCTGACTGTAATGATTTAGAGTCTTTTTATTAATTTATGTGCTGCATCTGACTCCTCCAGGAACAGTATAAAATATTGTGGCCAATAATTTTGGTTTTATCATTCTCTGCTTTCGTTTTTAGAGACAAAATGTTCAATTTTAGTGAGTTATTCTTGTATTTTTGATAATCCAGGTATACTCCTGGACTTATCATGAGTATAAGGACTCATACTATCATGAGTAAATGGTGGAAAAAAAGCCTAAAGTGTTGATCATGAAGTTCTTCATGTTTAAAACAATAAGCAGAGTCTTGTACCTTTGGTCTTTTTTTTTTTTTTTTTTTAATGAAGAAAGCCACCATCCCTGGAAGTGTTCAGGAAACGTATGGATGTGGCACCTGGGGACATTGTTTATCAGGGAACACAGCGGTGCTGGGCTAACCATTGCACTCAATGATCTTCAGGATCTTTTCCAATGATTAATAATTCTATGATTCTACTCAATTTGGCCTCTTCCAAAAAGAACTACAAAAAGAGTTGCGATGTTATATACATACGTTGCAAAAATCATTAATGGTTGTTGGGTTTTTTTTTAAGGATTAAAAATAAGTAAAGACTAATTTTAAACTTCCTATACATCTGAGATTCTTAAACTCTCAGATTATTATTTTGTTTTTCAACATTAATTTTCTTATGCCAGTATGCAGCAGAACGATGCTGAGGCATTTTGCTTTGTATCCATCAACAACCCTGTAAAACCCAGCTTGGTGTTTTTAAGAAAGGAAAGGATTTGGTAATTTGGGGAGTTCTTAAGCATTAATTAGCCATTTCTCAACAGAATTGGATTTCTGAGGTGACTGTTGGTATAGTCAACTGATTTACAAGCCACAGCTGGTATGGGAAGTCAAAAAGGAATACCGTGTGCTGAAAACCGTTTATTGCTATCACTTTAGTCAGTGAATATTTGAGGAGAAGTAGGTTCTCAGTATACTCTTTGATTTGCCTTTAGACCAGGTTTGTAAGCCAATAATCATTATGAATTTTGACTAGTTTCTGAGGGATCAGTTCTCTTACAATCCTATAATAACTGCATCAGAATTATATGTGTGCTACAGATGCATTCTAACCTTTTTTTGTTTCTGGTATTTATAACCAGCAGTAATTATGCACTTAGTTTTTTCTTTTAAATATTTTTTTTCCTTTCCTATTTTTGATAGTAATCTATTTCACAAATGGCCCCTTGGTCTCAAAAAGCCAGCTTTTTTTGTGTTAAAGATTGCATATTTAATTATCTATAACAGTATGTAAAACTGTTCATCATGTAACCTTGCATAGAAAACACAATGTCAGCTGTAAGACTTCACAAGTTAAAACACCTCCTTAAGTAACTTAAGCTGCGGCACAAGGAAATAAAAAAGTGCTACTAAAAAGAGTCAAATTGTTTTCAGTCAGCATACAATGCAAATCTAAATGAATATGCAATTTTCGGTGAAAGTTCAGATGATTTACAGAAGTGAATGATAAAAGTGAAGCTTCAGAGTTGAAGTTTCCTGACCAAAAATGGTGCATCTAGGCAAACAGGTGAATCAGAAGTTTGTTAATAAGTACAGCTGGAGGAGAAATACCCAGAGAAAGGCTTCTCCATAGTAAATATTTTTACAATATATTTATCATTATTTTTCAATATGTTTATCATATTTGCAATAATTTTATCATATAAAGCCAGTCAGAAAAAAGCTGGTATTATAATTATCTCTCTATCTCTATCTATATATCTTTGAGTTTTTGAACATGAAAAAGTACCTTTTAATAAGTGTTGCTCGTGAATTTCTAATTAAGGACATTTCTGAGTTTACCTAGCCTCTCAAGGTTATCAAGAAATGAAATACAGAAAATAAAAGGCTGTGTTTTCTAGGAGCTGGACAGTAAGAATACTTCTACTCCATTTGGCTTGCACTAATATATATCTATACCCAGGAAAACCCCCATCACTGCTCACAAATAAAGAGTCAGAATTTGGTAGACCTGGGCTTAAAAAACAGAGTGGAAAGTGAAGACAAAAACCTAGTAATTGTGTATATAAATTAACGAAATCTTTAGAATGTGTTCTTAGATGTTCTTAAAGGGGAGGGCATTAGGAACTGAGAAATATTTTTTCTCTTGCTCCACGTTAAGAGGCAGTGTAATTTTTCTCTTCAGCAGGAATTAAATTTTAGTGTAAAATATTTAGACAGAGGGGAGAAGACTTTGACCTATTTGAACAGAACATGAACAGAAACTGTTCATGTTTGCTGGATACCGTAGCATCTGCTAGGAGTAAAAGCATTGATGAAATAATCCTAAACCAGAAGAACATTACTCATGATCCACCAAAAGCGAATTAAGTTATGAAGTAGCTACTTCCCTTAAATGCACAACGGAGAGAAGTCTGCAATGGCTTAACTTGTGACATTGTGGCTACTTTTCTTGCTACCAGTTTCTAGTGGGAAAAAAATTGTGGAATTACTAGTGGAAAAAGAGAAGAAAAAAATTAGCTTTTTTGTGCTCCCAGACTGACTGAAAAGTGGTATGATTACATTTACATTAATATTATCATAGCAGGTTTCATTAGTGAAAATATGAGGATAAATCAGATGCCATATGTGCAGCTCCACACTTAGTTACTAGAAGACCACTTCTGTAACTAAGATTATGGCCTTGTTTTGAAATTTGCTTCCCCCTCTTTATCCTTTCATGTATGTTATTTCTGGCCATATTCAGGAAACAGTATAAAATTAGACCCAGTAAGCAAATCTAACAATAAAAGAATATCAGTTGTAAAAGTCTCTATTACTAAAGAAGACTCCTAAATTACTGAATGCTCATGAAGGGCTGTTATGATGCATAATGTCAATTTTTTTTGGTTGTTATGTAATGAAACAAAATAAAACACTCACACTAAACCCACGAATGCTACTCTAGAATGGATGTTTACAATAGATAAAATAATACACAATTGAGAGTCCTAATACCAAAAAGTTTCTGTTTTGCTGTGGGATTCAGAATCAAGTTTATTGTCACAGCAATATAAAACAGATACCAATGTATTAAGCTTGCTTAAACAGCCTATCAATTATATTTCAATTATGTTTGTTTAAAGTTTACTGTGTTCACTTTGACATAATATGGCAAATAAATTATAATCAGAGAATAAAATATGTATTTTCACTTAGTAATGAAATAGATTAATAGTGTTAACTGAATTGTGTTGCGGTCACTCCTATTCCCTCCCAGTCTTTCCTATACTTCCACCTTTGACCAATGTGGTGCTCATATGAGTGGTGAGCTGGACTAGGGAGTTGATCTGGTTAGAAATTAACCTTTTGCTCCATTGCCTCCACCTACCAGTTGGAATATCGTGGCCAAAAATAGTTTTAAGCTCTCATGAAATAAACCAGCTTCCTTCAAAATTATGTAAAACTGATCTGAACTAGTGTGTTACTATAGACTGTGACAGTAATTGTCTGAGATAAAAGTTGAATAGAGTTGAAGTCCTATGACTTCAGTCACTGAACTGCAGGTAACCACTCCCTCCCCTTCACATCCCAAGACATAATTTCAAGCTTTTCTCTCAGGGCTTCTGATGGGATACTCTATCCTTATAATATTATTTCTAGTGGATGATGGTAGCCTTATGGGAATGTTATTCGAGAAAGAGATTGATGTAAGGCAAACAGTGGTATGTTTATCCTCCTGGGCATGTTTTCTGATACCACATTATGGTTTTAAAAAACCCCAAACCTAAACCCAAAAACTGGAAGGGGCTATCTTGCCCAGCTGTGTAAATGGTTCTTCTGGAGCAGTTTTTAAATATTCTTTGTCTAGATTTGTATCTCCCTTAGGCTTTTAGAGTAGCCAAAACTGGGTTAAAATGTAAATGCTAATTCAGGCTACCTTTCATGGATGATGTTCAAAGAAGTTAAGTAACTTTGGAAATAAGGGATAATTTTGGATACCTTTAATGGCACCTACTCTCTTTTCTCCCCGATGTATATTGTGCATTATCATATTGGTCACTCAGAACTGTAGGGAACTCAGAAGCTGTAGTACTATTATGGACGATGAATAAGGAGCAGCACTTAAATTGGAGCTTGTGCAGTTGGTGCGACTGGATTTAAGAACAGGAGGCTGCCCAAAGCAACCAACTTTAGGAGAGAACAGCAATGGCTCTGCTTTTGTTTTGTTTTCAAGTGTTTAACATGGAAATTGCGGCCACTGGCTGCAGTGTCAGCGCTGAGGGTTGGCAATCTTTTATGAAGTGAAAAATTAGGGAATATGAGCAGTATGCATTGCTACATGGGATATCCCTGCTAATTCCTTAGATTCATCCTCTTTTTCCTCATTTCCTACATAATGACAATAAGATGAACACTGAACCTGATGCATCAGTTTGGTCCCCTGCATTTACTGCTTTTATCCTTCTTTGACACTCTCCTTTTCTTCCTGATGGAACTTTCTGTTGATACAGGACAGAGTCCAAGGCTTTATTTTTAGAGGTGCCAGACAGAGAAGGTTTGACCTGTGTCTGTGATTTGAGATGATCTGTGTGCTGTCTTTTACTTTGGAGGATAGAAATTGTTACCCCCTCTCTTCATTGGATGTGCAGATTCCCTCATTTATGCAATTTTAAGACATTGAAGATGAGAAAGAAAGGTAGATTTTTGCCCCTTTATGTATGCAGGGTAATCCTGATTTTTCAGTATGGGCCAAATCTACAAGACTGTAAATAGTTTTCAGATTCCATTACATGTTGCTGAACCAGATGATTTTTTCTTTTTTTCATATATGACCTCCTGCAAAATAACTTTCAGAAACCTTTTCTCTGTTTCGAGAGCTTTCTCTGTTTTTGCAACAGATTTTCTCTGTTGCAGAAAATCTCATCTGCATAACAAGAAAGGTTTGAAATTGCTGAAGGGTAGGCATTCCCAAGCCTTCAAAATACAGAGGCAAGAGAAGCTTTCAGTTCTAATAGCATATGGATACTTACGTGAGTCAGCACCGTGGATGCATTCGTGCCTACGGTAACTGATTCATCAATAAAGGGTCTGTGTGTAGCTGCAGCACTTGGACATTTGGCACCAGTCATCTGATAGGCATTTGTGACAGAGCAGTTGGAATGCAATATTCAGTAATGTCTCCTGCCTCCTGTTCATGGGTGTTTCACTTCACAGAGATGTCCTAGACAATCCCAGAGTCTATGCGGTTGACTCAAAAATGGGGAATAGTGTCAAGGTGGGATGACAAAGGGAGCAGAGACTTACATTTCACGGAAGTGGGATGGTTACTCTTGAGGCTGTAGCTTTGGAGCGACACCTTTATGTGAGAAGAGAGATGGGATGTTCTTGCCTATTCACACAGTTCATACCAGATGTGATACAGAGTGTCCGGTGGTGACAACTGAGCGCTAATTTCTTGCTGAAAGATACTCCCTTTTTTGTTCATTTGTTTGTTGGTTCGGTTTGGTGTTTTTGTTAAGAGGCTCTTTCTAGTGTTTCCTGGCTCATTGGTGGTGAAAAGTTCATTCCAGTCAATTTTACGTTAACTTTTTCTGTATTTCTAAGTAAAATTGAAGATAATTACCTTTTTGCCTTTCCAAAAATAACCAAAAACCACCAAATAAAACACTCAAAAGTTGAAATAAGTCAAAGATATACAACTTTTTTTTAGGTCAATAAATGAACACAAAAAATTTGTTTTCAATGTATGATACAGTAGTGGTTGAGAAGAGACAAAATACTTTCACATACTACCAGTTCATCACCACATACTGTCTGCTCATTTCTTTGTGTTATGCCCATTCCATTCTTTTTAGAAATGACTTTTTTTAACTGATGAATTATTGAAAAAAAATCTTATTTTGCAATCCTAGTTAGCTACAACCTAATCAGGACATTGTAGGTTTTCTGATTTGCTGACATCTTTCCAGCATGCAGTTGGAAGGCTTTTGTCTAGTAGATATATTAGAGCGATATAAAAACATTAACAGTAAAATCCAGTAAGATAGTATAAGACGGTTAAAATGTAGCGGGAAATGAAGTTTCTGATCCTATTGAACAGGATTGTGAGCATTACAATAAGAGAAATGCATTGTTTTATTAGAAATACCTATGCAAAATTTAAAGAAGGCTGCAGTTGTTTCATGGATAATTAATATGTCTTATAATGATGCACTAAATTTACTGTATATGGTAGAATATAAAAGACCAAGTCAGCTGTCACAGACAATTTTTTTTTTTTTCACCAGGTATGATAGGGTGAGGGTTTTTGTTCTATAAAATCTCAGAACTTTATGTGTTTCTTTCCTATTATACTCAGTCTTATAATTTCATTTGCATAAGGAGAGATCCTTCTTTAATTCACTTGTACTTTAATGTCCAAGCTCATTGCACTGGGAGCTCATGTCAGCTTTATGACTGACAGAACAAGTGTGATTTCCTGTAATGTGCTGAATTCAGGCTCATGAAGAAAGTTGACCTTTTTGGCAGTAAAGAAGAAAGTGAGTCAGGTCATCACAAAGCAGGAAAGAGGAGAGGTGAAAAACTCCACAGCAGTTAAACTGAAAAAGGGAAAATACCTATAACTATTTTGGCTATTCAAGTATAGAACACTTTCCCCTATTTGTATATTTCTGTGGACCTATATGAATGGGCATAGTTTTTTTTTTAAAAGGTAATCACAAACAACTTTGAATTTCTTTCATTTTAGTTAACAGAGTTATTTTAAAATTTTGTTTCCATCCCTGTGAACGTTTTCACTAAATCCTATAAATAGGATAAAATTCTAGACCCAACTCATCACATGTGGATTTTAGAGTTGTTTTCATGTTGTTAATTAGGTCAGGATTTCATCAGTAGTTAATTATATTAATGTGGGCCCTAGGGGAGAGTACTGGAGGGCAAATGTATTTTTGGTTCAATCCTGATAAGGACAAACTGCCCTCAGCTACAAATAGTCCTTGTTTATTTAAATAGCTGCAACATTCATCAGTCCTTTTGGTTACTGATTGAACTGCACTTCGATCCAATTATACCAAAATCCATATGCATCTTTATTCTCTCCAGTTAGATAATTTCATATTTCTTATCAGTGCTTGCACTGTCATGTATACTCCTCTTTGTCATACCAGAGTGCATCCTTCTGTGTTTGAGGAACTCATGTTTCCTTGCACTTCATAGGTTTTCCCATATCACATTTCTCTCTGATACGCACTCTAGTTATCTTCCCAGCCTTTGAAGGCTGCTGAAACACCATTTCCCCTGCTCTCAGCTACCTTCTGTCTTTACAGTTTTTTGTTTTAGTACTTTTCAGTACTTTATAATTCTTTTGTTACGTCAAATCCAATTAGAGGTTAAAACCCCAACCTGTCTATTCCAGTCTTTGCCATTTTCGTGGTAGTCTTGAGCAGATGTGTTGACTTAAGCCAGCTGACTTACTGAGTTATTTTACTGCGTGAAAAAGATGGGATCCATGTCTGTTGGCTAGATCACTTCAGTGCAGTGAGTTTCAAGGATGTAAAGGGATAAAATCATCACATTAAACAGAATACTTCATAGAAAGAGATGATAATGGCTGTTTGAATTAATGATAGACGTATGGTTTAGCATGCATTCAAGGAGTTCAAGAACACAGAGGTTTCAATGGTTTTGTTGGTAACTACTGTTTTACCAAATGTCAGAATTTCCTTCAATAACAAAAGGGAACATAATAAGAATCCTTGAATAATGTAAGGGTGGTAAATTAACATATCATAGCAAATATGTAGAATTTCAGTCTGTAATTTAGCATTTTATCTGTTTAAAAAAGAAGTTGTATCTTAAGCAACCATTTTGCCTTTTCTAGGATAACTGTTCAAAAATACACAACAATTTACTGTGGAAGTGTCAACAACTGCTGTTTCTTATTCCTTTTAATTAATATCAGCAGTATTTTATTTAAGAAGACAAAATTAAAAATATGAAAACCAAATTATTTATTTTTTATGGCATGTGCAAGGTATACAGTTATGCAATAGTATTAGATGTTAATTTACAAAGTTTGTAAAATATTAACATAATCAAACTATTCACCTGAGTTCTAAGCTGGCAGGTTTTCTGTTTCTGATTTCATAACACGATGTAGTTGAATTCCCATCGGTTCAGATACTGCCATGATGGTAAACATTAATCCTCTAGGATATTAAGGAACCAGCTGTGACAAATTTGCTTAGTGAGGGAAGAAAGAGACCACCTTGCTAACAATATAACTTCCACAAACTTGCACTTGCATATATCAGTGATGCTAAACCCACCCTGACTGATGTTGAAATCTTAGGAAAAAATTAGATCAATAAATGAAACACAGATCCATTAAAAAAGGTTGATCTGAGATGTGTGAAATATAGGACCTTCATTTTGTTCTTCTTTCTGTAATATTAAAGCAATTAAGAGACCACATGAAGAACAAGGTTTAAAATTTTCATTTCTCATTTCATTATAATTAATTGAAACTTGGGTCACTAACAATAAGACATCTGTGAGTCATCCTTTAAATAAATAAATAAATAATATACAGAAAATGGTAAGATTAAATTAGAGTGTGAAGTTAGCAGCAAAGATTTCACCTACTAAGTGTCCTCGCTGCATCTGCATTTTAGGTGTTTTGACCTTTCACAAATGCCCCTGGCACATTCAGGCCACTTGTGTACAGGCTCATCTGAGCCACTGTAAGACTCTGGGGCCAATTCCAAAGATGCTCGTCTACAAAAGCCCTGGGCAAATGAATCCTGTGTTCATCATCCTCATAGATACTTTGCTGCCTTGGCTTCTGCTGTTACCCACCAGCACCTGGCAGTGCAAGTGGTGTGAGGGCAGAGAGTAATAGTGAAAGGCAGGGAAACCTGGCCCATGTGCTGGCTGCTCACCATGGAGGTGCCTTGAGGTACTTGCCTTGGAGACAGCTGACATGTTTCTAATGTCTACACAAAGACCAAGTGCAGTGATACAGGACCAGAAGTCCAAGGATCTGCGCTCCACTTGCTGCCTGTGCAGTATCATGGTTTTGCAGTTTAAATAAGAAAAAGAGTGAGTGAGAGATGGGCAGCAATCAGCAGAGGCAGGATGCATCTGGCATGGCGAGTGCTTTTCATGAGATTATTTTAAAAAAAGTATTTCTCTGCATGTGTGTTCCAGCACATGTGCTGTCAGCAGCATCTCTGGCTGTTCCAAAATGACTGTGCCAGCCTCTTTTGGTGGGTGAAGGATGAAGGGCATGTGCCTGCGCAGTCAGTGGCTGTAGCCACATAAAGTAGCAGCTGAGAGACAGAACAGATTGGTACACAGATGCATGAACTGTTGGCTGCCGTGGCAGCGCTGCACTTCACTGTTGCAAACCCCAAGCCTGCTGTACGCAGTTAAGGTGACCTAACAACTGTGGTTCAGAGGTGACCTAACAACTGTGGTTCAGAGTGTGGCTGCCACTTCTGGAGGAGAACCGGAGGGTGACAGCATGAGGTATGCAGTGCGCAAGAGCTGTCAGCAAGTCCTGGGGGCAAGAGCTGCCATCACGACACTGTGATCTTCTTTCCACGTAATGTTTTGACAAGGACAAACTTTGCTTGATATGGGTTATAGCTGCATTCATAGAGAGACTATGATACTGTCTCTAGTATGATATCTGTCGTAAGGTTTTTGATGACACGGGCTGTATGAAGATGTGGGGCACTAGGGCACAGTAGAGGCAGGCTAATGGGAAGAGACAGGCTTTTAGCTAAAACTTCTACTTGTTTGGAGTCAATGCAATATAATAATCTCTATTTAGACAAAAAAATACTTTGTTTGCAGGTGCCTTTCTGCCATGAAACCGTAAGAGTAGATAAAGGCATCTTAAGAAATGGTAGCAGTATGTTCTTTTCCGGACAGTTATTTGCATCCATCATTATGTGCAATGAAATCCTCAAAGTCAAAGGCAATGAAGCATGGTTCATATTTATTACTGTAGCTGTGTTATAAATCTATTAATAACATTGAATATGGTGACAAAGCTTATGGTCTTTTTCTGATCTACAAAAAATAGACAATTAATTTTATGCCTTTTTTTTTAAAATTGAGATTAGTAGTATGCAAAAGACAGAGACTGACGTGTCCTGAGAGTAAACCTTACTACTCCTTGATATGTTAAAAGTGATCTGTTAAATAATGCCAGGTAAATATCTGATGTGTCTTTTTTAAAGGTAGGAAGAATACAGTGATCGAACTAGTATTTAAGATTTCACTTATTATACTTTGCAGAGGCATTAAGTTGATCAGATAAGTTTTTGGATGAAACAGTTATATTTTCAAATTAAGTATATTTCTGTTTTTAATGCTAAATATTCTGGTTAGTCACCATTTATTAACTCAGAACAGAGTCTAATAGCTGAAAAATTTTGGAAAAAAGTCTTTGAAAATGGGAAATGTATTAATTTTAAATATGTATACATATTAAAATAGGACATTCTCATAATTTGTGTATATTTTTGCTCTTCATATAAACTCTGGCTAAGCTAGCTTATATTAATTAGATTTTTAAAATACGCTGTGTAAATATACATTACCACATTTGGAACTGGTTGTGTATCATATGATACCTTTTCTGTGAAGATTACAGCATGGGGACAGGTAACATAGCGCTCAGTATATATTTGCTAAGCTCTCATAGTAACAACCTCTATCCTAGTCCAACAAAGAAGAGTCAGGCACAGAGCAAAATTTACATTATCAGTGAACTGCTGAGAAGATTAGAAATCACAATAACTTTGAGAAGAAACACTAACTATGATGTTGTGAAATATATTGATCATTATTAGATATTCATAAGTAAGGTGTCAGAACTGGGATTTAGGTTGTTTTTCACAAAATACAGAACTTGCAAGGGTGAAAAGCACTAGCAGAAGAGAAAAGGGAACTACAGGTTTGCACTGCATTTTCTCAAGAATTAAAAGAAATTGTCTCTAACTCAGGGGTGAGTAGCTGATAATCAGGGATAATGGTGTGAATTCTGTTAACTTTTCGTGTAGTTTCCTTTGTTTAAAAGAAAAAACTGCTGAAAAATATCTGAGGTTCCAGTTCCCTTACCTAAATGAGGCAAGCGAGACGCCCTCAGATATTCTTTCTGTCAATTCAGAAGGTATAGCTCTCCGAGCAATACTTCTCACCTGTGGGTTTTAAGGAACAAACCTGTCACAGAATAAAAGAATCCTCTCATAGATAGTAATTTATCAAAAAGTTTTAGCAGTAACTGAAATGGAGATAAGTCAACAGCGAGAAAACTGCAGAGTGCATCAGATCCATGAATGCTCTGGAAATGTGCTAAAAAGTGAGATGACAGAGCTTTCTGAGAATCAGAAAGGAAAATCTAAATTTGATGCCGAAGAAATTTCTGTGCGATGAGAAGTAAGGAATAACCATTATCTGTCCCACATCCTCCACTCTGGTGCCTCAGGTTTTAAGGTGAATCTGGGGCTGACAAAGAACAACACAAAAGACTCCTACAACATAGATCAATTTAATGCTAAAATAGCACATTAAGGTAATTGTTAATAAGAGAATTAATGCACATGAGGAAAGAAACACAACACCCTTAATATTTGCATGCAGTGAGGGGAAAAAATCCCCCCACACCCTAATTATTTATATGCAATGAGTAGCAGTAAATTAGATGTTTTCATTCATAGCATGGAAGATATAGTTATTGCTAGTAGTTGTTTAAGAAACAACTTAGTTCAGTGTTTATTGTCAGACAAATCATATATAGAATAAAAGATGTACTGGAATTTTTTTTAATTTCTCTCTACATTTTAACCTATAGGCTGTATTATAAATGAGGAATGTGCAGAGAAAGAAACAGGAGAACAGGAAAACACAGAGGTACAGGTTGATATCTGTTTAAAGAGAGTGTAAACCAAATAAATTAACCAGATTTCTAAACATCGTTATATAAATATAAAAAAGCAACACTCTTGACACCCATGTAATATTATGAAAATAAAAATATATATTTAAAAAATGAAGGAGACAAACTTAAGGAGCTAAGTCCCCATCAGTGGATATTAGACAAACTGGTGAGCTGCAGTTTCTAGCTCAGGCAGTAAATGCACTTGAGGGAATATACTATGTTATCCCTGCCGCTTTACTTCTTTTAAGCATCTACCATTTGCCACCAATTTAATAATAAGTAGTTATTAAACAATATTTGCCTCTGTTTACAGTATCACATCAGTGCTTAGTGAAAATAAGAACTGAAGCAACATTTATGGAAACAGCAAGGTACACTTTGATTTATAGCTGTTTAATGACAGAGCCTGGTGAAGTTGGGGAAAAGTAAAATAAACATTTTAAACACTAGAATGGTGAAAATATGGGGTGGAATTACTTTTTACTTTTGTAAGGCCTTAGAAATAAATAATTTCAGAATTGTGTACAAAAAGCAGACTATTCATAATTATATTAATCAACTTGTAAGTTATTATCTTGTCCTGAAATCCTTACAGGTATGTAGGAGATGTATTGTAACAGGTAGAGCTTATATTTTCTTAAGTATGTTGCATGAACAAACACATCAGTGGAAAAAATGGTAAAGGTCAGAAGTGTGTCTGCCTGACAGTCTGATTTCACAGCTCTCACGGCAAAATCAAAGTCATTACACTGCTTTCAGGGCGATGCCTCAGCGACATGACAAACTCACGAAGAAAACTATCTGTTCAGTAGCATTTCACTGAAATTGTCAAACATAATTGAATAACACTTGCTTATTTCTTGGAACATTTCTTTCAAAGCTGGTCTCTCCATGGTCTTCTCTGGCTGTGCATTTGCTTAATTCTGATCCTACATTTCAGTCTGTGCCAAGTTACCTGAGAGATGGAAAGTCAGATAGTGCCTTATTCATCTTTGATTAAGTCCCCACCCCTTCCAAAGTTCTCTGTAGTATGTATACTGTCTGGGACATTAAAGTAGAACTCTTTCTTTCACTTTTCCAAGCAGTGATAGTGGAAAAATACAAAGAACTAAGTTGCTTATCCTCAAGAGCCCTGTATTTCAAAATATTTATTAGAATATCTATTAATATTGCTTAAAATCTTTTATTTTCAGTATTTTCCTGTGAAACATAGTTTTGATTATCACATTTAATTAAATTAATTATTTGTTTGACCCTGAAATTCCTTAAGCCCACTTATCTCCAGTTCTAGTGAAAAATACACTACTTAATATATCCTGTGCACTTAATAAAAGAATTTTAAGTAACTGTAGTCATTCATATATTCAAGTTTAATGATATGGAAAGTTTGACAGCTTAAAACTCAGTATGTCCTGAATGACTTGAAACAAACTAAAAAGAAAGTGAAGATAAAAATAATCATCTAATAAAAAAATAAAAGTAACTGCTTTACAAATGTATAACTAATGGAGTTAAAAATACAGAAGAATGTTGTCGAAACACTGAAACATCAAATTCTGCCAGATTATAATTAATGAGTAAACAGATTCTAGATCATATTGCAAAACTGAGCTCAGAAATATGTCATTTTGCCCTAGAATGCATAGTATAAAAACATAATTTCTGATCCATTGATAATAGAACATTAAAAAAAAAAGTATAGAAATCCTTTACTTATCATTTGTGCTGTACCTCCAAGAAAAAAAAAGAAGAAAGTAATTTTATGTAACATGAAAATATAGACTTGATACCTTATATCTTTCTGTATATGCAGCAACAAAATCTAGAGGTGTAGTGAAGCTTTGAAAACTAATTTTTATTCCTTCCCTTTAGTTCAGCTCTTTAATGTGTAAGCCTTTAAGGACAGATCATAATTTTTCCTAAAATGAACACTTAGTACTGCTTTAAGGAGAACTGTGGTTTTGGTGATAGTTTTAAAAGATGTGCAATAAATTCAATTTATGGTACTTGGAAAAAAAGTGGATTTTTTTATTTCTAAAAAGGCAAATAATAACTGCAGACACCCTGTATAATATGGGAATTTTAGGTAGCACCTGTCCAAAAAGCTGCCTTTTAAAATTTATGTCATAAGTGTTCGTCTAAGTAATGGCAATGAAGTCAGAAACTGAGCATGTAATATTTTTCTCTTCTTCTGTACAAGTGCAAAGAATAAGCCTTTCAAGGTCAAATAATTTTCAAAACTATAAGGACCCTATTCTTTTATACCATATGAGGCTAAAATATGTACAGTTTAGATGGGAGGGTGGTGGAATGTGGCTGCCCTTACCATCTTCTGTGAAATGATTGTTCTCCAATCAAATTTTCATTATATGGAAAGATATTCCACGAGTGCATAAAGGGGACACAGCTTCAACTGTGCCTAGCTAGTTTTAGCATGCACAAGTGCGAAACTAATCTAATTCTGACCTTGAAAGTCAGAAATATTTTCAAAGTTTTTTTAACAAACACAAATAAAGGGATGTTTTCTTTGAGATTAAAAGTCAAGATTCTGATTGTTCTTATTTATTTTTTTTTCCTTTTAATGGACTTATTGTTCCAGTAACAGTCATACTGAGAACTAACAGAAATAGTGAAGGAAAATGCCATACCATAATGTACTTGAAACCTCAGAGTTCTGTAATAAGCCTTTTTGGTGTTTCAAGTCCATAAACTTATTGTTGTAATAATCCATAATAAAGGTCCACTGGAACATCTGATTAGCAGTTTTGTTTAGGTAGAAGTGTGAGGGGAACCCAAGAAAACATATTCATTTTGTCATTTCCTATCTTCACTATAATATCCAGTTACTGAACAGGTGTAAAAGAGCAAGCTTCAAGTTATTTATGTAAAATAACTCCCTGTAATAGAGCTTGTTTTCTGTGTTTCAAATTATTCTTTGCTTAATATATTCTGTGCGAGTTCTCTTAGGAGAGACATACTTCTACTATGTATATTAGAAAAGCGGGAGCACCAAGAAAAGGTAATTGAAGTGGAAACTGTTGGAATAAGCAATGATAAATGAGAAGAAATGTAAAATTTGATTACTAGGGAGACCCAGAATGAGATGGGTTTTGGTGGAACAAAAGTCAAAGTAGTATGGTGTACAAACGTCAGGCTTTGATTTGAGTTAAAAGTGAGAAAAGCAAGGCAGGCTTGTAAAAAATCAGCTGGAATGAGAATGAAACAGACAGCAACCTTTAAGAGGTTTTACCAAGTTTGGAAGAGTAGTCCCCAAAGAAGTGTAGCAGACTTAAGTAGGATCCTGCTGCTGAGACTGTGAATAGAGTAAGACTAGAGTCCATTTACTACCTTTAATATCTCCACAAGAACTAATTCTATGCAGTCTCTGCCTTCAGAGGCAGAGACCTACTGTGAGAACTACTGCTATATGAAGAATGATAGGAATCAAATACACAGTTTGTGTAACAGTATTGCCAGGAGCATGACTGTAAATGATACAGGATAATAAGTGATCCCCAATTTGTTCACATTTTATGCTCAGCCGATTTTCCATAGAAAAGAAAATGTCAGGCAAGACTTTAACATTCTGTACGCACTCTGTGCTCCTAGGGCACACTTAGGATATTTTGTACTTATCCCTGTATATCTTTATGTTTATCAGAGATTTCTACATTGGTGGGGGAAGTGAACTAAAAGCAAGGCAGAAAGGGGGAAAAAACCAAACCACTCATGCATAAGTCAGCCTGCATGAAAGTTGCTCATCTCTGTCCCATATTACAGGATTAAATAATATAGACTAAGCAGACTGACTTGGGAGTGTCTTGAAATGATGAGAATCAGTTTGCTGCGTTGTCTCTTTAACATGACAGTTTTAACAAAAATGCTGAATATCAATAATGAATATTGCTTATTTCTATTAGGTTCCAAAAAAGCTAAAAAGCTTACAAAATGCACATTTGTAGGTCCATTAGGAACCATATAAAGAAACTCTCATGCCGTATGTATCTATAAATGTGCATGATTGTTATAGGCCTTTAAGGTTGTGAACAGTGCATTGTGAGAGCCTATATTTAAAAGAAAAAGTCGATTGATGATAATTTTTTTCCCTTCATCTGAGAAAATGTTTTGCATTTTTCACCACTGCTTTTCTATTATGCTCTGGTTTTTTTCTGTGGCTTTTCCTGGTTGCTTCCTCAGTGACTCTCTCATATGATAAGAAAACGCTCCATTCAGCACAACCAAATTTATATTGTCATCCCAAATACTACTACTATTTTTTCTCTTTGCTGTTGTGCCAGATGGATTGCCCTATATCTACAATATTTATTCAAGTCCACAAGTGGAATATCAGTATTGTAAACTTTTATTATATGGCTCATGCCAAAGTAATATGACATCACTGAACTCTTAAATTTTATTTTGACAGAAACAGACCTGTAAAGATGTTTATGTGGTGGTCCACTGTTTCACTTCTTGGATGCATTTTGCTGGGAGCAGACGGGTGGCCAGTCAAGGAAGGATACGACTTTAGGCCCTATCAGCCCCTAGTAAGGTTACGCCACAAGGTATGGATTATTCTCTAACACTTCTTGCTTTTCTTCCATGGGCAAGGGATAAATTACACTCCAGCCTTATCTTGTTTGTGTTTTTTGGAGTAACTTACAGAAATTAATTTTTACAATAACAGCACCTGCAAAAATATATACTTGATTTAACAACTAAACTAGCAAACAAGAAGTGTTTTGACTTGAAAGCTAAGATCTGAGCTAAGATCTGTTTTAGTTTCACAAACTAGAGATTATGTGTATCAACAGAAACTGGGAGAGAGAGATCTAGGAGAGGCTGTCTCTTAAAGCAACTGTCAGCATCTGCTTAAGGCAATGACTTGTCCCAGTCCTCACCGAATTTCAGACCAAGCAACAATTAAGGGCTGTAATATTTCCATGGGTTGCCTAGAACTAGTACAGTTCTGATCAACTTAATTCTTCTTGGTACAGTAGTAGTCATGGGAGCAACATCTGAGGAGCCGTAGGGCCTACTGTCAGGCCAACAAAGATACTAAAAGAACTTCACCCTTGTGAATACGTGTGCTTCAACTAAAAAAAAGTCTGAGTTACAGCCAGAAACTCTAAATGTTAGTTTTGATTAACGTTTCCAAATCTGGCTAGTTTTATATCTCAGTACTTTTTATAAAACATGAAAAATAATTAGTCCTCAGTCTGAAAAAAAGACCCACTATTTTTTTGTGATTTTTGTGTGATTCTATCTCAGTGTCTAATGGGGAGGAACTTATGACTGAATTCTCAAACAAGTAAAATATTTGCCTGCTCGCTGATTATTGTATGCTATGTAGATTAAATATAAAAATTTTCTAACAGATGAAAGATAAAATATTAAAATTTAAATTTTATTATACAATTGTGTATATGGGCTATAATGAGCATAATTTCTGAGATTTGGATGCTGTCTGACCTTAATGAATGTATGTGGAACTAATAATATGTTGGTTTTTCTTAATAGTGCTTCTAATCCACTGATAATGCTCTTATAATGCTTGGAATAGGTTGCCATAAACATTTCAAGTTTAATATTGGGGGGATCACACATACATGTATGTAAACAACATAAAGCAAAAGAATATTGAAAAGTTGATATAAAAATTTGTTTTGAAAAACAAAGAAGAAATGATGGGTATTTTTCTAGGCAATATGTCTAGATGAAAAAAATGGTTTAGTGTATAGTTAGTATTTTGGTATTAGGGATATGTGTTAGTATAAAAAAGCTAGGAATGCAAAACTTTTTTAAAGTCAATTTTTAAAATCAACTTTGGCACAGATAGGCATACTCAAAACATGTAAATAATATGGTAAAGAAGACTTTCTGCTTCAATCAAGCTCTTAATAAATCAAGTGCTTAGATTAAGTTATGCAAGTAGAATACTTACTACAAACAGATGATAATGAATATCAGCAGAGTCATATTTGCTTTGATCAAGCAATATGTATGCAAGTTTATATGTGTGAGGATTTAAAAACAAAAAAAAGAGTAATCACTCTTGCTCTAGTAAAGGGGAATTTATCTGACTTGGATAATAGTCCAACCAGAGCAACTCCAAATGTCATCCTGCAGGGAAAAACAATCCTGTTGGTACTTAGGTATTATCTTAACAGAATAATTGTGTTCATGGTGAGAATAGGCATTCATATCGTAAAGTTTTTGTTGTTTTAAAAGGGATTATGAGCAAATTCATCTTCTCATGCATGGAAATTACAAGTAGACATTTAGTCTGTCTATATATGATAATCTGAATGCATAAGAAAAGCGTTCATAAGGAAAAAACTTTATAAATAGGGAAAATCTTTCTGCATAAGAAAATGTTATTTTACTATGAGGGTGACTGAGCACTGGAACAGATTGCCCAGTGAGCTTGTCAAGTCTTCATCCCTGCAGATAGTTAAAAACTGTCTGGACGTGGTCTGAGTCCATGCTTGAGCAGGGAGGTTGGACAAGGTGACCTCCAGAGGTTCTTTACAACCTCAAACATTCTGTGCTTCTGTGCTTGATTATAATATATAGTTAATAATTACATCTAATAAAATATAATGAAGTTTTTTAATCAATTAATGTAGTCAGCCTAATAGTTTGGGATTTTACTGATGAAACCTCAAAAAGTTAAAAGATTTTTAGAGATCTTTGACAAAAGATTAAAAAAAAAAAAGTTTTTACAAAATCTTTTAAAGGAGATTTACAAAATGTTTTTAGAAAATATGTCATCATATTGAACAAGATAAATATTACTTAATCTACTGCTTTAATTACTTGATAGTAAAATATGTGATTATTTAAATTGGAAAGTTTTTAATTTTTTAATATCAGATTTGGTTTTAAATATCTATTTTTTACCACAAATTTGGTTTTTAGGTTTTTCAAAACCTTTTGAAATAATTTTACTCAGGAAATCCTTGATATTATCTATCTTTTTTCTGTCCCTTAGCTTTCCTCCTCAACTTTCAAAAACCTTCTCCATCTTCAATAGCTAACAAAGCCTTCTCTATTGAATGATATTTATTATTTACCTGCAACAAATAATCCACCTTACATAACTTGAGGCGGTTGACAAGTTCAATATGTTTCAGCGGACTAGTAGAGATAATTTAGTTCAGTTGGTTAGAGCATGATGTTAATAACACTAAGGTTGTGGGTTTGAATCCTGTATGGGTGCCATGCACTTAAACGCTGGACTTGATGATCTTTGTGGGTCCCTTCCAACTCAGAATAGTCTGTGATTCTGTACATATCAGGTTCTATTAACTGTTGTATACATCATTCCTCCACATGTGTAATCCACTGTTGTCATACAAAGCTATTTAGCCTATAGCTTTTAATTAACTTTCAGACCCAAGTGGTTGTTTGTTAAGTTTGTGTTGGGATGTGATTCAGATCTGTGTGGTTCATTGAATTCTGATTTGCAGAGAAAAACAAGCCGTGCAGGTAGATCACTATAAAGTCTTAGCACATTTTGCCAGGTAAGACACCTGGCTTTTTAGCAAGCTCTGAAAAATTAACTGAAGATCCAATTTAGAGATAAGAGAACCTTCCAGTTAAGGAAGTGTCTTTATGAATTTTTGGTTTTCTGTGTGTACCTATGATGCATTCAGAAGGGACTATGAACAGACATTTTCCCTGTAACAGGGAATATCGAGATATATCATTATCCTCCTCTGCAGATGGCATCATGTGGGTTCCTGGCTTCGATGGATTTTTGGGGTGGTTTTTAAGTTATTTATAATAAATGAAACATCAGGACAGAAACTTGAACAATTGCATGATGATATCTCATGCTATTTTAAATACAATCGAACACAGAGCTGAATTATTTCTTATAGCACAGTTGTACAGAGCTCATATTCTTCTTCAGTGGTGGAAATAACTAGGAAAATTGGTATTATTGATAGAAATATTCAGTGCTGCAGTGTGTGATAGCCTGCATCCAGTTTTTCCCCTTAGAAGATAACTGTGCTGCCTTTAAGAAACCAGCATTTTTATTGGTAATTGAAAGCACTGTATTTCAGTCTCCAATATTACTTTTTTTGTTTGTTTGTTTTGTTCTGTTAAAACTGTGCAGAAAATTATAATAGAATATGCTTTAAATATCCTAATTTCTGAGTGTGGACTGCAGTATTTCCTTGGCTAATGTCAGAGCAGTCTGGTGCTATGTGAAATATACATATTTTGACACTAATCAAAAGTTGAATCTAGTTCTGTGGATATTGTCAATTTCCCAGCTTTGCTTTTCATAGTCATTAAATACGCAGCCATTTCTTACTGTGTAGAAATGTATTTTTTTTTGTGTTTATCTTGATCTGTTGGAATTACGGACTATTCTTCCTCAGACTTTTTAATTTATCATATGCTGCATTAATGAAAAGGTTTTCTAATTTTATTATACATTAGTTGGAACTGCTCTGGCATTACAGCGAAATTTTTAATATCTGGTACTTAAGATGAACTCCTGACTTACAAGTATTAGGTTTATTTTTCTGGAAATTTTCTAACAGAAATCTGCAATAATTGATAAAATATAGGCCTAAGAACTTGAAGCAGTTCATGCCTAAATTATAATTATGACCCAAACTATAATTATAATAGTGTTCATTATCATGGCCGTTATAATGGTAATGCAGATCAAATGTTTGACTGCACTGCTTATATATGAAATATTCAAAACCAGGAAGAGATGAGTTGTCTTGAACCAGAAGTGAGAAAGAATATTACAAAGCTCTCCTGAAAGTTTTATTTTCACTCCCCTTCCCTTGTGTAACTGCCATGGCTTACACTTATGTCGTTATGCTGGAAAATATTAGGCTATGTCTGAACAGCATGTGAATTTCTTGTTAAGCCAGGAAACCATTGGTTCTTCATTTGTCAAAACATTGGAAAAGTTTGTAAGGTACTTTCCATTTGGGAGTCTTCTTGCATTGCTGTTGAAGTATTGTAAGCAATTTGTTAATACCTAGGTTCCCACCTGATATCATTAGGAAGTATTTCTAGCATCCTAATGAATTTTCTTCTTGTCATTTGCATGCCTCTGACATCAGTGTTTTCAGTGAAAAAGTGAATGCTCTGAGATTTCCAGGTATAAACAGGCAGGCGGCAGCCAACAGAAAGCCAACTGTTGGCTGCTGCTTCTCTGTCAGAGTCTAAGAAATATGGAATATAGCCTGTATATCCATATGTATACTCCAGAGCATGCCAGCTCTGCGTATCTAACGTGCACACACAACCCTCCTTGGCAAGCAAGGTGATTCACATGGTTTAGCAGGGAATAATACTGGCAATAGTGGCTTGTTGCTAATGATCCCATCATGGGTGGGAAGCTGTTAAGTTTTAGTCTCAAGAGGCAGTCAGTGAAGATGCTAAATTAGTTATTGCCCCCTGGACTGCTTTTACTTTGGCCCAGTTCTGAATTTATGGAGTTAGGACTGTTACACTTAAAATAGTCAGGGCTGTAGTGCCTCACTGAGAGCAAAGTCTGCCTTGGCAGCATGGACAGGATTAGGATCAGGGGAACCTGGGAATAGCGGACAGAATCAAGGGAATTCCAACTTTGGCCTGAGCTCGACCCTCAGCCGTAGCCTGGGCCTGTGCCCTGGCCTGTACAGTACCCTCCATCAGGAAAGAGATTTTATTGTCCATCTGAGCACGCAGGGTACAGAGGGTGCAGCAAAGTGGATGTGCTTCGATTTTACCAGCTTTCATGGACAACTGTTTCTGCCATGTTGATCCAAACTGTTTCCGGTCCTGATTTTGCCCTGTGTGACCAAAGGGTAATAGGAACTGAGTCAGATGTGCAGCCTTCACTCTTGCCTGTGATATTTCTCCAGACTAAAATATTTCTTTTAACTTCCTGCAAAAAACCTGCCTCTCTCCCTTTTTCCTTTCTTCTTCGCTTCTTACTGTTGCTGTTCACTGCTAAATTCAGCAGTTCAACCCTAATTCTCATTAATTTAGGTCTCAGGATTAGGTCAGTTTAGAGGAGGTTAGGTTACATTAGAATTAGGTCCAATTTAGAGGTGTTTAAGCAATAAGGACTTGGTCTGAATGAAACAACGCAAGGCAAAAGCATAAGCATCTCTCCCAGTTTCTTAAAGATTATTTTGAATGTATAAGCACAAAACACAGGAAACATGTTTTGTTTTTAGTTTTTTTCTCAAAAGTTATAAAATATTCTCCTAAATAACAGCACAGTGAAACTCCTGTAAAATGTGGACAGGTTGTGTTCTATGATTTTATTCTCCTTTAGGGTTTCATGGCCAAGAAAGAAATGCATGTAAAGGATTCAAGAATAAAGGATTCAAAAATAGCCTGAGCTTTCCTTGTGTGATCTGTCTCCAAACCATCTGAGCTTTTACAGTTTACAGTGTCTTTCTGGAAAATCTGTTTGCTTGCAGGATCTGAGAAGTCATAAAATTTGATCCTCTAAAATCCTCTCTCCTAGAGAGAGAGACTGCATTCTAATTTACTTTTTCCTGTGGGCAACAGCATTCATGTTGTTGTTTGTTTTTTTGTTTGTTTTTTTTAAGTCTCATTATAATCATTGTACATTAAAAAGCTAATAGCAGTTAAACATTTTTTTACTCTCTCTCACTGCATGCTCAGAGCAATTTTTAAAAAGTCTTAGAAAAGTTGTTTCTAAAAATCCCTGTAAAATTCCTTCTGTAGTTCTTCTCCCAGCTAGTCAGCCATTAGGGGATGGAGTGTCAAAATCTGAAATTAAGTCAAGTATGAATCCTCCTTTCAAGCTGCCTACTGATACTCATTAGCAACACCTATCTGCAAACTTTCAGTCAAATCAATGGGGCTAGTGAGGGAGCAAAGGTGAGTCTTAACTATTGCACTGAACCTCTTACTGGACCTGTTCCTGTTGCTGAACATCATCACTGTGGAAAAGATGAATCTCACTCAAATATTTTAAGGAATTATGAGATTCACATCTGTTATCTACTGTTTGATTAACATTGCTTTGTTAATCTCATGTGGCAGGGTGGCAACAGGAAATAAAATACAGAGTAGTGGTATATGAGGTAGTGTGATTATCTTCTTCAGTACTCAGCTTGCCCTTCTCACATTGCTTTCTAGGAAAATGATTTCCAGTTAGCCTCTGAGTAGATAAGACAACGGTTTTATACTTTTCTGGTGTTTGGGAATCAATGTAAATACAATCTGTGTCAGCTATCATTTCAGACTCTTGATTAGCATTAAGTTTTTTCATATTCTATTGTGATGGCAACTTGTCACCACAAATTGTAATCACAGTAGTAGCAAAACAAAGCCCAGTGAGATTTGTTTGATATAGTACATGGGATGATTTGCTTCTGCTCAAATTTGTGCTGTTTGTATTTCTAAGGTCATGAAAGAGGCCAGATACTTGAAGTTTGTGTTTATGAGATGTGGCTCTTTTCTGTGCCTTCCTTGCAGACTTTTATTCTTCAGGTCCTTAAGACTACTCTGTATATAATTCTATCTTTTTTTTTTTCCTTCTCAGTCAATTGCTTTATTTTTCCATTCTTTTTCATTGCTTCTTTTTCTCAGTCATTTTCCCCAAGGATTTAATACCTGTTTTCATTACCTAGAAGATGTGTACTTTTATTATCTTTATTAACCTTTATTATCTTGGTTTGTTAAAATGAAAGTTATATCCTGTAGCACAGACAATGCTTGTAATATGAAAAATAATATGCAAAAATCAATATAAAATATTATTAAATAATAAACATGATGTATAACAGTTTTGTTGATGTGCAGACAAACTGGGCTGTACCCCAGACTCTTTTTTTTTTTTTTTTTAAATAAATAACAATCCACTTAGCTTAGGGTTTACTTGTCATCTTTCTGATTCTAATTATCTATTTAAATTCACTTTTAAAATTATGATGTACTTTAAACATTTGGTTTTGTGGCCAGGTTTAGACTGGGGGGGACTACACAGGTGGCTTCTGTGAGAAGCTGCCAGAAGCTTCCCCCAGGTCCAGCAGACCCAATGCCAGCTGGCTCCAGCATGGACCTCTCCACTGGTCAAGGCCGAGCCAATCAGGAATGACAGTAATGCCTCTGGAATAACATATTTAAGAAGGAAAAATAGTTACTGTGCAGATGTAATTGCGGACAGAAAAGAGCGGAGTGAGAACACATGAGAGGCACAAGGTCAGTGTGGACACCAAGGTCGGTGGAGAAGGAGGGGGAGGTGGTGCTCCAGGCACTGGACTTGAGATCCCCTGCAGTCTGTGGTGAAGAGCACCGTGAAGCCATGTAGCCCCTGTGCTGCTGCAGTCTATGGAGGACCATTGGGAAGCAGAGATCTACCTGTGTCCCACTGGAGCAGGTGGATGCCCAAAAGAGGGCTGTGAAGCCATGGGAAACCTGCTGGAGCAGGGTGTTGGCAGGGATCTGCAAGACCCCTGGAGAGAGGAGCCCATGCTGGAGCAGATTTCCTGGTAGGACTTGTGATCCTGTGGAGGACCCTCATTGGAGCAGGCTGCACCTCATGAAAAAGTGACCTACATTGCAGCAGCTTGTGGAGAGCTGTTTCCTGTTGGATGGAATCATGTTGAAGTTCTTAGAGGACTGCTTCCCATGGGAGGAACCTCACGCTGCTCCCTGAGCAGCAACAGGAACAATCTGTGATGAACTGACAGTAACCACCCATCTCCCTGTGCTGCCTGGGGGGGAAGGAGGTAGAGCTTGAGAAGGAGGGAAGGGTAGGGAGAACACGTTTTTAAGATTTAATATACTTCTCATTATCCTGCTCTGATTTTTTTGTTTGTAAATTTGATTAATAAATGATTTTATTAATAAATGTTTATTAATAAGTGATGTCTCCCTATTCTTATCTCAACTCATGAATCTTTCCTTATATTTTCTCTCCCTTTTCCACTTGTGGAGGGGAGTGATACAGCTTTGGTGGGTGCCTGACATCTAGCCAGGGTCAACCCACTACAGTTTTAAACATTAGTATACTGTGCATCTCTACATTAATGTATTCCCAACTGAGGAAATACAAAATTTGTATACAGCAATAATGTTTTGTAAGACAACTGCTTGTTACACTGGGCTTTAGTGTAAAATCAAAGCATAATATCTGTGTACTATTAGACTCCTCCTAAATTGGCCCCAGTTAGATTGGATAAATATTAGGTCTTACATCCATGTTTCTTTTCAATATCTATATTTTAAAACATCCTAATACTTTACATGGTAGAAAAACAAGTTCAGGAGAAAATATATTTTTAACATTAGGAAAATATCTCTAATTTTAACTCTTTCTTCTTCATTGCTTACTTTGTTCTATTGTGTTTTCAGTAGTAATTTTTAACTGTGATAATTTTACTAAGAGTGTTATGTGCAGTGGGAGCACAAATCTGGTATTTTTTAGATAAAACCATATTTGATGAAATTAAACTATACCATTTTTTTTCTTTGCTTTTACAATATCCACTGTTTTGATTTTGTGTTACCAAAATGTCAAGTTAAACAACCCATCTGTACTTCATGGGAACCATGGATTTTTTTCTCTTGCAGTATCAAGTATTTACTAGGACAATATGTAAGATATTTCTTTAGCATTTATTTTCCTGATAAGTTTAAATTTTTTCATTTGAAAGCTTTGCAAGGAACCATGGTAAGAAACATTGATCTGTGTTTATGTATTAGATTTAGGTTCAGCAGCCTTTTCTTTCACTTTATCTCCATTGTTTATAAAACAAAATATCAGTGAGAAAGTCTAATAAACTTCTGTCCTCTTACCTTGTAGACTTACTGAATAGTCTATGCTTACCTTAAAATGTCTTCAGTTCTGGGTAGGGTGACTGCTAGATTACAGTAATTGTCATGACATCTTATTTTTGCTCTTCCTCCTTTATATTTGTTGGTGGGATCATATAGCTTTTGTATTGTATTTGTTCCTGATAACTGATTCCATGGTAAATCATACCAGACAAGAACACACATCTATCATTATGCTCAAATCCCTTTAAACAAGAGCTAAGGGAATGGGATGTCTTTCAGTTTGGTTTATTTTCCATATGAAAAAAACCCAAACAGCGGCATCATCAACAGCAACAAAAACCTCCCCAGTCTCCTTTCAAACAATGGGACTAAACATTAAGATGTCCATTGAAAACATTAAAGGTTTTGGTAGCTATGCTTAGGCCTACACAAAGAAAATGGAGAGTTTAATGATAACCTAATTAAGAGATGTCTTAATTATACCTTTTTTTTCTTTTAAATTGTTATGCATTGCTACAACTATGCTTATATGCTTTTAAGAACATGGAAGATTAATGCCTAAACCATAAAATTCAAAAGAACGATCTCTCAAACTTTACTAATACAAAAATGTTACTATTTGACCTCATTAAAAGTGGTCATAGAAAGGTTTGCGCTAGAAGGTGTCTTGAAGATCATCTAGTTCCTACCTTCCCATAGGGATGTGTACAGGGACTAGATCAGGTTACTCAAAGGCTCATCCAACCTGGCCTAGAACAATTCCAGGGATAGAGCCTCCACAACTTCTCCTGGTAACCCATTCCAGTGCCTCAGCACCCTCATAGTGAAGAATTTCTTCCTAACAGCTAAACTAAACCTAGCCTCTTTCCATTTGAAGCCATTCCTCCTTGTCCTGTGACACTGGGACGTATCCTTGTGAAAAGTTCCTCTGGCTTTATTATAGGCCTTTAAGTATTGGAAGGCCACTGTAAGGTCTCCCCAGAGCCTTCTCTTCAGGAACACCAAATCTTTCAGCTTGTCTTCATAGGAGATGTGCTTCAGTCATCTGAGAATCTTTGTGGCCCTCCCCTGAACTCACTCCAGCAGGTCCATGCACTTTCATGCTGGGGATCCTACAGTTAACACAGTACTCCAGGTGGAGTCTCATGAGATTCAAGAGATGAGTAAGAGATTTTTGTTTCACCTGACATACCCTTTTAGTTTGTTGTTGTTTTGAACTTTTCATTTAATGTACTTTGTTAACTGCAAGACTGCATTTATACTATTCATATAAATGAACACATAATATATAAACAGTACGTTTGTATGAACTAAGTATAATGACAAAAAATATTTCTTTAACGTTGCATAATGTTAATAGCATCTGCTTAATGTTTACTGTAAATTCTATCATATAACCTTATGCAATTTAATTCCCCAGCTCAATGCATGTAACAAAATACTAATTTGAAGTAAGAAAATTTAACAAGCTTATACTGTACCACTGCTTCCAACGAAAACAAACCAAACAAAAATTATTAGTCATTTGTTTAATTTATTGCTTACAACTCTGGCTATGTAACCTGGAATAAACAGCCTGTAATTCAAGTGTATTTTCTAGGGAGAAGTAAGGTCTATCACTCTCTTGAGGCATCGGCACAATTTTCAATTCACTAGTGTTTCATGAAAATGCCATTATTTTGTATTACTCTTACCTGAGGATTATTTGCAGACATCAGTGCGAGTAATAAAGCAATAATATTACATTATCTTAGTAGAATTTATTCATCTTGTTGGTATGTCTAACATTATTTGGTGTTAGATCATTTGATGTAATGATTCTGAAATTATTAGTAGCTACTGTAAGCTGATCCTAAAAGTTGTGAAAGACTAATCTCATTAAAGCTGATAGTTTGTGGGTGTTTTCTTAAAGGTCTGAGAGACCATTATGTTGGCCAGTCTGATTTTCCATATAAAGGTCATGTACCTTCATTCCTCCTCTAAGTGGGGCATGAGTGAAGTATTCCTTTCAAAGACATATCTTCAAATATTTTCTATACCTTAATATTTTCTAATAATTTCTTTTGATGGTTTATTATTAGCAATTGGTAAAGAACAGAGTTTACCATTTCTTGTTTTTCTAGTGACTGCTTCCTGATATATACTCCACAATTAGATGGAATACAAAAAATACAATGAAAGTCATTGGTTTGGTGCAAGGAAACATTTGCAAGACGTTATTTGTAGTCTTTTGTAGTTTATGATTCATAACAAACCCTATTTTATTTGCGCCTACTACTATCAGTGTAAGGCATGGAAAAAAAATAGATGTCTTTATATATATATAAAGAAGGAACTAAAATTGAAAAACCACTATTAGCCCTTAGATTAGAACTTCAGATATTTACTGAATTGTTATTTCAGCTCTCTGCACATTTTTTTTAAAACTACTTCTTTTCAACATGAATGCCGAGAGAAAATAACTAAAAGCTTTACAGTACATTGCCTAGTTCACAGTAGGGAAACTAACCAATTGTAAGTATATCTGTAGTGCACATAGCTGTACTTCATAACTCATTTGGAAAAATTAGTTGAAATACAACAATCAAAGTTAATCTTGAATTTTCCAAGATTCAGTAGAAAAATATATGATCTTAATTTTAGTTTCTAGTTTCCTAAATGTCACACAGTGGGTAATATTATATAACCTTTCATCAAATCTCTGGTTTATATGAATGTATTCCTCCAATATGGAGTTTAACGCTTTACAAAAGGGCAGGTGCAATTGATTAATATTTGTATAATGAACTTCTCTTTTGCTCTGCATCTTTTGTTATCTTCATCTTTATAAAATGAATGGTAGAAACAACCTATTATTCCTGGATATATCTCAGCATATTGGTTTTAATCAATACTGGTAGACAGACAACAATTTTAGCCATAATTACATCTTAATGCAGACTAAATATTACTTGCATTCCTGAATTGTAAGAAGGTAATTGATATTTATGCTTTCATTCCTATATTCTCTGTCATTCTTCCTGCAGATTTTCTTCTATCTGGACAAAAATTTGCAAAGAGGAAAAATAAGATTTGAATGAGCTTCAGACAGACTGAATAATAAAATGCAATGCACATTATGTGGGTTTTGTAAAATTACACTTTAAAACCATCTCTGAAATTTAAAAAGAAAAATGAATAGGGGTTTTAGGGAAATTACTCCCATTAATGTCATTGGGAACTGTGCAGCTAAGATCCATCTGTACTAGGTGGGTTCTTTTTTTCGGAAAAAATAATAGCACTATATTGTTAGGAAATATACTACTTTTCAGTAATTGTGAGGGTACCTGGAATTTTAGGAGCTCACATAAGGGAGAAGATAATAGAATACCCATTAAATACCATCTCTTAGAATCTCCAGTGATAATTCAGTATGCTAAAACATTGCCTCTTGGAGCTCTCCTTCCCCCTTCTTTGCCTACTCAAATGTGGAGTGTTCTCAGACAATTTCAAAATGAATATATATGCTGAATATGAGTACCCTATGAGCTATATGAAATAAGTATATTCATCTACAGCACCTCATCCACTGCTCTGTGTTATTACATGTCTTATTTGGTAGGCTGGAAGAAAGCACATCTTTTGCAGTCTGTGCATGGGAAAGTAATTCTGCACTGAATGTCTGAGCCTTTAAAGTTTAATGCAAACTATGCACAAATAGCAGTAATTACTTCTGTAAAGTCATTATTTACGTAGCACTCATAGCTTCTCCAATTTAGCTAAGAAGAGCTGTAGGCTGGATTTGACTACATAGATTGGCTTATACAATCTTCAGTGTATGAGCTGTCTTGGTCACAGTGGTACATGTTTTAATGCAAAAGTATACATTTCCACTGCTCAAGCCATGCACTAAGCATTTTAATGAATAAAGAGGTATAAAACCAGCAGTATAAAATTGGCAGAACTTTTCTGTCATGTGCTATGAAACTGTTTATAAATTTTATATGTGTTTGGTCTGTCATCGAAGAACAAATATGAAGACATCATGTTAAAGAAGCTATAGTTACACTGTATTTTCATACAAGATAAGCTGCCTAAGAAATTTACCCAAAGTAAGCTTCAGTTCTATTGATTTTTTTTTTTTTTCTATTCAACTCAGGCCATTTTTTCTAGGACAGTTGTCCTAATGAGGTCCTAATGTTACCATAATGGGTTACAGCCAATGGAAGAATTCATCTTTAAAGTCAGCATGAAGATTGTTTTAGATATTAGGTTCTTTTTTTTTCTTTCCACTATGGAAAAATTGCAAAATTTGGGAAACAGGCCTTTCTCTGCTTCAGTAAAATTAAGGAAAGACTGTATTTGGCCTTTGACTACTGTTTTATCAGGCCTGTAGATTTGTTACAGTTCTTCTTGGACAAGGTCTTACATTGGAAATAATAATAATAAATAATAATAATAAATAATAATAATAATTAATAAATAATAATAATAAATTCTTGAATTTAAAGATAAGATAAAACCCAGAACTACCTCTCAGCTGCATTTCAATGGCAATAGTTATCAGGACTTTTAGGCCTGACTCTAGGGTGCTTATTTCTCTTGGGAGCTACTGGCAGCCCTCTCCACACAGGTCTTTTTACATTAGGCAGCAGTTTTAGAAAATGTGTCCATATGAATCATGAACAATCCTACCAGAAGGAATTGTTGCTTTGAAAATGCATTAATGTGTCTCTCTCTGCCTATTTTGAAAAAAAAGTGTCATTTTGTAGAACACAACACATGATGCATACATTTGGTGTAAACAATGTTAATGTGTCATTAGCAGAAAGCTACTTCGATTCAATTGGTACTAAAGAAGACTGGGATTTAGACTGTAACTTTACCCTAGAACAATTGTTTCACCTAGTGGACAAAGACTTTTTCTGCTCTGCTTTACATGGTCCAAGGCTGCCTTTAAGACTAATATGTGTCCTTGTACCATCTGGGTGATCTACTTTTATGTCAGACAGGCCTGAATAAAAAAACCTGTGGGTTACCCCCAGTGTAGAACTTTTTCTGTCCATTTTCCATCCATAGAAAACATGCACTTTTTTGAAGCCTGGTCTAGAGGGAGTTTTCCTTCAAAGTATGTGAGCATAGAAAAGATTCATTGTAACTTTTTCATATCTTTATTTCTTCTCTGCTTGCACTTTGCTTTTAAGGGCTTGTAATCTGCTGAATGCAAAGAGGAACAACTGCTTCATATGCACTGTCCTGGGTCTGCCATGATTGTTCTTTGTGTTCCTCAGGGATCTAAATCAGCAAAACAAGAATCAAATCACATTTTTCATCTCCCACCCGCCCCCAGGGGTTGGGCTTTTTTATTTTGGTTTTGGTTTTAGTGATACAAATCTCATGTATCTAGGCTTCCCAAATACTGTTGGGTTCTTTTCATATGGGTTCATGAATTCAAGACTTTGCATCAGATTTTCTCCAGAGGCCTGTAAGGCTTATTCTAAGACTATAATATCTAGTAATAACTACTCCTGGGAATGTTATTAAGTCTGAAAACTTCAACAGCTTTATATATTTCCTTATGTTTGCCTAGCAACCTAACTCTACAGCTTGTTCCCTTCACACAGTCTTATATTCATATGATGCCTTAATCAATACAAGAACAACCTGTAGCATATTATTTTCTCAGAATTTTTTGCTATAAATGGTAGCAATCTCTAAGAAGACTGGGCTCTGTATGCAAAATACCAGTTCAAGATGCCTACTGCAAACATTAAACTAAAAAGGTCGCTGCAGTAAATAGTGTTCTGACAAGGGCAACAGAAAAATGGTTGACTTGCACATTCTGTCTTCCTTGGCATAGTAAGCAAGGCCTTGCTTACTGCTACTTAACAGAATATCTTTACAAATGTAAATGTCGTTGCTTCTGCTTTGCGTACATACTGCAATTGTACTGCAGTTGCTAAGTCTGATGAAATCTGATTCTATGAAATTTCTTTGAAGACAAATGTTCAGCCTAATGGCACTAATCAAATTGGTTCTAAGAATAGTTTACCAGAGTGCCTTGTGCTGTACGTGCACTAGTACTCTGTGGCTGTGACCATGCTGCTATTTCACCCATGAATAAAAAGTCTCTCTACAAGTGTAATTCAGACTTCTTGTAATTAAAGTTGTTGTGTTAATATAAGTGAATATATTATTGTTCAACTACTGTAGCTTCTATATGGTTTAACATGATAGAAATAACTATCTTCATATCTCTCTCAATGAAATATTTTCTTTAATAGCAATTATTTATTTAATTTTCTAATTATTATTATTTTTAGTTACTAGGGAGTAAAAAAGCACCCCTACTACAGAATTAGCTTTGAAGGTAATGAACCCAAAACTAATTTTCTGCATTTTCACTACATTTTACAATATGACTAACGATAATTTTTCATTATAAAATGTTAATCAAGCAAATAACTTTGCACTCCTTTTTTCAACAGAGCTTCTGTAATTAGTGGTTAATGTTTATTAAATTATTTAAATTTTTGTCACATATCAAGGACAATCTACCATATGTTTTACACTAATTAGTACTTTGTTTATTTTAAGAATGCCATTAATTCAGCAGCTACTTTTTAAACAGAGCCAGCACGAAAAAGGAAACTTTGCCTGAGTTTTGCAAAGAAGAAATAAGTCTCCTCTTCTTTATAAGTAGCCCACTCTGGCAGACACATATTCAAATCTTAAGCAGATGATTCAGGCAGAGAGACAAGTGAATTCTAGATACAATACAATTACATAGTGTGCAATATCCATTGTTTTATAAATATTAACTTCTCTTTCGAAAAGACAAAATAAACATAATGCACATGATACATATTTAAATGGGGCTAAGATATGAGCTTTACTGTTTCTAGCATGGCTAGGGTATTTTGTTAGTCCTAGAATGACATCTACCTTTACAGATCATCTCTGGTCTTTCTTATAAAAAGCTTTGTACTTTCTTGGGAATCCCTGTACATTAAGATCCCCTTGACCATCATTCTTATCAACTCTTGTTGCTGACATGAAGCCCTTCTAAATAAGACTTGGATACAATGCCAACCGTATTTAGTAAACACATAATTTCTGAATAATTATGATGTCAAGGTGTTAGGATGTTTTAAGAGATGTTGATAGTACATGTGTGTTCAGACAAAATAAGAAAATAGCATCAGAAAAGAAGCATTTACCCCTCAGGAAGCATTTGTGAATACTTAAATCAGTTTCTATTCAGAGCCTTGTTTGATATATATTGCAAATAGTTTATAACTTATGATTTGTAACAATAGCAATTTGTGTGGTCAACCACCCATGATCTTTTTTTAGTTCACAGATGCAACAGAAAATTCAGAAAATTTGATATTTTCTGCCTTTTCATTCACTGTGCTTTCATAAGTTTAAATTCAGTCTGTTTGACATACAAGAAAGGCTTCTTTACAGTTCTTATTTGTTCTGCATTGATACATTTCATCAGGCTGATGTAATATAATGCAACATAAAACCATGCAAAGCCATGCAAGTTGTCCGATTAATTTGGTTGGAGACTTCAATTCAAAACTATTTTGCTATATTGAAGCTGATAAAACTGTCCTGGGATGCAAGATGATTTGTGCTATTTACTCATGGCTCCTAGCAATAGGTAACAATATAGTATTGTAGTTCATGTAATAATTTCAATTTTATTTAGACAGTAAATATGTATATATAATTTCTTTCATTGTTAAAATACTAAATGAAAATATTTTGCTTATATGTCATAGTGCAATACAGGAGAAAAATAATATAAATAGGTGTAAAAGTGGGTCTATAAAGTCCTCCACACCACTATTTATACAGAATTAGTATGTTTTACTTCATACAGTGATGTTTGTACATTTACATAGTTTCTAATAGTATATGGGTAGAATTTTTTTATTTTCAGACCAACTAGCATCAAAACCCTACTATGCTGCACAAATGCAGGTGGAAATAAATGTCATGATAAACAATTGTTTGTTTACGTCCCTTACATTCCAGGACCCTGAGAGGTTTGTTTATTTTTTTGTGTGTTTCCCATCAGGATGAGCAGTTCCTATTTCCCTGAGAATCTGAACTTAATTTTACAAAGTTATAGGTGCTTATAACATTTAGTGACTAGCATAATTAATTATTTCTTAGTAGTTTTCTACAGAAATTAATTCACATACTTTATCTTTCAATAATGAAGAATTTTTATTTAATACACCTTCATTATAAATTTTTCTGCATTTTTTAACTGTTGTGTTTTCTGTTGAGAAGTCTCATACAGCAGCATTTCTCTAGTCAGAAACTTAATTTCTGAGTGGAGAGATGCTACACCCAGTCTCATCACAGGTTAATTTTGAAAGAAATTGAGGCTTATAGATGTTTCTTTCCATCTGGATGCTGTTACCAAGCATGTTGCTGTCCCAAGAAATATCACATGAAGGCTGGTCTGTTGTATGCTAACAGAATTTTTAATGGGAGCTTAAAATTATAATTTGAGTCTTTTGAGAAAACTGAGCCATGAAAAGCTTAAGCAAAAATCCTCAGCTGAAATTTAAGAAAATAAAGATTTTAGAAAAAATAAGGTCTGAAAAGATCTTTTCAGCTAATGCCACCTTTCCTTGAAATCTTAACACATTCCATTAAAAAAACCAAACACTTTTTATAATTTTAAAATTTCATCTGAATGATTTTTTTTCTTCTCCAAGCTTTTCCAAGCTTGCTGTACTCTGTTCTCCCTAAAAATTAATTCTCATCCTTTTTACTATTTCTCTTCTCCTTTGATACTAATATTTGATTTTTAATGTTGCTTTCCTGCAAGGCTCTCTGATCTAGTAATCAATTCTTGGATTAAATCTTCAGGATTTATTTATTGTAGAATAAGCAGCAGGCTTTGCAGCTTTGTTGGAAAAAATTTCCATTCTTCTGATTTCAAACTAAAGGCAAAACCTAGTGAGTTTTGTGGGACTTAGCAGTATCCATGAAGCCTATAAATTGCAGTATCTGAATGCTAACATAACTTGGCTACATTTTGACTCTAAATGGTGGTAGTTGGCTGGTTGGTATTTTAATAAGCACAAACTGCTTATTATGAATGAGATTGCTCTGCATTTACACTGGCCTATTAAAGTCTGTTTCACTCCCTGACGTGGAGACATCTGAAAACATACTTTCCAAATAGGTTCAGGTTTTGACATGGTTATTTTAAAAAAAGGACAAGAAAAGAGTAATTGACTTAGATTTCTAAGATTGTGTTTCAGGGGACAATACAAATATTGCATCACTACCCATGTAATTTCACAAAATGTGAAAAGTTGAAAAAATTCACTTCAGCTGTAGATTAGATGACCTCATTGCTTAAGTTAATGAAACCTCAACATTTCTATGTCCCTGTAAATTGGAAAATACTTTTGCATTATTGATTACAGCTTTATTCTTCAGACCAGTTTCAAATTTCCTTAGTAGAGTTTAACCAGCTATGTGATTGCACAGAATTAGTTTCAGATATTTTTCTGTGTTACTCAGACAAAGATAGGTCATATTCTGAAATTATTTGAACAGTAACTAAGCAAAACACTATCAAAAGATATACTATTAAAAGACATATATATTGATGTAGAAGTATTAACTTCTTTCTGTAGATTTATGTGCCTGGATGCATTTAAGACTAAATGAACCTGTTATGGGCACAGTAATAACAGATTACTTGTATACATAAATAAAATAAACCACTGCAATTGGTACTGAAAGGTAATCAGTACACTCTCTTTGTTATCAATAGGTTATAGCATGTTAAAAATACCTCTTAGAAATTGCAACAAAAGAAAAAAAAAGTTATCTAGTTTCCTCTTTTTGTTAAATTTATAAAAGAAAAATCTGTCTTATAATAGGAAATCAATTTAGAAGAGTTTTGCATTTAGCCTATTCCTAATGCTATTTTTACTGGCATAAACTTATAAAACAGCAAATATTTGAAAAATAGCAGCAAAGAGCAGAATTTTGAGCAAATGTTGTGTAAAATCAAAGTTTGAAATTTTGGGGACAGATTATTGCCTTGAGTAAATTCTCATTCTTCAGAATTACATCAAGTTTTACAGGGACTTTTGCAGTTGAACTATGAACATGTCCCAGAATAGAGGTAAAGTGACAGAGACTGAGTGGCCTCTTTGGATAATGTGTTCCAGCACTTAATCAAAGTCATTGTGAAAAAAAAATTGTGAAAAACAGCAGAGGAGTTTAAAAACAGTGTGCTGATTTTACCTTGGAGCAGGAAGGAAGATGAACTAGACTGTCTATTTGGATCTGTCTGTCTATGATTTTGTGATTTTTGTGATAACTGATCCTGCAAATAATATATTTTTCTGCTTTTAATTGCAGCAGGAAAAGAATCAGGAAAACTCAAGAAATAGAGGTAAGTGACAATTATTTTGAAAATGTGGGCATTCTTACAATTATCACAAATATAACATTCATTATTGGTAAAAAATATCCAGATGGTTTGTTTGCTGAGTATTTTGGTATTTGAAATGACAAAAATATATCCAGGAAGAAGGTTGAAATGTAGAAGGTATGTGTATTAGCTTCTGTTTTTGGAACTCTGAGGTGAACAAGGCTAACTGCTATAGTCTGGATGGGATAGGCTGCACAGTTCTCACTAAGTTTGTCCCTGGCTATGGATGCTTATTACACTTCAATATAACATCACTACCATCAATTTAGCTTCTTCCTTTCCATTCAGTAAATCTGTAACTGGATGTGATTCCAGTTTATGCACAAATTAATTATTTCCTTAAGAGGTTGCCTTGCAGCATGACTGTTGTGGGTGGTTTTTGCCTACAAAATATTTTCACTGCACCTTACTCAGTGCCAATGACTATGCACTATGTGAAACAGAATATTTGAGTTAAAGAAACAGCCTCGTATCAAGAAAATTAGGACTTCAGAAAACCAAATTATGGATTCCATGCTTCTTTTTCTAATATAAAGTCTGTTAAGAGACAGAACATCAAAATCTCTCAGTTAAAAATTCGCTAAGCAATCAATGAAAGACAAAATTGCCAATAGCGGCAAAGATTGTTCTCTTGATAATTAACGTCTTTATAGAGGTAGGATACAAGATACTTTAAAAGGGAAAACAGAGGGAAGTTAGGAGAAAAAGTACTAGTTATCTATTACAAAGAGAGGAGGGAATTAAGTGACAAACTAACCTGTATCTTTTGTATAGCCTTAGGAATCCATGTGTAATCATATCACCTGAGTTAGCTGTTCTTTATTCAGTTATTTATGTACTGCAGGACCCATTTATCTCAATTGGCTTGTTTTCCCCTCATGCTAAAGCTAGACATGAGCATCTAAAGACAAACTAAAGCTGATGGTTGATTGGAGTTGTGTTAGGGCAATTACATTGTTCATGATGGCATGATAATTTCTATCATCTGAAGGACCTATGGCCCTTCACTTGAAAAGTTTGCATGGGAAAAATAACTGAACCAAAGATCCCCTTCAATTCCAACCAATTTGTGATTTATAATTTTCTTTTCTGAGGTAATATGATATATTGTAGATATGTAAATACGATATATTGTATATACTCTACATTTAGTGAGTGTATCCATGATGTATTGTTCAAAAACCTGTCACGTCTTATGACTTAATGCAAATTATAAAAAAGATTGTGAAAGCACACATGAGATTACAGAAGTAAGATATTTGCTCTAAAATGAAGTATTCTCAATTAGAAACTTTAAGCATTTATCTACAAAGAAGGGTCCTGAAATGGGTCACTTTTTTTTTTTTTTTTATGATTTATTTCAGTTATATTATGATGTTTGACAGTCTTTTTGCCACACCCCACCCCATCCTATTGCCAGGTGGTCATTACGGCATGTATGTGAGGGATAAGTAAAAGTAGGAATAAACGAATGACCTAGGTGGGAGTACCTATCATATTCATTAGTTAGTCTAGTTAACTAATCACAGAAACAATTTTCAAAGGCTTATAAAATATCACCCACAACTACAACCAAAGGAACATGGTAAACTCTACTTGAAGGAAGATATCCATTGTCTCCAAACAGGCGTTGAATTTGGTGTACAGCTGCACAAAGTTTGTTGTGATTTTATATGTAACATCTCTTGTAGAAATTTTCAACCTACTAAACTTCCTGCATGATATGCATCTCTCTGCCTAAACTGGCAATTCAACTTGGAAGATTTTAGTGGTCTGGAAGACTATTCATGCACAGAGTAGGCTTTGCAACATAAATCTATATCTACAGATATGCTTTTTTTTTCATGTAATGCTTTTTTTGGATTGTTTTATGATTGGAGTTTTTTTGGCATTCTCTTTTCATATTCTTTAAATGATTTTTTTTTGTTGCTCATATGCTCTTTTTCCATGTCATTGCAAAGTTTCAGAAATATATTTTTATTTATATTTTATTTAACTTGTAACTTACAGCATGTAGCATCTTTAAACTCTTTCTTTACAGCATGTAGCATCTTTAAACTCTTTCTGCTTAAAATAGTGGTTGCGGGCGAAACAAGACTAAATGTTTCAGCATAAACATTATTGTGTTGGCAATGAACAATTACCCTTCACATGCAATATCTAAAGGTTTTGTGCTCTGCATGTGTTCTTGTGAGATACCTAAACTATCCTCAGATTCTCAGGACAAGGTTCTAGCAGTATTCCTTACACTCTGCATGTTGCAGCCATGCTATGTGGTAAAAGGACTAAATGTTTTCTGTGGTTTCCTTGACTGCTCTGACACTTTCAGAATGAGTGCTGTCTTCTGAATTCAGAGGAAAATTACAGCTCATCTTTACCAAGTGAAACACTGGAGTCTCTGTTGTGCCTCATAACTTCCACTGATATCAGTATTTCTATTTCTATTTCTAATTTTTATTAATAATTTCATTACATTGTATTTTTATAAGAGGAGAGGTTGTTGCAGCATAATTAAGTTGAATACTTTTTGACTTCAGTGGGATCAACGTATTAGTAAGAAGGACCATTCTGTCTCTTATATTATAAATGCCAGCAATTTTTCATTTTACTTTATTTATTGCTATAAAATAAAACTGATTACTATTCATATTTTAGTAAGGATGTTCTTATTTTTCTGTAGTTTGTTTATTCTCCTGAAATTTTTCTGACCTGCTTGTTCTTCCTATCTGTTACTTCTGCTGTCAGCCTCTAAGTCAATCACACCAGAAGAGAAGCCAATACTCAAACATACCCTGTTCAGACAGTAACCACATCTCTCTCTGATCTGTGATATTATTTTTCTTGTTTTATTTAAAAGGTAACAGATTTTTTTGTATACTGTTTGAGGAAAGCAACACTGCTTTTATGTAAAATAATGTTAACAATTTACAATTTTAGTGTATGCTGGCAAACTTCCCTATACTTCTGAGATTTTTTTGTACGTAAAAATGATTATCACCAATGCAAAATACAAATGAAATTAATTTCATAACACTTCTGTAATATGAAAAAAATAACAAGGCAAATAATCACCAACTAAACTTTGCTGAAGTTTACTTTCTGGCTTGGAGTCACAGTTTGACCTTCCTTACCTCTCCTTCCCAGTGTTAACTCCTACAGGCAAAAAAATCCATTTTATTCCAAACCTATAGTGAAAGATAAAATAGATATTTTTGTAATGAGTTGAAAATATGAGAAATTGTGTTACATTTAAGCAATGTAAAAAATTTTCTTCACAGCCTATGCTTGACTTTGGAGACATTAATGTACTTTTAGTAAAGAACATTATGGATTTTAAAGTAGAAATACTTTCTGACAATTTTATTCTAGAAAACTTTTATTTCTGAGGTACCAGAAGGTTGACTAGTGAAACAAATCAACTATTTGCCAAACTTGAAAGGCATCTCTATTCTTTTGATCTGAAAAAGCATTAGCACCCAGGAAACAATAAGCTGCAAAATATTTCAGTTTGGCAGTGGTAGCATTTCAGATGATCATTTCCTAAATTCAGTCACAGTTTGAATTACAGCACAGTAGTTTTATTTTTTTAGAATTTAGATAAGCAGTTTGTAATACACGTTTCCAAAGAAACCCAGCAAAAGCAGAGAACACAAATTCTGAATTTCTGCTGAGAGTAAAGTGATTGTTTTGTTGATATTGAAGAATGGTATGATACTGCACACAAGTTGTGTAACTGTAGCTATTTATTTTAGTAACAAAAAGAACACTCACTGAAAGACACAAAAAGTGTTCCACCTAAGATTTGGAAAAGATGCACTTTTCATGGCATTTTCAAAATGTGCATGCAAATAATTTTAATGATAGTAACTTGAAGATTTTTACTTTAGTTAAGTGTACTTTAGATACTAACTGTACAGCATGCTGCTAAAATGTTTGCTGGCTGCTATTGAACTGAGCTTTAAATGCCACTAAAACTCAAAACTGTACAGATTAGAGAATTTTGACTGACATATCTTTAATTACAACTTGAGTTTCTAATTGTACTTAATACTTCTTATTTTATGCTTACCTTAGTAAACAGAATGTAAACCCAGTGTTGACTCACAGATTCAAAAACATAATTCTCTATGATTATGAACATATTGCCAGACTTTTCTGATATCATTAACAAACATCTGTTCCTTTTATAATCTTTATCTACCAAAAGTAAAGGAGAAACCATATGTGCATCACTTGCATATCTTGCTTTTTACTCCTTAAAAAGTTAGCATACCTGCACTTGTGGCCCTGTCTGGGATTCCAGATTGGTGTAATCTTTTTCTATGATAAATGTAAGACAAGGAGGAGTAAGAAAAGCTTAAGATAGTTCAATATTGAAAGAATTTAAGGGACAAAACCAGTAAGGCCTTAATTAAAGCAATAACTTGTAAAAATGAAATTGTATCTGGAGATACTCTCAAATGCCAGTGGGTGAACAAACAGATCTATCCTTCAATATGTCTGGCTGTTATTATTTTTGATGACAGACAAAGCTATGTACGTTCTGATGTAGAATACATGACATCAGCATCCTTTGTCATGTTAAACCAATTCATTGTGGCAAACCCCCCCACTACAGATACTTTCTGTAATGTATCCAGTGACTTATTATGTTTGTGAAATCAAATTATTCTGAATTCATATTTCACCAGTCATGTATTAATTGCATATTGTTAGAATATGAACTAAAATCCTTCTGGACTGAATTGATTAATGTTTTAGTTTGTTACACTGTAATAACCCTTCTCCGCTAGAGCAGTACAGTTCAGAAAAAAAGGTAGTATTTTAGAGAATATGTGTAACTGCAAGCAAGTTAGTAAATGTATGTTCAAGAATGTTGTTTTCATTGAAATGCAGCTACTAAATACTCTGACCTACAGTGTTCATTGTTTTGAAGTTTTTTTCTTTGTCATTATGTTCCAACTTGCCTGAGTAAAGAAACTTTCAGGAGTTGATATGAGGTTTGTTTGAATTAAGTATGCCAAATGCTATCCCCTTTAACTGTTCCAGTCCCCTTCAAAGCCTAGTCAATCAAAACTCAAATCTCTTTTGTCACTTAAGTGACATAAGCGATATTATAAACCATAAGAAATACAGTTCTGTTTTCCACCTGAACAGTTCACATTTCCTTTTTGTTCTCATGTTCTTATAAAAGAACTACAGACATAATGTTATTAACTGAATATTGTGTTGTTTTTGGGTTTTTTTATTTAATTTATTCTTATCATGGAATGGCTTTAGCATGATTAACTTTTATAAAAATGCCTTTTATTTTGCCCCCTAGGTTCTGAATCAATTCACTGAGATTATGAAATGCACTGAAAAGAAATAAACCTCTTTATGTGGGAAAATATTTTTAATATAACAATCTTACAATACTATATTTGAAGAGGGCTTAAGCTCATTGTGAGAAAGTAAAGTATGTGGGTCAGAATGTCAGGTGTCAGTTCCAGATAATATCTTTGATAACAATGTGATTACCCAGACATAGAAAGTATACATTAAGAGCAAGACCTGTGTTGTACTCTACAGCTCTGTGAAAGGTTATCTTATTTCTTTTAAACAAAGCATTATTTGATGACATTGAATTCAAGTTTTGATATCTATCTGTAAACACAGCACATTATTTGTATAGTAATCTAGTCAGCCTCGCTACCAGTGCAATGCCATAGAGATAAACAGTGTAAATGGCACAAATATATTTGACCCTCCAGTTGTTTTGAGGTAAATGTGTTTTATCTTAGTCAAGAAAATAATTAAAAGTGCTCAAGTAATAGCAAGGGAATACAACATGGTGCGAATATTTTACAGAATTGCAGCATTTACCTTCCAGACATTCCATGAACTCCAGACGTATTCCATAACAGTGAAAAATTGTCTGCAGTTTTAGTATGGCAGTGTCAGGGAAAGAACAGCATCCTATAGAAATTCTTGAGTGTTATGTTAAAAATTATGTCCACATTTCCTCATAGGAGTTATTTCCAGCTTTATGTTGGTTGGCTCCAAAGTTTCGAAGTTCATTTTTGCTGTAAGAAAGTATATATACTAAAAGAACAGTAAGTTAAACCCAGAAGAGTCAGAATGAGTCTGAAAAGATTTTGTAAATTACACAAAAATTCACAGATGTCAATGTATATTCAAAAGATGAATTGGAATAACAAGAGATGTCTGTAACTTTTCTTAAATTCACTTGTCCATTATTTCTGCCACTAACTAGAACTATGTAAGGGGTTCACACATAATCTGATGACCACTACAGAGACAAATATTGATCTTTATTACATATAATTATCATACACATATATAGTATATATAATGATAATGGAGAAAATATGAAGGCAAATATGTTCTACCACTGTGTTTTGTTGCCTTCATAAAAGGATGAAATTCATGTGAGATGTGTTTGATTTATTAGCAGCTTTAGGAATTATACATACAAAGAATGTCTTTCTTCTTTGGATTTTCTTTATGGCAGAGAAATGCACATCTGACTTTATTTTTTTGTTCTCACATGTATGGCCTGTGTCAAAATTCCAGGCAAGAACTCTTCTGCAAAATGGTATATCTATACTAGAAAGAGATATAATCATTACTTCTCTATGTAGTAGGAGAGGTAACATAAGAGATTGGTGTCCCTATCTAATATTTTTTACAAATTCATCCATGTCCTCCTAAAATTTAGGTTACATTCAGTTAAATTGTTAAATCTGCTTCAAAGTGGATATTATGGACATGACTAGAGAGAAGATGCTCAGAAGTATTCATGAAGTTTCTCTTTTTAGTGCACAAACACTTCATTTGAACAGATACATCAGAGAAAACATTCAACACTGGGAGGGGAAGGGAGTGCTGAATGCTGACTGGAATACATATTGATTCCTACTAAGACTTATATAGCTTTAAAGAAGTAACTTAGAAGATGAATGTTTATTTAAATTTAAAAGTAAATTTATTAGTAGTCTGAATTTTAATGCTGTGTGACCCACAAAAGATTTTGAATAGCAGTACAGTTAAAAGTTTCCATGTAAAAGTACCTATTGTTGAACTTGAGCATTATACTGAAAATGTTTTAGATAGTTTCTTGTATTGTTTCAGGAGTAGGCTGAGAAGAGTTAGTGAATATGACTTGGCTTTAGGTTAGTCTATTCTTTTATTATTAATAATGTCAAAGTTTTAAAGTTAAAAATTAATGCTAAAAGGTTTCTAATTTCACATATCAATAATACTAACTTTTGTTTACCTCTTTCATCTTAAAAGAGGTATGCAAACCACAGATGGCTTTGTGAAGTAATTTGAATTAGCTCTTGAGCACCGAAGACATGCACTAAATTCAGAGAGATAAGGTAATGCAACGCAATGGGAAAGTATACTTGGATCATTTAGTACACTTATATATACATTCGTGCAGTTTCTGTAGGTTATGTGTGTCATGTTTCTCACATGTAGTGAATATTCATTTGATTACACTAACAATAGAAATCTATATGTAAAACAGGTGAAGTTTATCTGCTTTAAAATGTTGCCTACCTCTTCTGTGTACTCTACTCTTTTGCAGAACCTCATTCTTGAAATAAAGAGCAAAATATGATTTGCATCAGCACTACAGATATCTTAGTTAAGTTTGCTGTATAATAGCCAGGCAGGGCAGGCTATTTCACAGTACTTGTCATGTAGAAGGCAATTATTATGATCAAAAATAGTCAAATGAGAAAGATAGTGCAATTCATGTTTTGTGTAACAGACTGTTGAAGCAAAATAATCTTCCTATTTTAACAACTTGAAGTGTTCCTTTTAGAATAGGTATTCAAAAAGAGTAGTGTATGTCAGAAACTACCCTAATGCTGTTACACCAGAAAATTACATTTTATTTGTAAGGAACTATAATATGTAAATAGCTAAAAAATCCATGTTAGTATTTTTGGGAAAGCAACTTTTGTTATTAGTTTTTATTTGTCTGTAGCATAGCCCTTTCTTAATCAGTAGATCTCAGTAGAAGCTTATCTAAAATATTCTGCCATGATACCTTGTTACTGAGCAAAAAGGAGGCTAGGGTATTTATATCACTGAAAATGATATACATAGAGACCATTTTAAAAATCCACAGAGATCTTTCTAACCTCTAAAATAATTTTTTTTAGATATAAACTTAAAACCCAATATAGGCAATAGTTTAATTAGACCATTCATAAAGAAGTATTTAAAGTTGAGGAAGGGTTGTCCTGAAAGAAAAAAGTGCAGGAGGAATACATAACATTAAGAAGCAAAAGATCTGGTATTTCAGAAATAAATTCTATTTAATTTATATTATTTTAAAATAAATACCTATAAATAGGTGTCTTTTTAACTCAGGTACCATGGCACTGTTTTTTCTTGTATATTTTTAACACTAATGGCTATCAACATAACTTGTATATAGGTTTTTTGTGCTGTTTATAGGCTATAAACTTTTAAGAACACTTATGCAGACAAAAACTGACACAGGAAAAATTTCTATACTCATGCTGTCTAAAACAGAATTACGTTTTGCATTAATTTTGAATTCTTCAGAATGCTATTGATTATATATTAAGAACATATTTTCTTGTATCAGATATCTCTTGCAAGCCACTTAAAGGACAATCATAACATATATAAACTTGAAAGATGAGTCTGTTGAACATGATTTCCACCTCAACCCTCAATCCCAATAATTGCAGCACTGCATATCATTCATATGCTAGTTGAAACAATTACAGTATTCATTTTTTGCCTTAGTCTTTGAATAGCATGGGTTGATGTGTTTCATTATCATTAAGGTCATGTTCTAGTTTACTCCAAGCACACCCTTTTGCCACTTGCTTCAGACACTAGAACACAACTAACAGTGTCACATCCTGTTAATGTTTACATCATAACTGGAAGCAGATATTACAGTGAAGTGCAAATTAAAGACTGCTAAAATGCCTGCCACTAACAATTATGGTGGGGCAGTATAAAATTCCTCATTTGTTTCCAAAGGTCAGATTAATAAAGCTGCATGTCACATTACCATAAAGGGTGGATCCAGCTGTCTGTTTTGATTATGCTTGAAAGTCTAGTGTTTCTAAGGAAACTTTGCAAGGAATGAATACATCCATTTTAACTAGCTGTTTAAATGTGGGTAATTATTAGACCTTGTTCTGAAGGGATCCAAATCAGAGGTTGCAGTTACTCAAATGTCTTCCTGCTTTTTAATATACAAATATAGAAATTAAATTTCTTTTATAAATTCCTTTCAGGTTTTAATCTTTAAATTTAAAGTAGCTCCCCAAGTATGAAAAGCTAATTCCTCAGATGAATGAGCCGTAAACTAAACTGCATCAAATATTGAAAATAGACCCATCCATATATATTCCTACATGATAAGAAATAGAAGTAGAAGCAACTGAACTATCTAAATTAAAGGTGTTAATTTTATTAAAACACTGTATAGGTATAATTTAAAATTGAATACTCTAGAATCAAATTAAGATTATGTTTATATTGCAGCTATTCAAGTGATTATGCAGTTGAATATATCTTTAGCAAATGAATACAGCTTTCTATGCTTTGTTCCTAATAATAAAAATTCTGGGCATTTTTCAAAATAGCTTTTTAAAGGTTTGCTGAAATGTATAAATGAATCTGAGATTTTTAAGAAAAAATATGTTTGTTTGATTTTTTCTTTAAATACATATAAATTAATTTTAAAAAACCAACATCCTGTGAATTAATAAGAGACTACTGATTTGGCAAGAAGTTGCTAGTAGAGTTACTAAGATAAGAAGCTGAATATATTGCTGAAGGAATTGAATGATTTTAAGGTTTATGATGAACATAAGATTAAATATGATGGCATGAATTTCAAGAAACTGGAATAACCTTTTTGCTATAATCAGGAGGAAAATTTAAAAAAAGAAGTTTATCAACAGTATGATAACTTCAGCAACCAAAATGTCGTAAAACCCCAGATATTCATGACATATCAAGAAAGGTTTTCCTAGCAGAGATAGAGAAATAATAAAAATATTATATATGACACTACTTAAATATGACATACACCTGACATAATATACCTGTGTCTAAATGTTCAAGTTTTAGATTGAATTCAATTTGATCATGAGCAAATACAGAGGAAGATTACTCTAGTGATCAGATAGTATTTTGTAAAACTCAAGAACACAGTGTGTTTTTCCTAGCAGAATGGAATACCTGAAAGTATGTTGGTAAAAATGCTTGAAAAGAACATGGAACTCCTGAAATTAAAAGTAAACTAGATTATAAGTACTTTAAACTAGAGATAGTACTCCTTGCATGCAGCAAGACATTTCTCTGTGTGCAGTTTATTCCTCTTGCATGAATTAGTAGAGTATTAAAGCTGCTATGTGTGATTGTGTGCAAGTGATAAGATAAAAAACCTGTTTTGGGAAGAATTTCTCTCGTTCTGTGAAACAAAGGAGGGGATTTGGTGCTTTGCCTGTACACAAAGTTGTTTGAGTTCATGCTAAATGATGCATTAAAGAAACAAAAACCTTAGGAAATTGCCTGAAAGAGATGGTATGAGGAGCCCCTCAAACTCTTCTTTAAATTGAAGCCAGACTTCCTTTATCTAGAAGACTTATCTAAGGTATTTATAGGGCGAGGTAATATGTTTCATTTGGGTTATGATAAAACCCTGGGGTTTTGCCTTCACTTTCCATTGTAAGGATATCTTTTTTTGTGCAGCCATGGGCTGGATCATTTCCTATAAAGCCTTATTTTTCAGTGTTCTTTCCCACCTGTGCCCTATTTTGCATAAGCTCTGTCTCCATTTTTCATACCATTTTTGATGATATGACATGGCAGAAAGTAATCTGTGTTCTCAGGGGAAAACATGTGTAAGGCTTAAAATGCAACCTCCCTTGAATATCCAAGGGTAGGATATGCCTTTAAACTTTCAAAGCTTTTTAGAGATCAAGTATTTGAAGTAACTTCTAGCTTTTTTCATAGAAACATAGCTTTCAATTTCAGATTCCAAAGAGGAGTGGACTTTATGGGACAGTCTTGAGTGAAAAGAGATAGGGTGAATGCTCACTTTGGATCCTATCTTTACAGGCACAGTTTTTGTAATTTGACCTATGTTTTCATCACCTTGGAGGACCTGATTAATCTTCAGGAAATAATTGTATTTTATTAATTTATTAAAATATTTTCTAACTTTTAAAATATTATCTGAAATCATAATAGGATAAGTTCTTATGGGTCTTTTTATGTATATGATGTATAGGAAATTGCCAGAAAGAATTTGTCTTTCAAAATGTAATAGTTGGCAATAAGGTTTGCCAAGTTTTGTTTTGTTTGGCTATTGAAAGAATAGCCATATGGCATCATTGTAATGACAGTAACAAACTATAGTTCTGTGTGGACCTGCATAACTACATAAAGGGAGGCTTTTGGCTGTTCAGGCAAGAGTTGTTGATCAAAAAGCTGTTTATCAGAGTTTACAGCATGAGAGTGTAGGACAGATTTTTGTCCAGACTTTTCTTTCACAGGGATTGGTTAAAAGGTAAATCCATGGTTGCTCTGGTCTAATTAGCAGTAGTCTTACTTTATTTCCCTAGAAACATTGAAAAATCCTATTACTGTTTATAATTGTAACTCACATCCCAAAATAAAAGCCATACATAGAGTTATGATTATAACTAATGAAATAAAATCAGCAGAAGTCATACAGAATGACAAAAGCTGAAGGGAACATATTTGAATTTCTTAAAGTCTCTCTAGGGTGGTTTAACATGCTCCTATATAAATAAATATTCATAAACATATAGAAATATGTATATACACTCACAGACATACACATAAAATGTCACAACTGGTGTACAGTAAAAAAACATGTAGAAATAGAATCTCTACTCAGAACAGAAATGAGAATCTAGGAAAACGAGTTTTTAGTAGCCTTTAAATACATATTTTAAACACTCATTTGAAGATTTCATGTCATCTACTACAAGCATAATAAAAATAGCAGGAAATCCTGAGCCTTCTCCCATCCATTTCTTTATTTCCACTCCAAACTGAAGTATTGGATTAGGGAAGATTAGGAAGTGTAATGTAGTTCAAGATTAAAACATACAAGCTGAAGTATCCAATAGTATAGATGTTTCTTCTTTTAAACCTGCTTTTATAGGGTGTTTGGGGTGGTTTTGATTAAATCATGTCATGTGACTCTGTGTGACTGCATGCACTCGTTCTGGATCAATGCACTTTAAAACATTAACATTTTTCATGTGTCTGTATTCTTACATACTTGCTGGACATACTGATTGTTGAATTTGCAAGGTGTGTGACCTGTTATGATCCTCTTTCCTTGCTTATTAAGAAAAAGAAGTCTTTTCATGTGCCCACTTATCTTTATAAGCAGTCAATTGCAAATGACATTTCTTCCTTTCCTTGTCTCTCCAGAGAGATATTATGAGATGTGAAGCCTGTTTACTTTCTTTCAAGCTTTTCTGTACTGACTGAGATTGCCCTTTTCCACTTGTCTACTTTATTCTTCCAGTTGTGGAAACGCTTAGAGTTTAGGGGAATCATAAATGCAAGCAAGCTACATGCTTACCATACGGAGCATGAAGGTCAGTACTGTTTCCCACACTGGGATTTCAGTATCCCATCAGACACTTTAGCAATCTGATCTAGTTGCTATCAGAAAAGTCAATATTTGCATTTTGTTGAATATGCATAGCCACCAGTGTTTGGAAAAAGAGTTATTTGGTATCTGTGCTTGTATGATTATCTTGTTTGCATTCACAAGATACTATCTGCAAATCCTCTAATGATTCAAAGACAACGTTGTATGAAGTTATTTCATTATTAGGATTAATTCATTGCTATTCTAAGTTAAACAGGCTTAGAATTTGATGTTCTTTAATTTCAGCTGGGGCACTGGAAGGACAACTTGAAGAAAAATGTCAAAAAGTGTTTTAATTCACAGAATGTTAAGTGTACATAGAGAAGCCATTTTAGTTCATGTTATGTTTGTCTATCACTTTTTAAAGAACTTTTGAATTGCACTAGTTGCTGAGAAACTGGTTTGCCTGCAAACAGTAGCATAAAATACATTACTGGCTTTTAAATGGTCTAAAACTTAACTAATTGACAGAATTTAAAAAAAAACTAATTTGAATATGAGGATTTTTTTATCTAGAGTGAAATTGTTTCTTCCAGGCCATGGAGTCAGAAGTATTCTCCATTGGTAAATTCTTATAAATGCATATTGAGCCTGATTGACCAGTGGAATTCTGCAGGTGTGCTTGATTTTGATGGCAGACAGAGACTTAAATCAGAGCACATAATTCTGAAAGATTAAGGATGCAGAAAAAAATCCTTTTAAGAGTACCATGAAAGTATCTTAACAGTACATTTGCAAAATTGCTCCCTTATGCTTTGGAAAATATTGGGTAAAGATCAGTCATTTAGAAATTTGTAGCTCTTTTCAGAGTGATTCAGTTCATGAAAGTGCTCTTGCTTTCTTTGCACAGAAAAGTGCTACATTCATTGCTTAAGCAGAAGAGGTGGGCTGTGTTTAGCACAAAAATAGGGGCTGAAAAAATCCGGCTGTTTTCCAACAGGTGGAAACAATGCATTTTAAAGTTTTTTTTTGAAGGGAATACCCATTTGTTAAACATAATTTTGACCAGCTTATTTAATCATGCTTCTGGTCATTGAAGACGGCATCTGTAGAAGATGGAGGTGGACATCAGACCAACCAGGGAAGTGCTTTAAGGTAGTAGGAGGGAAAGCTGGGCACTTCTTCTGGCACCATTCTCAAAATAAGAGAGAAAATTTGGTTACCAGTGAACCAATTTTGTTGATTGCGTCTTAATTTTTCCTTGATGTTTGACTCGCTTGTGAGCTCTAGTGAGCTTTACACTGACTGTGTGAATCACATCATGCACACAAAGAAAGCTAACAGACTACTAACTTTTTATTTTGTCCTGAATGTTTTATAGCTTCAAATGGTGTAGAGGCCCAGAGAAGCTGAATTTAGTCGTGGGGTGGATTGTGGTGATGTTACTTTGTGAAATGTTATATTTTCTACTAAACAGAGAGGAAAGCTTTCTAGAGGCTGGTGAACAGGGGAACCTAGGGGCTAAATATGCTATTATTTTCTAAATGAAGAGTAAACAGTAGCACTTTATCAGCCACAACATACAACAGCAGAAGCTGCAAGGATAACATTAAATTTAAAACTGTCTATAGGATTTATGTCCACTATTTTGAAGGAATACTCATGTAATATTTGGTTTTGTTAAAGTTATGGAACATATTTGCAATCCATCCAGCTATAGGAAAATGGTCTTTATTTGCAGTATCTGTATGCCCTCAGTTGTTACTGGTTCTTTTATTCCCAAGAACCCCGTGAAATAAGGTAAGCCTTTCACAAGCAGGAATTGAAGTCCACAGTACATGAACTGAATTTGTTAGTCTTGAGTCTGTTAGTCTTTCCATAGAGATATGTGACCAAGAGCTTGAAACACACATTTTATTCATTTAAGTGCCAGAGCTTATGTATTGATTTCTGAAATTTTGTCATGTTGTGTAAAACAGAAACATTTTAGATATGTAGAATTTTTCCACTCAGCTTTACAAGGCACACAGAAATGCCTTACTTTCAGTATATTCCTTTTCATTACTATTTTCTCACTGGTAAATATTTCATAGTTTCATAAATATTGTTTCTGCATGGATTTCTGTTAGATTGATTCTGATTTTTTGTCCTGAGAGAAGAACAGAGTATGTCTTGCCCTTGTTCACCTTTTACATTTTGACATGTTTTTCTGGAGTTAGAAAGAATGTCATCTTGAACCATATCAAAGTGACTTTTTGGCTGGTGGGTTGAAAATATTTGGCTACCCCTATACTAAATAAATAAGCAGCAAATGATAAATAATGAAGTAGTCATTTTCTTCTACTAAATAATGGAATTCATATAATGAAAAAATAAACCATTCTATTTTATGTTACCTGAAAAATTGATAACTAGTTTGTAGGTTTTACATTATTCAGATGACAGAAAATGTACAATACATTTGGATCTGATCTGCTTCTTCTCTTTAGCAATACAACTACAAGATTTAGGAGAATATGTTTTATTTTCTCACTTCAAAAAGCAAAAATATTTCTGTTACAAAATAGGTATTTGAAAAATCAAAGTATATTTTTTGGCCTTCAGTGGAGTAACGGTCTTTGAATGTAGCCTAAATGGTAGTCTGAATAGTCATTGAGATTTCTTCAAAGATATGAATATGTTGGATAATTCCATGGTACTAAAAATATATTTACTGCTTGTATTTTAATAAGGGAGTTGCAGTTAATAGGTGGTATAACATTGCCTGCCTTTTCAGTAATAATTAATGTTTACAAAATTAGTGCTACCTTGATTCAAGTTTGCTCAAATCATCATATGCTGGTTTTGACAGCGGGCCTTGTGACTGACATGCAAATTTACACAGAAATGTCTTAAGGGGATGTCAAATGCTTGACTTTCTCTTTTATAGTAATTGTGTTTAAGACAATGTATTGTGATGGAATTGTTGACTGAATTTTTGCAGTGTGGTATCAGTGAAGAGATTTGGCACCAAATATACAGTGTAGCAAAAATATATTCTTTGCTTCTGTTGTTCACATTTCATATATGTTTTTAAAATATTAAAAGTAACTTTATTGCCAAAATGGTTTACAGCTTAATCCAAATGACACAAAAAATTTCAGGATGAACCTATGAGCTAAAGTCTGTAACATTTCTATCTTTTTTGATAGCATTGTATTTTTTTCCTATATAAGTAATAATTTTATTAAACTAAAATACAAGGAAAAATGAATATAAAAGAAAATTAGTCCATTGCAGTGAAGACCTTGTACTATAAGAATTGTAAAACCTCACAGTTTTATGCCAGGTGAGCAAAACTTACTTTCCTTTTCTTCATTTCTCTTTTCTTTAATATCTTGAAAGTTTTGAGCAGTGCTATGAAAATTCTGTTAAAAATAATTGATTAAAAGCCAGCAAATCCAAGCAACGATTTGTGTTTGAATGCCATAAAATAAAGCTAGAAAACTTCTTTCCTTTTTTTTAACAACTTTTAACAATTGTGAAAAGTTAAAAATTTTGACTGTTAATTATAACTGTTGACTAACAAAATAAATGCTTGAAAAGATGTTGAAGTTAAGGAAATAAAGCATTTGAATTTGTTTTAATTATATCCATTTGGTTTTCTGATCTTATTGTTTGGACATGTAAATTTTATACTGCATAAAATCACTTCACCATTAAGGGAGTGGGAAATTTTAAAGAGAAATTAGAGTGTGTAAAAGTTACTTTTGATATGCTAAATGACTGATGAACTTACACCCCTACTGACACTGTTGAAAAGATAGTTGTGTACTGTCTAATGCTTTTAATACCGTATTACAAAGCAAAAAGATACTAAATGACATGGAAACACTTTTTTTCGCTCCAGTCAATAATGTGATTTCTAATAGCTGAGGCCAAGGTTACAGGATTGCACTCCTTAGGGGACTTAACCAAAACACATCATCCTGTAAATATGAAAGGGATTTATACAGAACATACAATTCAGATACCTGTGCAAGCTTTCTGAGGAAAACTTCTGTGCATGCAGGCTTTCAAACATCTCTATAAGGGTTAACCTTATGTTTATATTCTTTGTATGTAAACCCCATGCAGAATAAGAAAGTATCTTCCTATGCTGCAAGATTTCGAAAGCAAAAATTATATCTAAATTGGTGGCGGGAAAGTTATCAATGGTGCCCAATGGAATTTTTATCTGTAACAGTCAATTTTTTTAAATCTCCATAACAGCACTGAGCAGACAATCTGGTTGAGATCTATTTTGCTGCCTTGTGTCATGAAACTTTTCAAAGACTCCCAGAAAAGATCTAATATCAAAAGCTATATTGTCCATGATCTGAAAATATGTGTGAATAAAAATTTTGATATGTGCTAGTAGCAAATTATAATATGCACTGCAGATTTACTTATATTTCTTTAAAAATAGAACTTGACTTATGAATTACTTAAAATTACAATAGGAGAGCAAGTAGTCATTACAATTATTTTGGAGTATTTGGGAAATTATTAATCTTTTTTCACTACAATAGTTGTTTGAGTGAAAAATCTTTTCAGTTAGGCTGGGCTTGAAATACTAAAATATCTTTAACTTATGATGTCAAAATATAGAAGCCAGTTTAGGAGCAGTAGTGAGACCAAAAATATCTGATAGGATAAAACATCAGCGAGACAGATGAATGCCTGTTAAAATTGTAAACCATCTACTGATAACAAACATCTGATGAATCTGTTTGGAAAAGGTTGATTCTATGGTTCTAATTTAAAATTAAATAAAGATACATTTGTAGTGGTATGGTTATATAGTCTGGCAAGAAAAAACATAAACTAGAGCCTATAAATAGCTAGAGCTACAGATTTTGAGTAGCTTAATCACAACAACTTGCCACCCCCACCCCTGACCAACACTTGGTAGAAGTCACTTTCTAAAATGAAGATTATGCTCTTATGTTTGTCATGCAGAGGTTAATATGCCCTTCTAGGATGTGAAGGATCAGAGTCAAATTCAGATCCTACTGATTTTACTATTGAAGTTAGATCATAATACAGCTCAGTAGGTTGGGCAAGAGAGAACTCTGAGAGAGAAATTGACCCCGTAGGTTATGAGATATTTTATTTCTTTTAATTCATCTTTAGATTAATTAAATTTTTTAGGCAGCAGAACAACCACTGAGCTTTTTCTTATGTGTGAGCTACCATAATTAATTTAATTCCTCTAATCCAGTATGTTCTTGAATGCATATTCAGCTGATGCAGGTGCTATCTGCAGTTACAGCCTTTCCATACATCTCTGTATTGAAAATTTCCTCAAGTACGGGTGATCTAACCATAGATATTAGAATCCAGTAACCTAAAATGACGACACTAGTTTTAGCCCATGCAGTACTCTTCTGTAGATAGTTCATGCTCTAATGGTTCTGCTAAAATTACAGATTTTCTGTGTCCTTATTTTTGGCAATAAATGACAGTACATTTTGCACATGCAGCACATCAAAACAGATTTTCATAGAGAAATCTTTTATCCCTGAAAAAATTAGACCTTGGCTGTACTTCTTTAATGTCCTCAAGAGCCTTGATCTGAAGACTTCTGTACTTCTTCTCTGTCAGCTTTTCTCCTGGTACTTCCTTACTCTGGATTATATGAAACTATCCTAACTTATAAACACTAGGTGGATCACAAGTCATATTTTTCTGTACCTAACAGATATTTTGCTGGTTTGGTAGCAGAATTTTTGAACTGAAGAGCTATCCCCACTATGAGATTACATTTGTAATCCCTGTTTACAGGGCTTACTCCCTGCTTAAATGAGTCCAGACTTTTTGTCTCAGAGGAAGCCATTAAAATATTGGCAAACTGCTAATCTGTTCTGGGATTTTCTATTGTTTATTTAGGACGAGTCTAACTGGGTAGTAATTGTGTTTGATATTTCCTTATTTGGAGGAAACGCTGATAAGATACACAGAACAAAAATAGTATACAAGTTAGAAATTCATAATTAAATCTCAAACCAGCATGAATGAATGAACCCACACGGAGTCTTAAGTTGGTGCAATCATTCAGGAGTAAAACAAATACCAAAAAGCAATTTAAAAAAATCCAGCTTTGATCTTGAAGAAGACATCTATGGTTACTTGAAATTGTCTTTCTTGACTCAGCTGGACATGCCTGAAATGTCTAATTACAATAGAAAATGGCTGTGCTGTTGTCAAACACTTGTATTACATTTTAAAATGCCTGTGAATGGTAACAGTTTATATTATTTGGTGACATAATTTGTACGTTTGCTTGGGAATCACTAATTTCTGCTCAAGATAAATGATGGAAATTTAGGACCATGGACAACAGACATTAAAAAACATAGGCAATCAAGACTACATGCTTAAGGTATTACATTTTCGCTGAATTTAGTGTGCAATCTACAGAAGAATGTGCAAAAGAACTAGATTTATGTCAATAGGCAAGAAGATGATTGTATTCATATTGAAGTTGCCTAACATGACAAATAGCCTTCAACTTGAAGAAATGTATCTCATATTTGTTGATTTTTCATTTCAGTGGCAGGAATCTATTTCAATATTTCTATTGTTCTAGGATGTAGCACTCTATATAGAGGAGAGAGGCAATTTTTTTGTCTCCCCAACCATCCAAGGTTAAAATTGGTACCTGGAAGACAACAGAACTCAGGCAGATCACAGTTCAGATTCTGATGTGAACTTCTCTACTAACAATCAGACAACAATAGCCTGTATCAGCCTTTATCTTTCAGAGTTTAGTTCTGTGTATAAGGTGCATTTATACACCAAAACTAGAAAGCTCCACAACTGGCAACAAACAATACAAGTAGGGGAGGAAAGACTGAGAAAATTAAAGGAATGCTCCTAGACAGTGTCATGACATAGATATAAAGTATTGCCAAGAGTCTAATAATAAGGAGCATATATTTTGAATATTTGTGCTCCATCTCAGGGATTGTAAATGTTACTACATTTCTAGCAGTTTATCTTTATGTTTTTGAGTTTAGGGAGTAATTTTAGCAAATGTTGGATTAGTGAATACAGAGAATTTTAGTACAATGGAGGGTATGCTTCTGTTGACTTAACTCTGGTCAATATTATTTGTACACACTGAGTGTATTTCAGACAGTCTAAAAAAACCCAACAAACAAGTAATACCAGAACAACACCAGAGTTTAAATTACCTAGTCTTCAAGGTTTAGAGACAAAGGTAGAAATGCAACAAAATCACCAGACCTCAAGCCCAGTGTATAATAACTTAAACAATGTGTTTTAGAAACATACCTCTAACCTGTAGGTATTAGAAATATTAGTAGCGTAAAAAACAATGGGAAAAGTTGAAGGTCTGAAAACAGTGCTTCCCTCTTCTTTCCAGAATTTCATTTGACATAATTTCTTGTAGCTAAAGTTGGATTGGATATTATGGAAATAAGAAAAACTTTAATTTCAATAGTTATTGTGTGTCTATATGATACTAATTCCCTTTTTTTCTGAGGGCTGGTCACATTATCCACCACAATAGGAAATAACCTTTTTGTGCCACATTTGTAGTTAATAGAAATTTTATGCTTTTATCTGCTATGCTAGCAGTCACTTTCCTTCCATTCCACATCTATCTGTACTGTCCATAGAAGATAAAATTTTTGAGAGGCATATTCTTTGAGAGGCATATTCCTTGAGTATTGGTGCTATTTTTTCTATATAAAAGATTTCTCTTTGGAGTTTTTTTTCCCTGAATGCAACACAGTGAAAAAGCAATTAAGCTGTAACATGAAAAGTACATACACTTAAAACTAAATGAGATAAAGCACGAAAGAAAGATTTGCACATTATCTGCTTACTGCAGAAAAAAATTAGGTTTATTTTTAAGTTCCTGAAACTTAAGAACTGGAGCTTGCTTAATACATACTGGGACTTCTTTAGGCGAGTTTTCAATACACAGCATGAGCTCAGTATTCCTACTTGAGGCATATTAAATAAGAAATTGTGACCTTAAAAGGGAAATGTTCTCATTTCCGAAACCCAGAGAGCCTTTTTAGTAGTAGTTGTTCCATGCAGCAAGAATGTATCATTATTAGGAGCAAAAAGAACTAACACTGCAGTAACATTGTAGAGTGTTGATGTTGATTTATTCACAGTGTTCAGTGCACTCTTATGCATCTCACAGCTATAGGCAGCAGTCTGAAAACCCTGCCTGCTAACAAATTTTCTAGGCTCAGAAAAAAAAAAAAAAAAAAGACAAATGAGGAAACATAGAGGAACTTTCATTCTTCTTCTTTCATTCTTCTTTGAAGAAATGTTTTTTACCTGTAACCTTTCTTTGTTCTGTCAATTTACCCTAATTATTCTGGATTAGCTTCTGTGTCAGTAAGTAGTGTGTCAAGTCCACTGTTAACTATAGAGCAGAGGTACACCTGTAAGCTTGGTTATGATAGGATCACAGAGAAAAAGAGACACTTCTAACCCTGAGGAAAAACTACAAAGACTGGGAAGGTTTTACATTGGTATGCTGAGAAATATGAAGATCTCATGAAGGAAATTTCAGGCTGACACATGACTTTTAGTACAGGTTTCTGCAAATTTAACCTATCTGCGATTTCAGACTTCAGAAGTCTGATGTTAGTGTCGAGAACATGAACTGTTCATGTTCTTCTAGTGCCGTAATAACATAAATGACATGAACATTGACAGAGGTCATCTGTGATTCAAGTACAAGTTATAGATGGAAATTAATTTTGAGGATTGCATATGATTGTATTTTTGTAGCTCTGACCTTCTCAAACTTGCAGTGAGCAATGGACATAAGCCTTGTACAAACTTCTGTAAAATTTAAGACTTTATTTTTAATACAGAACTTAGAACTATTTAAATGATGTTGCAGATGATTAAACCTTAAGAAAAATGACAAGCAAAATTATGCACTAGTGAATACAGCTAGCAATGAAATAGGCAAAAAAGTCCAGTGGCAGTGCTAAAGTGAATTCATCTTGCATTCAGAAGGTAATGACTGCCCTTGATGACTACAGTGAAACTATTTAATAGCATTAGGAATGTGTTTACTTACAAGATATAGACCTATCATAAGGAGTTCAACTGCCTGATGAATTTTAGGTAGCATTAAAATTTTTTGAAACCCTTTCACTCTTTAATAAAGTTCCTGATGGTTATTCTACTTCATATATGTGGGTTTTTTGCCTTAATTATCAGCTCTTTCCAAAGGTAAATTAGCTGCTTCCTAGTCAGTACATAGTTAACTACTTGTTAGCTACCATCAGATTCCTTATATTTTTCTTTTCTTTCTTTATAGTCTGCATTCTTCAGAAAATTAAGCTTTTAGGGTAATTTTTTCCCTTTTTTTTTTTTTGTTGTTGTTGTTGCTGTTTTGTTTTTTTTTTTACTTTTTTCTCCTGCCAGTCCCCTCAGAATAACTTTTTAAGCATATTGATCAGGTTGAGTTAACTTGGAGACAGAAACTATAAATATATATTTGTCCCAATCAACAACTTTACAAAATGAACTACCTAATTTGTATCTTGCAAAGAGGAAAAAAGATGTTTTCAGTATGTGCTGCACATGAGAAATGTCAGGCCAACCACTACTGACATGCCAGCATGACATTTGGTTTATCTATTTTGTTAACTCATCATATACTCTATTACCTGGTAGCATGTTACAAGAAACGTGGATTTACTGTGAAAAAGGAGAACATTTTGGAGCAAGGAAAAGTAAAAAGCAAAGGCAAGAGCTGAGAGATCATAGAATCATATAATTAACTGGGGTGGAAGAGACCTCCGAGATCATCAAATCCAACCCTCAATCCAACCCCACTGTGATTACTAGATCATGGCACTCAGTGCCACATCCAGTCTCATCTTAAATACCTCCAGGGATGGTGAATCCACCACCTCTCTGGGCAGGCCGTTCCAATGCCTGATCACTCTCTCTGTAAAGAACTTCTTTCTAATATCCAACCTAAACCTCCCCTGGCAGAGCTTGAG
>JAWMRA010000130.1:32752245-32965024 GCA_035584735.1 Pseudotriccus pelzelni | reverse complement strand
TCCCTGGCTGGAATCGAACCCAGGCCTTGGCGGTGAAGGTCCTGCGATCTAACCACTAGGCCACCAGGGGCTCCATAATGAAATAGTGTCATGTCAAATCTCAGTTTGATTAAAGCTCATTTTAGATGATCCCTTATGGATGTCCTCAAAAGTATGAATATTTAACTTTTATTTCAAACATACTGTTAAAGTAACTTTACAGGGAATTAATTTTTCAAAGAACTACAGGAAGGAAATTAAATCATCCCTGTGTACTGGCAGCTCTCCTGATGTGCAAATGTTTGCTGCTGGCCGAATTGTACTTTCTAGCAGAAACCTGAAAGCCTCCTGCATGGCGGGATCAGCATGCTTTGGAGTCTGCTAGAAGTCTTGGGAGAACAGACTGGACACTGTGAGTTAAACGTTAGTTTCTAAAATTCCCCCTTTTAATTCAGTAGATCACAAAGTGTCTTGTGTAAAAAGAGACAAGTGTTAGGCGCAATTCTTTCATAACTGTACAAGAATTGTGAATAGGCATATTTCATTCATCTTCATTCACTGAAATTAAAAATGTTTCTGGATCTAATAATGTACTTTTGCTGAAAAGGCTTAGCAAAAAATATAGTGGTTTTTTTCCACATCTGATATATTGTTCATCTACCAGGAGTAAAAATGAGCTGTAACTTAAGACTTTGTGACACCAAAGTTATTTCAGTTATTGCTTTAACCTTTACTGTCTGAATATTACCTTACCTTTAGCTAAGAAGGGGAGGATTGCAAGTTATATAAAAATTTCCAAATTGACCCTTTTACACTTAGGTTATCTTTAACTTTCAAGTGAAATTGCAGGGAAATAGCAAGGACTATTAATCTGAAGTGAAACTAAATATTTATTTTTGCAAGAAATACAGATAAATGTGAATATTCGTGCAAAGCATAATGTTCAGTGAGATGCAAGTTTCTGAAAGTTTCCATATGTTGTCAACTGAATTTATATTGGAAATCCTTACTATACTCAGTGATCAATATTTTAAAAAGAGAATCTCAGATTAGGTAAGGTAGGAATGGAACACTACAGTCATGTAGTCCAACCTCCCTCAAGCAGGGTCCGCTACAGCACTATTCAGGAATGTGTCCAGACAACTTGTCCAGAGAACTATCTCCAGAGAAGGTCTCTGCAACTTCCCTGTGCAGCCTGTTCCAGTGCTCGGTTGCCTGCCCAGTAAAGAAGTACTTCCTTATGTTTAGGTAGAGCTTGCTGTATTCCACTTTCTGGCTTTGCCTTATGTCCTATTGATTGGCACCACTGAGAGACATCAGGCTCCATCCTCTTCACACTCTCCCTTCAGATATTTGTATGCACTGATAAGGTCTCTTCTCAGTTGTTTCTTCTTGAGGCTGAACAAGCCCAGCTCCCTCAACCTTTCCTCATGTGAGAAATGCTCCAGCCCCTTAGTCATTTTTGTAGCCTTATGCTGGACCTGTTCCAGGAGCTCCTTGTCTCTATTTGCTGAGAAGCCCAGAATTGGACATAGCACTCTGGATGTGCCTCCTCAGGGCACAGTAGAGGGGCAGAACCACCTCCCTTGACCTGCTGGGAATGCTCTTCCTGACGCACTCCAGGATCCCATTGGCCGCCTTGGCCACAGGGGCACAATGCTGGCTCATGGACAGCTTGTTGTCCCTCAGGACCCCAAGTCCTTCTCTGCAGAGCTGCTTTGCATTCGGTTGACCCCCGACCTTTACTTGTGCCTGGGGTAATCCTTCCCCAGGTGCAGGACCCTGCACTTGCCTTTGTTGAATTTCAGATGGTTCTTCTCGGCCTGTTTCATCAACCTGTTGAGGTCCTTCTGAAGTGCTGCAGAGCCCTCTGGGGTATCAGCCACTCTTTCCAGCTTTCTTGTCAGCCAGCTTGCTGAGGATGCATCTGCCCCTTCCCGAAGTCATTGGTGAACAAGTCGAACTACACGGGACCCAGTATCGACCTGTGGGTGACACCACTAGTGACAGGCCTCTGAGTAGACTTTGCACTGCGGATCACAATCTTCAGAGCTCTGCCATTCCTTCAGTTCTCAGTCCACCTGACCATCTACTCATCCAGCCTGTACTACCAACTAATGCAGTGTGTGTGTCTCCTTTGGTGTTTCTTCTGGAGATCGGCTAGTTGATCATTTCCCAGTCAGTTTGTGCAGCATACCCAGGATAGTGAGTGGTTCCAGTGGAAAACATTGATTTTTTTTTTTTCCTTTCCCCTTTTAACAGGATCTGAAGCATTTGAATTGTTTGTCCTGGAAACTTTTTGTCAAAGTGAATGGATATTTAAATAAGTTTGTCAACTGTTAGAGGTCTTGACATTTTATTAGGTTAGGGATTAATTTCTTTCATTCTGAGTAACTGGCTCATCATGGTATTGCTACAGGAAAATAGTGTAATTTTGTAGGTCTGAAAAAAGCTTCAACCCCCATAGCAATTATATACTTTTATATACTATACAAGCAAATTTAAAAATACGATCACAACTCTAATTAATCCTCCTTTGTTCATGCATCCTTTTCCTTCTTTTCTTTTTTTTCCCACCCCCCAGATCCTGGATATGAACATTTTAAGATAGCAGAAAAATCCCATGGTAATTGGATCAAACTGTATTTAGAGGGGAATAATTCAGAAATACTCTTAAATCTTGGTAAAAAGGTCCTGAAGCAATACTTGGAGGCCCTCAAGACTCTGAGTTCTTCGCTAAGCAAACAAGTGGCACAATATGACATGTATTCGATGATGGTGGGGACTGTGATCATTATGGAGGTACGAAAATAGATCTTTCAGTGAAAAGGTTAAGTGTACAAATGTAAAAGTATCTTGGTTTCGACTGTTTAATGTATACACTTACTGGTCTTAAAAATTACCAAGTATGAATTCTTAAAATTGGCTGACATTCTGCTTGGATGAGGTTAATACTCTTTTTAATAATCTGGCCTTTGTAATGATTCAAGAGTGCTTTTGATATGAATTGGTAATGTTTCGGTGTATCTAGTTCCAGTAAATATGCAGATGTGCTACAACTGAAATTACTCCCTTATTAGTTAGTCTTCTATTTTTGACTACCTTTACTGCATTAAAAAAAAATAAATCTGTCAAGTAAATTCCTACCCATTCCTCTTTATCTGTGAGTGTAGCTGCTCAAAACAGGCAATACCTTATATGGACAATTTTCACAATTCCAGGAATTGTTCTTCGTACTGATGGGTTTAGAGCCCTGAAATAAATACTTGCTGTGAGGTGCTGGTTGCCACGTCGTATCTCCCGTAGGAATAACGATAAGATATGCCGTGTCTGGAATTTTAAGTGGATTTCTTCAACTGATCTTTTGGGCAAAACTTGACTGCTGGAAATAGCCTCAAAGGCCTGGAAATAGTGTAATGCTTTGAGAACCATGCTGAAGGAGTATGCTGGACACTGAACTTCTGTGTACCATAAGTTTGCACAGACCTTTTAGATTACAGCATTGTCAGCTTTTATAAGCAAAAGCATTTTTTCCTAGGATGGAGGTACCTACTACAAGCTTAACTTAGTCCTTGAATGTGGTGCTGTACAAAACTCTGTTACTGTTCAGTGCCTGGAATAGATAACAATATGTGAGCAACTCATTAATATTTGAGTCTCCTCTGTACTGGCAGGGCTCTGTGCCTTGTCTCCTATGCACTGCTCCCTGCATGCAGAGTATTTGTGAAATGGCTTTGTGGTTAGGCTGCTTGGTGGGGTTTGTCCCTCTACTGATCACCTCAGAGGGATGAGTTCCACTGTGCCCTTGGGTGGATGAGGTGGTAGGTTCTGTTTCTGCTCTACAGATGGAGGATCTGGAAGTGGACAGTCCAGTGGAAAGCTGAAGTACTCATATTTCTTTCTTATTCCTTTGTTTTGGAAGCCTATGTATTCAAGCTGTGGGCAACTGAAGCACTGGATTATTTTTTACCTTCTGAAATGCTTGTAGATGCTTACTGTTTCTAGAAAACAAATCTTAGGTACTATACTCATTGGGCCTTTGTCAAAGACACATGCAGCTTACTAACCGTGGAAATTTTCAAATTTTTGTTGAGCAGTGCGTGCTCAGCATCACTGCAAGATTTGGCGCAGTTTTTTACTGCAGCTGGAGTTTTTCACGTTCTCCAGTGTCATTCTCAAAAAACTGCCTTGCTTTACAAAATCTTTTTGTCTTGATATGTATTTTCCACCTTTGCTGAATAAATAACAGTAGTGAAACTCACATGTCGCTTCAAACTACACCATGCTAGAAATGCCGTTTATCGGATGAGGAGGATACCTCTGGGACATGGACTGATAATACTGCACTTGCTCAAAAGACCTAAATTTAGTTTTGTAGATAACTAGTGCCTTCCTATCGCGAGTGCTCTCTTTGTTTTAATTTTAAGTTCTGTGTTGAAATGTAAGACCTAAGCCAGTTCGCTACTGTGAAACCGTATATTTTCATAACCAAATGAAATGTGGAGTAGAATATGATGAAGCAGCAGATGAGGGCAATACGTTTCATATTTTTTGGTCTACTTTATTGTATCTCACTGTAATGTGGGAAAAATTTAGGCAGAAGTCTTCACAAGCGACAGTGAAAGATTATAGGTTGGCAGTGGTCTGTTTTTATCTTGATTTGTTTTAATCTTGCCCCAGCAGAGGCTGATTGAGGTCAGTGTAGTCCTAGCTCCATCTGTTCAGCTTGCAAAGCATTTTAGCATGTGGCTGAACTTTCTTATTTTTTGTAAAGGTTTGTACATGAGTAGCAGAAATTTTCATTGTATTATTCATCTCCACTGCTGCAGTTACCTGAGAGAAAACTTGGAATTCTGCCTCATCCGTGTGCAGGTTAGGGCAAAGATAAAGTAAAACCAATAAATTAAGATGAGGAGAGGTACAAAAAATAAATACTGGGAGAATTCATAAGCTTGACATTCAGCATATGCTTGTGTGATAGTATGAGAACTTCCCCTGGATTGAGAAGCTTTGTAACTCAGCAGGATCTCCTATATGTGTATCTCTCATACAGGAGGTAAATTGCTTTTGGTAGAGTGTATTTAACTTCAGGCACTTACAGGTGACAAATAATGGGTCAAATTTGTTTGCTTAGGAACTATTTTGATGTTGGGAGTTAAAGCTCTTACTTTTACAGGGAATAAAGATCATACATATTATCAGTTACCACAGGTGAGGAGGCAAATGGTAATTTATCAAACTTGGGAACTTATGTGTCCAAGCCCTTAATAAATGAAAACACTATCTTGGATTCTCCCATTTATGTGGAAATATCTTACTGGTTAAAACCCCCCCCTATATAGTTATTCACAGCGGTTTTTTTGATGAAGTATGTGTACTAGCAGAGTGACATGGCTGACAACATTAATTTTTTGTGTGAATTCTCACTGTGTGTTTTAGCTAACCCCAATTTTTGAAGTATTAATTCTCTTTTTTCTTTTTTTCCTAGGTTCTGCTGCTGCTTTTGCTCAGTGTTCCAAAAGCCCTGAGCAAGCGGGCAGAATTTGAAGTGCCCCTCTCCCCTCCACTATTCTCTCTGCTGTTTTATTTGATGTGTCTGATGCTGTGTGCAGTTCATGTCATTGTATGCACATCGGCAGAAAGTTTGTGCTATTTCTGCAGTATGTCCTGGCTAACAGCAGTTGGGGTGATAATGCTGATTTCTGCACTCATGTGCGGTATTTTGTCTGCTATTGGAAAGATCTTTGAGAATTCCCGACTTCCACTGAAGGTGAGACCATGTGTTAATTATGGTTCAAAATATTTTGCTTTTCATGGTGTTCTTTCAGTTAAAATTTTGTCAGGTTTTCTCTCTATATGCCTAAAGAAATTTTTGTTTTGTAATGTAATTTGAATAATTTAAAGTTGTAATTGAAGTATGGTGTTTTCACTGTGACATGATACCGATTGCTGTGATTAAGATCACAGAAGTGCTTATTTTGACATTACTTGAGGAGATGTTGTAAATATTATAAAATATTTTGTGGTTGACTTCATGAGATCTGAAACATTTATGCTGTGTACAAATTCTGTGTTGTTACACAGTGATGTTTCGCAGTTGCAATTAAAGCAAGATGTATGATACTTTGCAACAACATGCACTAGTGATCATAGAATCATAGAATCAGCCTGGTTGGAAAGGACCTCTGAGATCATCAAGTCCAACCATTGATCCACTACCACTGCAGTTACCAGACCATGGCATTAAGTGCCACATCCAGTCTCTTCTTAAATACCTCCAGGGACAAAGAATCCACCACTTCCCTAGGCAGCCCATTCCGATGCCCGATTACCCTCTCTGTAAAGAATTTCTTCCTAATATCTAACCTAAACCTCCCCTGGCAGAGCTTAAGACTGTGCCCTCTTGTCTTACTGAGAGCTGCCTGGGAGAAAAGACCAACTCCCACCTGGCTACAACCTCCTTTCAGGGAAAGTAGAGAGTGATGAGGTCACCCCTGAGCCTTCTCTTCTCCAGGCTAAACAACCCCAGCTCCCTCAGCCTCTCCTCACAGGACTTGTTCTCAAGTCCCTTCACCAGCCTTGCTGCTCTTCTCTGGACCCGCTCCAGCACCTCAATGACAAAAATCTGTGAGAAAACAAGTTTCGTTAGGCTGGTGGCTCAAAGAGCAATCTACATCCTTTTTTTTTTAATCCTTATTAGATGTAGCCAAATTATTTTAATTTTCTCAGTAATAAAATTATTTAAGTTCATAAAAGAAATGGAAAAAAGGCAAACTGGATCACAAACTTCATGCTTCTGTAAAGTAAGGACTGAGGGTCTTCCACAGAGAACACCTGAGATAGTCATATTCTCAGGATTTAAACAGAAATGTGTCTTAAACATTGAATCTTGATCCTTATGAAAGATATATGGACCTTCATACTAATTTTTGTCCGTATATCTCAGGGCTGAATCATGTGGGCTTTGAATACCTGAGTCAGGTTAGTGATTATCCAGCAGGGGGGTGATATGCCTATCTTTCCCTTTTGACTTCCACCTCTTCCTTGGAGGAATGGATGACTTATATGGACAGTTTGCTGTTGATGCACAAAGTGGTGTGAACAGCTCTGTTTTACTGCAGTGACCAGGAGAGTGCCTAGTGTTTAGCGAACTAGTATTATTTAGTATTTAGTATTAACATGGTTTAAATGTGCCTTCTGACTGATTTGTATTAAATGAAGCTTGGCTATCTTATATAAATTTTATAGAAAGTTATCCAGTATCAGTCTGCATGCGGTGCCTTTGTAATAACACTACTTTATGAAGCATCAGTATTATTCTGTGGTGGTAATTTGTTGTTTATGGGAGCATTATTGTGTAAAAACAGCTAGAGTGGTATGATATTCTGTGGGAGAACTAAATTATTATCATTCCTTCTTACCTTTACTAGAATTCATCAAACGAATACGAACATTATCTTTGGGTGGGTGAGGATTTTTTGTGCTTTTTAAAAACTTTATCTTGGAATAGCAGAAGGCATTCAGAAGATACTATTATTTAAAACTAGAGGAATAGAAATGGGAAAAATGAAAAGAAAGAAGTTCTAAATTCTGTACTTTAGAAATAATAAGACAAAATGCTGTTCCAAAGTGCTGCAAAGGATGGCAGTGAAGAGGGATGTGCATGTGTATTAGTACAGAATGAGCAGTATTCATCATTTTCCCTTTCTGAAATGACACTAGAAAGAATACTCATTTCACTCCAAGAAGATATAAGGGATGAAGTTTCTGAACAGATTATAAGACTTCTATACTCTGTTATCTGTTGTCAGACTTTTATGTAGTTAAAGCTTAACCCTAGGTGTACCCTCTATAAAGAAGTTTTTCCTACTGAGCACCATTAATGTGAATAGTATTAATGGAAAACAAGCTGTGAAGGGAAGAGAATTGCTTTCCAGTACACTACTGCACCATATCAGAGACATGTGGTGAAGACTTTCTCAATATGGGGAAAATTGAAAGTATGCTCAGGCTTGGAAAATTTTTTACTGAAGTTGCTGGTCTTTTGTTTTAGAAATGAGTCAAAATTCTATGATGACAGTGAATTGAGACTTCTCAGAATTAATTACTAATTGTTCAGAGCTGAGGGGCTTTTTACCCTCAGTAAATTTTATTGCCTTCAAGTATTTTAAATGTGAGTTGTTTTAGTATCAAAAATCAGACTACTGTCTATTACAGTCTCGACCACTTTACCTGGTCAATTTTTTCAAGTAAATGGAGAATTTTTTTCAACAAATTTGTATTTTTTAATAAAATGTATGTAACTGAAAAACATTTTCTGATTCTGGCAAGAACAGTGTTTCCAATCAGCTTCATTCCATATGATCATTATTCTCTCAGTATCCATAGCATCAAAATGCTTACTGGTGCATTTTAAACTGTTCTGTGACCCTGAAGTATATTGAATAGTAAGGAAAGCAACGGAGGTGGCTTTTGCTGTATTTTGTGGGTTTAGCACATGTAGGAAAACATGCAATGTGGACTGAAAATCTGAAGTTAAATTTGTCTCTAGCAGAACATTGTATTTATTCTTGTTTGTTCACCGGGATTATTCATTCCTTAATAATTTAGTTAATTTCCTTTGTTTTTGTGAAGTACCTGAAAAAAGCATGAAAGATCATGATTTTTCCAGTGTTCATTATCAGAATCCTTATGAAAAGGCAGAGTTTAGTTATTTCTTCATGTTACTATGTATGCCATACATTAGAACTTCATTAGAAGTTTGATTTTTAATTTTATGAAATCACTCGTGATATGTTGTATAGACAGGACAGCAAACACAGAATGAGAACAACTGTAGTGCAATAACATTATTTGCAAGACGGGTTGACTTTAATGAAATATTTAGCTTTAATATTAAAGTTGTGCTTAAGCCTTTCTTAATAGCTTACTTATAGACTAAATTAATACAAAATTAGATTTTCACAGAAAATATTAGGGAAGTTAGGAGAGGTAAGAAACATAACCATGTAAAATGTGGAGAAGCAGTAAAGCAATACACACATCCTTACTTTACTTTACATGGGAAATTTTTTTTTTTTTTTTGGTGCTACTGAAGTAGAAAACCCTATAGTTCAATACAAGACTCATGTGTTTTAATTTTTTTTAGTTCCCTCATTTTCTTTGAATAATTGGATCACTGAATGCTTCAATCAAGTCCACACAAAATCTTTGAATACCACAAACCAAAGTGGAAAGTTAATAGAACTCCGAAGGATAAATGTTTCAGATAACAGCAGGTTAAGACATGAATGGTCACTGTTCTGGTCTTCAACTTTTTCCCCTTTTTTTATGTATAAGTTATTGGGAATAGAACACTATGTCATATGAATAGAAGGATATTATAACCACTGGCAAACACTTCAAATAACTTGGTACTGAAAACAGGTTATGGTGGATGTGTAGATTATTAACATATTTGAGATCATAATACAGATGTCTTTTTTCTAAATGCTTTGGCTGATTCAAATAAACAAAAGGAACATGATGTTTTATTATTTTTTTATCTGTAGTTTTTGTATTTCCTTAGAAGTGAACTTAGGAAACAAAATCACATGCTTAAGATCTTTCATTAATTTTTTTCATGTCTTTGTGTCTTCCATCAAACCTAAGTTCAGTCATGACTGGAAAATCTGGCTTCCCGTGGCTTGAACAGGTATATTGTTTTGCTGGGTAAAAAACTGAATGGCTGGGCCCAGAGATTGGTGGTGAATGAAGTTACATCCAGTTGATTGTCAGTCACTAGTGGTGTTCCCTAGGTCTCAGTATAGGAACCAGTCCTGTTTAATACCTTTATAGATCATCTAAAAGAGGTACTGAATGCACACTCAGTAAGTTTGCAGATGACACCCAATTGAGTGGGAACGTTGATGTGCTGGACAGTAGGAGGGCTCTACAGAGGGATCTGGACTCCCTGGATCAATGGGCTGAGGCCAATTGTATGAGACTCAACAAGAAGAAGTGTCAGATCCTATCATTGGGTCATTACAGCCCCATGCAATGCTACAGGCTGGGGAAGAGTGGCTGGAAAACTGCCTGGCAGAAGAGGACCTAAGGGTGTTGGTCAACAGTGGGAAAATATGAGCCAGTGCCCAAGTGACTGAGAAGCCCAGTGGATCCTGGCCTGTATCAGCAATAGTGTGGCCAGCAGGATTAGGGAAGTGATTGTCCCCACTGGTGAAGCCACACCTCAAGTACTGTGTCCAGTTCTGGGCCCCTGACTACAAGAAAGACATTGAGGTGCTGGAGCAAGTCCAGAGAAGGGAAAATGAGCTGGTGAAGGGCAATGGAGCCCAGCTTTTAAGAGGAGCAGCTGAGAGAGCTGGGGTTATTTAGCCTTGAGAAAAGGAGGCTCAGGGAGGAACCTTATCATGCTCTACAACTAGCTGAAAGGAAGTTATAGAGAGCAGGATATCAGTCTCTTCTCCCAAGTAGCAACCAGTAGGACAGGACAAAAAGGCTTCAAGTTATATCAACGATGTGTGTGTGTGTGTTAGATTGGAGATCATGAAAAACTACTTCACTGAAAGGGTGGCCAGGCATTGGAATGAGCTGTCCAGGGAACTGGTAGAGTCATCATCTCTGAAAGTGTTCAAAAAATGTGTAGATGTGGCACTTGGGGTCATGGTTTGTTACTGGACCTGGCGGTGCTGGCTTAACTGTTAGACTCAATGATTTTAAAGGCCTTTTAAAACTTTAATGATTCAATGATTCTGTGCCAAATTGATTTTTAAAAGCATTAAACTGACTGTTTTTCCCAAGCTGGTGGTTATCCCTCAAGAAGTCTAAACTGGAGTGAAAGTTCTTCCTCCCTCCCACAAATTGGACTAAAGAAAATAAACTTAAGGTAGCCTGAGTGATCTTGAGTCTGAATTCAGAAGTGAGGAATAGGAGTATGGCCCTTGCTGTTGACCATTAGATTCTAGGGACTGAATTGAAAATTGGGAAAAAAAGTAATACTTTCTTCATCTGCTGTTTCTTGTGGCATGTCTTGTCTTTAACAGGGGTCTGTTTGATATCGTTATGAGACTGGACATTATCTTACAATCAAAAACACTGAATATTCTCTGAGAAATTGTCAAGACAGATTTTTCCTTTTTATTAAAACATAATATTGAAAAATAAGAAAAAGATTAGGAAAATCATTCTATTTGCTAAACATTTTTTCTTTTGTTTTGTTATTTATACATTTGTACAGTATGAACTTACCTTGCTCTCAGTACTGCTTTAAAAATCTGCTGTTCACCATGCAGATCCAATAAACTAGGAAGAATCACTCATGAGTTATTTGTTAATGTCTGTACCATAAAACGATACTTTCTTGAATTCACTAAACAGAAATTATAGAGGTACAAAAAACCATGGAGCACAACTTCTCATTTTTACAGTACTCAAGTTAAGCAAATACCAAATTAAAATGGCAAATAGTCCATTTACAGGAAAAAAAATCAACCCAAACAAGCCAAATAAAACTCAGACCTTGAAAGTCCGAGCAGTTTAGTTAGTCATTAGCACTTGGTATGATTTCTGTGTGTTAGCTTCAGGAATCTCAAGGTACGACACAACTTCAGATGGGGCACTTAACACTTTGCTCAAGTCTTTGCACATTTTTATCTGTTTCAGCTGTCATCACTGCTTTGGAAATCTTCAGCATCTGTTTTACAATAGCACACAGGTATCAAGTTACAGAAAAGTGTGCTTTCTTCTATCTGAAAAAATCAATTTGACTTGACTGATGCAGAATCCACAGAACTTTCATATCTTTTTCTTTCTGAGTTAATTTTTGGTGCACTTGTGGTATTTCTGTGAGTGAAATATTACTGTCAAGACTGTTGTCTATTCAGAAACATTCTTCAAGCAGGGAAACCTGGGTAGGGAAGGCACTTGTGGGGGTGAGGAAGAGAGAGGAATATATAAGTTCAGTACTTGTACATTGTTAAGCATACATACTCAGACAAAATTACTGCAGTCCGATAAAGTTATGTTGAAAAAAAGAAATAGGCCATATATATTGATAAATAGAAAACATTCTTTCTAGGTGATGGGCTTTCCAGCTCTCTCAAGAAAGGTATAAGAGTGCTCCAGAGACCTTTACACACAAATACATTATCCATCATTTTGCTGTTTTCTAGAAATTGTAGTGCTCACTAGTGCTACTGTGAAATTTGTTTACGGATACACGCCTAGCAATACTATAAAATTGCCTTTTAGCTTTAGTTGGATATTCAAAAAGTGATGCAGGTGAAATTCTGTATGAAATAATGAACAGATTTAAAGACACAAGAAGTCTGTGTTAACCAGCATGACTGGAAGTACACTGATGTCCAAATTATTCAGAAATAGCTATGGCAATTTATGGTTTAATTTCTTTAAAAGTCATTCCTATTTGTACCTTACTTGTTTTTGGCTAGACTGTAGTGCTGTGCTAGTTCATCTGCATACAAAATGAAATTAAGACACTAAAATAAGTTCTGCCATGACTTTAAATAAATGTAAGAATTATGTGGATGTTACATTACAGCAGTAGTAAATAAAAGCAATAATAAAAAAAAGAAACCAGTTATAATTCAGTTATGCTTGTGTGTAAGGATAAATGCATAGAGTCAAGATATAACTGGTTCATGGAAAATTAAGCCAGTTACCTGGAACATTCCAGGAACTTTAAACTAATTATCAATTAATTTAAATTAATTTCACACAGATCTCATATAGATTTCTTTGACAGTTTTCAAACTGCTGCGAAGGCACCCCTAAGCACATAGAAAAAAATAGTATGGAATATAATTTCAGTCATTTAACTAAACTGTTTATGATAAAAAATTGTAAAAATTTAGTTACAAAGACATTGCTATTTTAAAAGTATTTGTAATAAAATATTTATTTCTGCTGCAATAAATAATTTAGGGGTGCCAGACATAAACAGGATTTGTTGACCTGAAATAACTTTCAATTCAGTAAAATAAATAAAAAAAATAATTAGTAGTTCAAAATAACTATTCCCATGGCAAAATTATTTATCCAGTTATAACAAGTAAATTTACATCTACATGTTTAATTTCATAAATTGCTTGAAATTACTTGAGAAATTATGAGATGTAACAAACTATTTAGCTTTATTAATGGGCATAAAATTAGTCTTCCTTTTGGAAATTCCATATACAACAAATATTATACCAGGATTTTAATATTCATTCATTTGAAACATTTCTGCGCTTGTGTAGGTAAGCCATTGAAACAACTGACAGGGACTTGGTGTCTGTACTGACCATAAGCTTCAGTTTAACTTTCTGCCATCTTCTGATGGGAAGAAATGCAACAGCGGAACCAGATATGTGAAAGTTATGAATCACAAGTGTTCTTGGAGACAGCACTGTCTTGAATGGTAGTTTAAAATTATCTTTTCTGGGTTTGTAAAATTAGTTCTGTAGCTTGCACTTCAGAAATGCTTAAGGATCATCTATTACTATAGCCCTAGATTAATCCATAGGTAGCAATGCTAGTGGGTTTTATCAAATTCTAATATTATCCAAGAAAAAAAGTACTATTTTTCCATGTTTATAAGGGCAATTTGTCACTAGACAGAAGTTATATGAACTAATACAAAAAGCATGACTGTTGGAATGTCTGACTAGAATTTTTCTTTCTGTTGAAAGCTAAATGCTTTCTCATTCATAAAGATATATACACTTTTCTCATAAGATTGATTTTCCATGATGCAGGAGATAGGACTTCATATTTTGACTTTAGTTTGCTTTTACATATTTATTAGACAAGAATAATCTATTCTGTAGTGAACTATTTCTACAAAAGCTACCAGATATAAAATTGTATTTCTGTGGTTTAGCAGCAAAACTATACTTTAATTTTTTTATTATTTTTTTATTTTTTTGGGAGGCGGGATTATATTTCACAGAAAATATCTCAGAAAGAGAAAATGTTTTCAGTAGTCATATTACTTGAGTCATCTCACTAGGGCACTATATTCTGTGAAAGAAATTAGTTTTATATTTATTTGAGTGGCTGTCTTTGGCATGGCAGGCATTTTTTAACAGACCTATTCAAAGGTGTAGAAATAATTTTAAATGGACTGTTTATGTAGATTATTGTTTTTATAAATTTTTCATGAAGAAATATTCTCATATGTCAGGATGAAGATTTTTGATACTTCACTTTTGCATGTATTTTTTCTTTTCATGGAGTAATATTCTCTGCTAAAAGAGATCTGGAAAATCATTTTGCCTTTTTGTTTTAGTACAGTTTAGCTTTCAGCATGATTTTTGATAATGGTAGATATTTTGCGTTAACTCTAACACCTTCAGAAAAAATCCCACGACTTTGCTGAATGTGTGGAGCAGACAGGATCAGTCCTGCTCTGAAAAAAAGAGGTGTATACACAGTGCATTGTGTATCACTTTTAGCTTACTTAAAATGGCAGAAATAAGTCATGAACATCCAAGCATATTTGAAATTATTTTCTTTCAGCAAAGTCCAGGGGGTAATGATATTTCTTCACCATGTATATGTATATTCTTCATAAAAACATTAGTTTTTCAGACTCTCTCTCACTGTCTTTAAAATATTTACCTTTTGTAGGTTATTGTGGGGTTTTTTATATAGTTTGGTTTGCTCTCAGAAATCCGCACATTGGTCATTGTTTTCAGTTTGTTGGTTGTGTCTCTGAGACTCATATATGCAAATGTGCAGTGTTTGGCTTTGTTCCTTCTGAGGGGCTCATAACGATCATAGCCCACCTTAATAATCCTTACACTATTAACTTTCATGTGTTTATGTTCCACACAGGTAAAGAACATGAAAATTTTTAGTATCTTACTACTTTTGTAAAAGAAATGAATTAGAAATCCCATATATCAAAATTATTGTTATATTCTTCTAAATGTACTTTTTCCTAAAAAATTCCACTGATTAACAGTTTAGATTATAACACACACCTCCACACTTCCTTTGCTGGATTTACTAATGCTGGAGAACCCCTCAAGGCTCCCACAGTGTTCCTGTGCTGGGTCTGTCTGGGATAAAGTTAATTTTCTCCATAGCAGCCCCCAAAGAAATCTCATTGGTGACCAAGACGGTGCTCAGTTTTAGCTATCACCGAACATTCTTGAACAGCGTAAAGGCCTTTTCTTTTTCTCACTCTGCCCCACTCAAAGCAAAAAGTTTGGAGAGGACACGGCTGGTACAATTGGCCCAAACTGGCCAAAGGGATATCCCATACCATGTAACATTCTGTTTAGCAGTAACAGCTCGACAAAAGGAGGAGGACGGGGATGAAACTGGTAGTTAAGACATGGCCCTGTTACTTGTGGTGGTTTCTAGAAGACGGCTGGACATTTGCTTATGAATGGAAATTTGTGATTGAATTCCTTCTTGAATTCCTTCTGACTTCCTGGGAGATTGAGCAAGTGACTGGGTGAACAGGAACCTGCCATTCAGGGTCAACCCATCACAACTCCTTAGTAACAGCTAGAAAAAAATGGACAGTGTAAAATTTAGTAGGAGCAAATGTTTCACATCAGTAAAACTGAAAATACTTGACATTTCTTTTTTAACTTTCCATGAACAGTAATGATGCTGCACTTTAACCATATGGTTAAATGCTGCTCAATGTCTGTGCTACTTTTTCTAGTAGAGGTCCCTGGGGAAGGTAGCAGAAAGACATCACAGCTCTTTTCTGCAAGGGAAGCTTAGAAGAGGAAAATTCAAAAAACCCGGTGTTGTTTCAATGTGTAGCACAGGAATTGCGTAGTATCTGTTTGTTGACATGCTAGTTTGGACCATGGATAATTGAATGACCTTTTTTAGTGACAACTACTTGGTTAGGGGATGAGTTAAATTTTCTCTATAAAATATTGTTTCATATAGAAACATCTTTAAATCCAGCAAAGCCACATATGCCTATGAAGGAAACAATAGTATTTTACTATACTATTAAGTCAAAATGGCCAAATCTGTTCTTCATGTGAAAAGTTGCCAAAGAGGAAAATTTAATATTATCGTGTGATACAGCAATTACTACCTTGGTTCTTGAAACCAAATCCTAACAGCCTTTCTAATTTTTAACTAAGTAAAAGGAAAATTCCAGTCAATAATTTAACTGAAGCTTTGATCATTGTTGCTAAAGGTTTGGTTTTTGAAAAACAAGTGAGCAATACACAGGTTGTTTTGTCTGACTGAGAACTAAGCTAGCCCTTTATGATATTCAAGCCTTACTTCAAACAGGCATTAAAATGTGTGAAAGGTTGCTCAGACTATGACCTTTTCAAAACTGCTGTCGCTGTGATGCACATTTCCTGCTCTTGGTGACATTGGGTAACGTGTTTGGCAGAATAGAGGATTGCCTGCTGTGCTGCAATTGAAAAGCAATCAACCATTTGAATAAAGGTCCATGTATCTGTGATGAGGGAAACGTGTAATTTGTTTCCCTATTTGTTTTAAAGAAACTCTTTTTGCCCTTGGTTTGATGTTAAATGAATAATAAACATTTTTTCAAAAGATAAAGATAATACGTGAGAAAGACACGCACAGTAAATACTTGGTATAGCTAAGGATTTAATTGAAAGTAATGAATTGCTGGCTTGAAACTGCTCAAAGGACATCAGTCTATATTTATGCCTAGAGCCAGCATTAAGCCACTCTTATTCCAAATTTATTCAACTATTTGTGTCAGACCTGTATGCATTTTCCATTCCCCTGTGTAAGGCAAGTAGCATGTCTGAAGCCCACAGATCGTGTTACCAATGTAATGGTCCCTGGTCAAATGTAAGGAGTGTGATTAAGGAAAGGGGTTTTCACAAGGATTGTGAAATATTATGCCCAGGGATCACCTCCTAGCAGTGAAAGAGGATTGGGCAACCCTTTCTTGGTTCCCAAGAGCACGTGAACCATCCTTGCTAGGACAGTAATGTCACCTGAGGGAACTGGCAGACCCCTATGCTATGAGCTTGCACAAGACCTTGCTGTCTGGCTCCTGGGTGCAGGGCCAGAACACTGTCCAGCAGCCCTTCAGTGGTGAAGTTAATTTTGGTACAGGCAGGAAGCTGAACCTCACTGGGGGACAGACTGTAGTGGAGTTGTCACAGTCATTTATTATGCTCTGATATCAAAGCAGGGGTTCATTAGCTCTATGAGTGAGCAGGGAAGTTTATGGAGGCAGGAATCTGCCGAAAACCTTTTTAATTGCAGGAGGCAAGGGCCAAGCAGCTGCTGCCATGATGTGGGCACCTGGAGCAGAGAAAACCCATAAAGCGGCTGCTCCCAGGAAGAGGGAGGAGCAGGTGAAGGCTCTGGAAGGTGGAAAAAGTTTCAGACTAATAAGCAAAAGATCTTTTTGTGCAGTTCATGTTGCATTGTGATTTCTCCTCATTTTCTACTGCGGTGTTTTTGTTCACTGTCTTCAGTTTGATTCAAGCAGAGGAGGTATGATTTGATTTTTCTCTTTTCTGAGGCAACTAAATTCTGTGAATTTTGCTGAAGATGGCACTAAGTGCTGAGAGGGGAAATGGATTCACATGGGCAAAGATGCTAAACTGACTGTTTCTGGTGGACAGATGCACTTTTTTTGGGAGATTTCAGTATTTCAGGTTACTAGCTAGGAATTCAACATGTACAGATCTTGTTACTGTTTGGTATCATTTTCTTCTCCTTTTTCTCGCTGCAGTTTTGCCTTTGCAAGTGTGGCACTTTGTCCTAATTTGTTTCAATGTACCTTTACAGGACAATTAAAAAGTGACTTTGTTTGACTAGAGACCACTGTTCTCTTAAGTGTATTTACCCTTTACCTTGAAGGTTGAAAAAAGCCTGTACAGCCATAGTGTCTGTGTCTATTTCTGCTAGTCAGTCCTCGCCAATAAATATTAACCATACCAGATGATCTGTCAAATGATATGGAGGTAAAAATCTTTACAGTACTTCTAGTCCCCCTGCAAGAAAGTGAGTAAAGGGGGAAAAGGAGGAAGGGGTGGGGCATGGAACTTTTTTTGTGCGTGTGTGATTGGAAAGGGGTCAGGCAGGAAAGAATAGAGGACAGGACAGTCCAAGACCCAGCCAAAAATTGATTTTACACACGGGCAAAGTAAACTGTTGTATAAAGCATTTACTTGGCTGAAGCTGAAGGAAGACTATGACATAGCAAGCTAATGGTCAGCAGCCTGTATGATTTTCTTTCACCCCTACAGGTAGGAGCAGGGCTGAGGGGTGTGAGCTGCAAGGGGCCGTTGCTGAGGGCTGTGGGCTGAAGCTGCAGGTGCTTAGCCTGCCCCTGCATGTCTATGGTGCTTTTGTTTGTCCTTGTTTTTCACCCTTCCATCTTTGAACCACTAGTGCAGCCAATGCAATCTTCTGTTTTGTCTCTGACTCTGAGGAAACTTTGAAGGAGATCCAAATTAATGCTTTCAGTGACTGCAGAGTTTAGGAAAAAAGTATGTGACACAGAATTGCTTGACAGAGTTGTTAAGAGAAGCTCTTTCTGGAGTGGAAATGGGAATAGCTCAGTCTTGTTTTATCTTCTTCAAAGCAAGTTTGCACTTCTACGCTTGAAAACCTCTTGGGAGAAAGAACAATATTCGAACAAAATCTTATTCTTACCCCTAAATTTTTTAAAGCATTCTTGCTGTACAACTATTTTACAAATAATTAGAAAATAGAAAACATTGATTCAAGTAAACCTTGGATTATTTTACCGTTCTGTAATTATTATCTTGAACTCCATATTTTTAATCCTATTTTTTGGTTTAAAACATTCCCTCACAAGATTTTATCCACCGATTTTTTTTTTTTTTTTGGTAACTCAGTATGTGCAGGCATTTTGTTGTTGCTCGTCAGAGTGACATAGCACATTCTTCAGGCTATATATTGGTCATCTTTTGAAGCTCTTCTATCTCATTGCCAAACATTACAAGGTTAGACCTTAACAGTACAAGGCAGGAGAGTCCCTCAGACTTGTTCATCTGTAATTGAAGTGCTGATGAACTCATGCTCAGAATATTTATTTTCATGATCAACTTTCTGTGAATATTCTTTGTGAATAGAGATATAGTTCAGGCATTTCTCTATTTTGGTAATAATAATTGTATTCAAACTATGGTCATGCTTAAATTGGTACTTCAGTGATTTTCCTTGTGGTGAAGGACCATAATTTTCCAATTTTTCTCTTCTATAAAATTTTTTTCTTCATATCTGTGATGTGGCAAAATTTACTACTTTCTCTTCTAATAAATTTAATTAGACAAGTGGCTCTTTGTTTCTTTTAAGAGGAATGAGCTTTGTACTTGACTATTGTACCTTGGTTTTTTAATTTTCAAGTTTGTTATTGTGCAGTCAAGAAAAATGCTATCACTTAAGTAATTTTTCTTAGCTAATATATATAATATATATTATATATTGTAAATTATGTAGATAATGTAGATAATATCTTGCTGTAGTATCCTCTTTCTCTGTGTTCTTCTGCCTCTACTATTCCATGTAGACAAAGAACTTCAGAATGTACTGGGCAGCTAATTAATTTATATTTTTTTCTTACTGCTTAAACTTAAGCTCCTAGAAAAGCTGAGAGGAAAAAAAATCTTGAATGTGAAGAGATGAGAAGACACTTTTAAGTATAAAGATGAGACACCTCTGAGTTTAATTTTAACTTTTAAAAAGTGCGAAATTGATTTGGTTTTTGTTTTGTTTTTAAGGTAGAGTTTTTAAATTTAGGGTCTTGAAGCTGATTATTTTGAGATCTGCGAGTATATGTCCTTTTACCTCTATATGTTTCAGGATTTAGTTAGTGGTAGGAAAGGCTATTTAAAATGAAGATGACTTATAAGTTTTAGAGTTAAGTCAGTTGCAGAAAGACAAATGAATAAATATGGAGTAAGAATTTTTCTTGCTTTAAGAATTTGCAAGAAATACTTATATGTCAGGATGTAATTTATGGAAGGCGTACATTAAAATTCCTTTGCATGCAAATCCATTAATAAAACCAGTTGTTTCAGTTGTTAAAACAGTATTGTTACCATATTGGCTCACACAACGATCAATTAACCAAAGTTGCTATAGTTTCAAGACATGCTAAGGTAAGATTGGTAAGAAGAGTTTGAAATCTTTATCTTTTTAGTTTATTAAGATATGTGCTGCTAGTTATGAGGTGGAAAATTATTAACATAAGCATTATATTAACAAATTTTGAATGTTGTTTGATTTATTCTAAAACAATCCACTTTTTTCTTTACATTTTTCCACCTGCCCAAAATATTTCTAACCAAAATAAAAAATGCTAAATTCCCAAAGAATTTCATATACCAAGAGTGCTGGATAATGAGTAATGCAGCTTTAGTGTCATGCTCAGTCCATGCAATTACAAGCCGTTCTTGGTAGTGAAATCAAAATTTGTCAAAGAATTGCTGCTAAAATAGTACAGTTTAAGAATAGAAAAAGTCTAGACCTTTAATATTTATGAGCAGATACTCACAGTTCATACTGAGGTCATGCTCAGTGTTAATGCCCTGTGAGTGTTAATGGTGGGTGGTGATCAATCTTATTTGCTTTTTTTTTTTTGCTTTTTTTTTCTTTTCCCCTTCCTTCTTCCCACTGATGTCCCTGACATTTTTTCTGTTTTATGTGAAACTTGAGACTACACTGAACACTTACTAAAGTAACAATTACAGTCTTGGTTGGGCCTTTCATAGGTAGTGTATTAAATAAAGATACAACTGTAGAATTAGAATTGTCATTTACAGAATGGTTTTAAATAAAAGAGGGGTGAATAGGACACCAGTAATATCCATTAGTTATTTGTACACAAGATATCGATGCATTATCTCCAAAAACAGCTGCCACTTTGTTTTACATGACATGTGGGTAATGCAGCAAGTTATGATGGAAGCCATGAATGCAACTTATGTTGTTAGAAAAATAAAAAGCAGTAAGTCTGTGAGAGGGCTCAACATACAGAAAGCCTGTGTGTGTTCCAGCCCAGGGTCAAATGTAGAACATGGTGATTCATTCTCTCATGAATTTCCAAAGTTTCCATGTGGAATGTTTCTTTAAACTGATTAGTTCAAAGGGAAAAGTGTACATTTCTGTGAGCCTTTTGTATGCTAAAACATCCACTTAATTCCCAACTGTAAATGATTCAAGTGTGACCTACAACTTGCTGAACTCTGGGTGCTGTAGAACCAGCCTTTAAAGAGGAAACTGTATTTTTTCTCTTAAAAGCTAAAACAGTTTTACTTTCTCACACTTTTTAAAATAAGAAAAGCTTTTATTTTCATCTCTTGTTTCATTTTATATCTGTTAAGAGTTTTAAATTTCAAGAGAATCTGACATATCTATGGGACTGTTTTGGCTGTCTTGGCTGTAATACATATTTTCTAGTAGTTCTTGAATAAGATATTTCTTTTTAACTTAAGGCTATGATAACTTAAATATTTCCTAGCTTACTTTCAACTGGAACAAAATACATTTTGTTTCCCATGATACTGTAGATACTCTCAGAATGCATAGATATTATAGTTTTTTGGCCTAAAATTGAGTGGAAATTGTTAATATGGGTGCACACTTTCCTATTGTTGTGTTGTGACATTTGACAAATGTAGACTTACCTATCATCACATAAGCAATAACAAATTGCTTGAAAAATATTAACATTTATTTGATGATTTGTCATCCTGACTGGTTTTCATTCTCCTAATATTGAATATGCTGGCCTGCTTGCCTTCTCTACTAAATTATTGAATTATATCTAAATATAGAAACCTAAGTTCACTAGTTTTACTAGTTCACTTTCTAAATTTAAATGCTTAAATGGAAGAACAACCTTCAGAAACACTTGGTGTTTGTGATGGTGGTGGTCTCCTGAATGGGTGCTGCATCCTAAACAATTTTATCCCAGGAGACTTATCTACACTGGCATTCAAAACACTCAACTAAACAAAAAAAAACAAAAACAAACAAAAAAACCCTCCTAAAACCCCCAGAAAACTGAAAAAAACCCAACCCTTTTCCATTATCATGCTATCAAAAGTATACCTCCATTAATAATAATTCCAGGAAGGAAAAGTAGTAGTCTTGATTCCTGAGAGTCACTGAAAAGGCATTTCATGAATGGGCTGCAAGTCACAGCCTAGACTGGTTGAAAATATAGGGTTTTTTTGTTACAAGACTCCTGTAACTTTTTAGCGGTTCTATTCCAAGAAGAAAATTATGGCAACACCTTTTTTTGAAACATAAAATAAAAAGAAGGATTTGTCAAATATAGTGATTTTTGCAAGTTGGGCTGGAACAATGAAAAGCAGCAGAAGTTGGTTTTATTTAAGTTCAGATTTTTTGTTTGTTTAGTTTGCTTATAATATTATTATAATTTGCTTATTATTCATTTATTAGTATTTCACTGTAGCTATTTAGAATTTATTGGTTTGTTAAAATTTTCAGAATTGGGTGCACTTTAGTTCCAATTTATGTTTATGAGCATTTTGTCACTTCATTTGCAATTGCATGGATTTTACTTATTTTTTTTTGCTTTGAGTGATCTGGTAATCTGGTAACCACTGGTTGGTGGACTGTTTCAGAGTATATTTTTAAACCCTTCTTCTTAAATATGTACTGTGTGTGCTATAAACTACTTGATAGTCTACATAGCTGCTTCTTTTCTGCACAGAACAGTGCTTCTTAAACCTGCTAAACCTAAGGCTGTAACTTAAGGCCTCTGACTATTTCTGGAGGAAGAATCCTGCCTCTACTGAGGTCAACGGGAACTTTACCACAGACCTCAACTGAAGACGTTGCATATGCGGATAAATGAGGATGAAAATATATGTATTATTTTTGAATAGTTAATGGTTTAAAATTGAAACATTTATAAAATATTTCATAACAAATTTGGTTTTTTTCATTATGGCAAAAATATTGCTTGTTTATTGTTGTCCATAATTGGTATATGTTGACATATACCAATATTATAAATGTTCTGTATATGTTATACATCGTGTTTATCATGTATATTATGTAAATCATTCTCCCTTATCTGAAAGAAGCTGTTTTGCATTCAGGCATCAGATTCAATTATAGTACTAAAATGAAGTCCCAAGTATAGTCTTAAATTGGTTGTATTTTCATACAACACGGTGTATTGTTGAGTCACCACGCACCTGTCAATAATTCAGAGAGGTTGTCAGATTGAGATCTTTATTTTCCATTCAGAAAGCAGAAAGAATAATAATTATGAACTTTGGCCTTGAACCGTAACAATTCCATCACTGCAAAGTTGTTCTTAAGTTCTGTAATATGTGTATGTGACCTATGCTTTAAAGCACTCTTGGACATTGCAAGACCTTATTTGAGGTTGGCACACATAGAAGAAAATGTGGTTTACATTAATTTCGGTCAATTAATGTCTGTTTCTTGTAACATTGGCCCAAGAAGAAATATTTTCAAAAACTTACGGGAAATTTTTAACATTGAGTTGCATTTGCCTGTTTCAAGCCAGTTGGGTGTATGAACAGCTAAATCCACCATCAATCTGGTCTATACATGTGAATCAAAATCACTGTAGTGTAGCTGTATCAGTCATATAACACCTGAGGTGAATATGTAGTCCTCTTAACTTTGTGCTGAAATTGCTGTCAAGTAATATAACAAAAGCATGTCATTAGACCCAATTTTATGGTTGTGTGCTTTCTGTAGTACATTTAGTCTAGAAAATTTGTGCTGTATGAGAAAGCAAGAAATCAAAGCACAGTTGTCTAGTAGACCTGTAAGCTTAAGAAGAAAAAGTAGTAAGTCTTTTTTTCTGCCACTAAAGTGAAGAACATAAATTCTGTGTGGTTACAAGAAATGTGCGTCAAAATACGGTGCTGACGTGTTAGCACTTCACTACAGGAAATGAATCTAATATGATCAAATTATACATTGTGATTTGTTTGTTCACACTATTTTTGTATGGGTTAGCCAAGTATTATTCAGCTAGGCTGCGAGGATAAGGAATGTATAGCAAGAAATTAAAATGCTAGGTGTTTGTTCTGGAGTGAGAGAATAAAAGAAAGTAACTGTGAAAGGCAGTGCCTTATTTCCGCATTTGGAGGCATTTTAATATTTTTATGCTTATTTTAGGACACAATTCTGTTATCAGAACACGGATGTAATTGAAGTTTTGGTAGTTGCAATTGACAATTCTGTTTTCGTTTTTCACATCATACCCTTTCCCTTGACAAGAAGCCATAGTTCCATGGCAGACAAAATAGAAACTGAGGATATAATAAGCAAGTATTACTGTGCACTGAACTTTATCTTTCACTAAGAGGTCTGCTCCTGACCAGTAGTCCTTATTTTATGTGGTGGCAGCAGCACAGATGGGATAGAAAGTGGACAGGTGGCTTTGGTAGCTTAATGTAGACAATCCATTTCCATGTTTTAGGAGCAGAAGGAACTGGAAGTTATGGCCAGCAGAAACTCCTTTATCTTTACTGCAGCACTTCTAAAGCTCTGTTTGCTATCCAAATCACATTGTCCTCATTGAAATTCCACTAGAGGCTCATTTAACTCCTAGCTACTATTCACTTGAATGTGCTGGTCATCCATGCTCTGTTCCCTAAAATGTTACTATATTGCCACCACAGAAGTTTTATTGTTTTATTTTTTAAGTTTTCCATGTTGGTTAAGAGCCTTGACCCAACTCTGGTTATTCTTGTGTTCAGTCTTCATGTGTGAATGTCTATTTTATCTTCCTGTCAGAGTTTGTGGAGCTTCTGGATGATGTTTTTAGTCATATGGTTTAGTTTTTTGGTTGTCCTCTGAGAAGCACAGTGTTGGACTCAATGATCCTTATGGGTCCTTTCCAACTTGAGAAATCTATTATGTAAATTCTAGAGAATGTGTTGTTCTGTTACCTACAATAGTATAGTGATCTTAAGGTAAAAAACTTTAATACACATTTAAAAAGACATGATTTACTGTGATTTTTTAAATGAAGAGTAAATCTTATTACTCGATCATGCTCTTAATTACAGTTAGTATACAACAATAAATGAAAGCACAAAAGTTATGATAAAGAGGCTAAATTTGTTTCGTTTCAGGCTGACCTACGTTAAACATTAGTCAAGGATGGAACAAAAGACATGGTATCACTTTATGTACACAATTCAACTCTTTTTGTGTGTTGCATGAAATTAAACCAAATGTAATCAATAAATAAAGCTTTTTTGTTGTTGTTGTTTTTAAGGGTATCTTGGTCAGGATGGTCATTTTGGATCATGTGAAAACAAGTACTGTGGTCTGGGCAGACACTGCGTTGTGAATGGGAAGACTGGTCAAGCTGAGTGTCTGTGCATGGAGCACTGCAAACCACATTACAAGCCTGTGTGTGGTTCTGATGGAGAATTCTATCCAAACCACTGTGAAGTGCACAGAGCTGCCTGTCTGAAAAAGCAAAAGGTCACCATTGTACACAATGAAGATTGTTTCTTTAAAGGTAAGCGTGTATGAACAGTACCTGGAATATTGCTATCGAGTATGTGTTTTCAAGCAGTTCAATTAAATCTCTATGGAGTTTGCACGGAGTGTACAGTGAATAAATGACTCAAAGTTAATACAGTAAGTATTGCACTCCAGAGATATCTTATGGATTCTTTTTTTCCTTTTATTTATACTCAGTGCTCTGGGCAATCACCCCTTTTTAACCTGCATAAACCAGTTGTCTCTTGGAAACTAATCTATGGCAGCTTACCTTACAAATGTGGTTGCTGACCTCATTCATCTAAATGCACTTACAGTCCCAAAGGCAGAAGGATGTTAATCTTTATTATGGGAAAAACAGAATTTAGCATTTCAGAGGGCTTTTGGAAGGTTGTAGGACCTGTGCTTGTATTTGGTTTGAAATGATGGACAAGGAGCTTGTTCATGGCTAAAGGGGTCTTATTTACTTTGAATTTGGACAGTGAAGAGTTTACTTGTATACTTATGACAGCATGCAAATTTAGTTACTCTTTAATCTGCTGAATGCTGAGAGATGCCAGCTTGAAAGCTGTGAGATACACCTTGTATTAAGTATTTTATGCTGAAGATGTCAACTTGCCTTTTTCTGTGCAATCTGAGAACACTTTTCAAGTTTCTGGAACTCTGCCAATACAGACATTGATTAAATATGTTTATGAATACTTTACAGATTTGCAGCATGTTTTTACTGGTTAAAATAGGTGGATGGTTTTGAGGGGAGGGGAAATGTTTTTAAATAAGGCCCTTTCTAATTAGTCTACCTAGGGGTTGAATTGATTCATATTCTTTTTAAAGACTGTCCTATTTTTGTTAACAGTCTTCTATGCTGTGGATATATTTGCACTCTGAGTAATACCAACTAATAGCTACTATCACCACAGAAAGAAGTCTACTAAAATATTTCTGTTAAATGAAATTTGCCTTTGTAGGGAACATTCATTTAAATTACAATATTTCACTTGAATACAATCTTGTAAATTCTGGGTAAAATATTAGTATAAGGTTGTTCAAATGAAACCTGTTTAAAAATTTCAAAAGTTGAATTTTTTACTACATTCATCATTGAGGAATTGCCATTTAAATGAAGAGCTGGGCTTTTTTTGCCAAATCCAAGCTTCCATGCACAAATACAGCTCATTGCCCGTGTGGAGACCAGTGGCAAGTGGTGTCCTGCAGTGGTCATTACTGTGGCCAATACTATTCAAAAACTTTGTCAGCAACATGGATAGTGGGATCAAGTGCACTCTCAGCAGCTTTGCTGATGACACCAAGCTGTGTGGTGCAATAAACATACTGGAGGGAAGGGCTTGATAGGTGGGCCGATGCAAACCTCATGAAGTTCAGCAAAGCAAAGTGTGAGGTCCTACACCTGGGTCATGGCAATCCCAGGCTGGGTGGAGGAGTGGTTGAGAGGTGCCCTGTGGAGAAAGTTGTGGGGGTGATGGTTGGTGAAAAATTCAAGAGGAGTTGTCAGTGTGTACTCAAATCCCAGAAAGCCAATTGAATCCTGGGCTGCATCAACAGAAGTGTAGCCAGCAGCTTGAAGGAGGAGGTTCTGCCCCTCTACTCTGCTCTGGTGATGCCCTACTCAGAATACAACTTACAGGTCCTGTGTCCCCAACATAGGAAGGACATGGAACTGTTGGAGCAAGTAAGAGGGGTGCCACGAGGTTCATAAGAGGACTGGAGCACCTCCCCTACAAAGACAAGCTGAGAAAGTTCTGGGGTTCAGCCTGGAGAAGGTTGCATGGAGACTTCACAGCAACCTTCCAGTGTGTAAAGGGGGGCTACAGAGAAGCCAGAGAGGCATTCTTCATCAGCAGCTGTAGGGGTAGGTCAAGGAATAATGGGTACAAACTGAAATAGGGGAAATCCAGTCTAGATAGTTGGAAGAAATTTTTTACTGTGAGGGTGATGAGACACTTGATGATGTCAGAAGGACACTGCTACATGTCCTCCTTGCTAGTTTAGCAGACATCCTCTAGCACAAAAGATCTCACTTCAAAGAGCTGCTTCTGAGGCCAGAGAAATACAAAAAAGATCTTTCATTCAGAAAACGAAATATTCTGAGCATTTTGTTTAGGCTTTCGCAAAATTCTTCAGTAGAGGCTAGTCTGCACTGGGGCAGGGTGTAAGGGAAAGAGATTCCTACAAGGATGCCTGCAAGATGATAAGGTAGTCACTGTCAACAATGACTATATTATGACAACAATCAAGTATTTTTACTTTCTGGTTTATTGCTAATCATTGATTTTCAGATCAAACCACTGTGTACTTAATATTGTTTTAAATATATATTATCTATTCTAAATTTTATCTCTATCAAGGTCATGCTTTGTGGTTTTGGGGTTTCAAATCCTCCTATAGGGTTCATTTCTTCTTCCTCCCCCTCCCTCTTCAGGGGAAAATATTTCTTCTTGAATAAATTTTAAATTTTAGTTTGGCTATGGAGCTCAAGATTAGCAAAGCTGAGAAATACACCTTATTTAAATGAATAATCTTGCCAGAAAACACTTTAGTATTTAGTATGTGAAGAATAAAATTTTATAAGCAAATGTTCCATATACCCAATTAACATTACAATAGCAGTTAGGTAGCTATAATTATTTAAATAATACACCATGTACTGGAATGATTTATAGTTGATCTCAAAAATCATGAATTCTACTTAATGGTTTGAAAATTACCCTTTTAAACACTTACATAAGTGGAGTTAAAAGATTGACTTACTAAATGAGAGAGATCTTTGGCTTGTATGTTGAAACTCCATTAACATCACTGAGAAATGTGTGTCTTAGCTAAGCTGTGAGTGGAACAACATAGACAAAAAATTTCACAAATCAAATCCTTCACAGGGAGCAATGTCTGAAACATTTTTTAAATGTATTTTAAAGTTATCTGTACTTTGCTAACAGGCTGGTTTTTTTTTTTTTTTTAACTGAGACTTCAAATTCTTGTCCACTACCTGCCTTTTATTTTAGCTTATTTATCACCAGATTCATTTAACTCCTTTTTTTCCTTTTTTTCATTGTCACTTGGTAGCTTTATTTCTTCACACCAAATTAAATCACCCATTTTTCCAAAATGTGTGCAACACAGGCATAAAAGGTAATTGAAGTTGAAAATTTGAAGTATCTCTTTGTTTTTCCTGGATGATTGAGACTGTTATGCAAATTGTACATTTTTGACATAGATCAAGATAATGGCCATACTAAATTAGAAATTACTTTTCCTTCACTCTTGCTGTAATTTTTCCGTCAGTTACTTATTGTCATGTCATGATGCAACAGACACAAAGATTGTTATAATGGCTTGGTTAGATGTTGATTGTGACCCTAAGAGTTACTTAATAGGTTGTCTCAATTTCTTCTCATATAGAATCAAAATGTGTTCTGCAGAGGAGGTATTTACTTTTAATCCCTTTTCTATGTATTTAGATTAGAAGTATTTTGTATACCTGTAGAATCTTCTATTTCCCACCGGTAAAGTCCAGTGTCCTGTAACTGGATATTAGTGAATGAAAGTTTTGCAATTGCTTTCAGAGGAACTCTTGGGCCTTAACTATCTAAAAATGTAAGAGAACTCTTTAGAAAATGCTTTGTGATCTAAGGAACTTTCTAAGAATATCAATGAGGACAAAAAGAGACAGTCAACTGACATGATGCTGAGTTCAGTGATGGGAAGAAGAAGAAACATGAATGAGGAACTAAATGAAATATTAATTACATTAATTAAAGTTCAAAGGTTAGATTATTCATTAGTTCTGATATTGACCATATGAGCAGGGAATTCTGATAGGCTGATTCTACTGTGGCTTGGCACTGCTTTTGCTTGGTGAATAGGTAGTTTGTCCAGGGGTTAAACATAAAAGGGATGCACAGGCTAGGTGGCCTATGCATGCTCTCTGCTTCTGGTGTCCTGGATGTTCTCAAGCCACACACTTTGTGTTTCAGAGCAGGTTCAGTTTGCTATAAGAAAAGCAAACCAACCATCTGACTCACACTGGGCTTGATGCGTTTATCTGAGCGCTTCCTGGCTCTTGCTAGTTGTAACTTTAACAAGCCTCAGAGAGTGGTGATTCAAATGGATACCTCCACCCCTATCTTTATTCTGTGAAGTGGCACTGCGGAATTAATGGCTTTGTGGGGAATTTAGAAAGCTGGAAACATCATTCTTCAGCTTATATAAAGTTCAGTTGGACTCTTGTGTGGGACAATGTCGCAATCTGGATGTCAAATAAGCTTCAGTTATATTTTCATTTCTGTGATCACTTCTTTCACTTCATTTTCCTAAACTCAGACCAGTAAATCTAAATGAGAGACTAAAAAATTCCCCATGACAAAGTTCTCTCATATTTTCTTTGCATGCTGAGCTGTTTGTGTATTTTACATTATATATATTTCTATACAGTGATGCACTCAATCATTATGACGAATGGCAATTTGCTTGGAATCTTCCGGAATGTAACAAACACTCCTATATATATGAATTTTATAGAATATTTCCGGAATAAAGTTTACTTCATATGTAAGATTTTTACTTATAAGTAGCTTCTGTAACATCCTTATGATTTAAAAAATATTTTCAATTCTTTCACTTTTTTGTCTCTTTTTTCATTTGGTGAATATTTGAATTTGTTAAACACTCTGTGATCTTCAGATTTCTTACTACTATTACTAAAATGTCTAGATTTCTGAAGACTGCTGTAACGTTTGCTTTTCAGACTGTTCCCAGAGAGAGAGTAGAAGCTTAGGCAAGAAAGTTTGCTCCTGAGACTAAGTTGTTCAGAGCAGTGAGGATAAGAGCTGACTGTGGAAAAATTCAAAGTAAGTATGAGCAGACTGGAAAAAGTTCAGAAAACATTAGCAGGAATGACCAAAAGTAGCAAATGGCTTGAAGAGGATATGGAGGCACCTTAAAAAATCATTAGGACATGCTAAGAGTGGATATGAGCAGGCTGCCTTGTGTTCCAGTAAAAGAAATAAAAATGATTGAATAAGTAAGCAGGAACAGATTCAAAACAAGCTTTGCTGTTTGATACACAGCAGATCTCATGAGCAAAAGCAACATAGGATTTCAGAAGCGGACTGTAAGTACTAGGGGAAAGGCTGTAGATTTTCCTTTTGAAAAAGGGCTGGGGGAAGTGAGTTGAAGTGAACTAAATCCCAACAGTAGCCCACAGAAAAGTTCTAGAATACTGATGTAGCCTCTAACGTGACTTCAACAGGATTAGTTCAAAGGTTTTACCTTTTTCTGTCTACATGTGATTTGTGCCCTAGGTGAGTGTGGTGCTAGACTGGGCCCTGAAATATTGACACATTAATTTAGAACCACTGACATTTATTTAATCTCATTTGATGTTCATGTACTTAAAAGCAAACAAGTCTCTGTCATCTTACTAGTTTCACTGTAGGACATATTTCATCTTGTCTTAAATATAAATCTTGAAAAGTCATTATTTAAAGTTGATCATTAGCTAGTCTTTCAAAAGAAATTTATGATGAGTTAATCTGAGTAACATTGTGCTGCAGTATTTTCATTGCAAAAGAACTTATTTTCTAAGATATATTTGCTTTTTTACTTTGGCTATTATTTGGCTTCTCTGTTGAAATTCTCAAAACCACCATTATTACACCCTTTCTGAAAGCTTGAATTCCTGCAGATAGCATACACCCTTAAGGTTGCTACTGATAAACTGTCAAACCTCAGCTGTCACTCAAGTTGTATGCTCAACGTAAACTGGATTGTGAAAAGAAATACTAAAAGTCTTTCAGAGCCCTATCAGAATTCTAAGAAGTGAGAAGGATTCTGCTTGATCTCAAAAGAAGTTTAATAGAGCAAAGGAATTATTTAATTTAGATTAGTAATTCAGCTGATGATCTCATATGTTCACTTAGAGCAACACTTAAGAAATTAATCTTAAATACTGAATTAATGCATGGATTGTATATGTTTTTAACTATTAACATTAGTAATTGCACATTCACAGAATGGTAAAAATCAATGTTAATGGCAGGTGTACAGCTTCTTGCAGCACTTTGTTGGAAAGTTATGCTCTAACCAATGGAAAACTGGTCCTTTTTGATGTGCTTTGAAACCATGCTAAATTCTAGCACTGTTACTGTAGACTTCTCTCCCCGTGATTCATTTTCTGGAGCTGCATTACTCATGAAATTTGGAAAACTGATTGTTCTTCCTCCAACATCTGTGCAAGATTTGTCACAAATATCTCTTTTAAATTCCACACAATTATCTTAAGTCGTGTAAACTAACTGGCATGAAAGGCCTACGTATGTAATATTTGCTACTAAATCTTCAGAGTGAAACTAAATTCATGGTATTTACGAGAACCCGCATATAACGAGCTTAATTTAAAAGCTAAACATTCAGCAGACCCTGCATCATTGCTCTTGGTGATATTGTACTGCTTTGCAACTAAAGTTTGGACCTCTACTTTTTCTTTCCTCCTTTGCATTAAATTCATACCCCTAAAATATAGAATGGGGCAATGAAAAGCCTCAAACATGTTACGAATATAGAATTGGCTTTTTTGATTAGCTAAAGATATACTGCAAAGACATCCCTTGTTTTCAGTGTCTGAAGCAGTCCTAATCTTTCTATATCAGTTCCTTCAGTGCTGGAGTGTGTTGATCAGCTCTAACCCATCATATATTCTGCATTCATATAGTGATGAGGAATTGCTGTTCTCTAGATAATATTTGTACAAAACTTAATGAAGTTTAAAATTTCTTGTAAGGTCATCACTGCTGTTTGACACCGCACAAGGAGATAGATCTGTGGACATCACAGATTTCCAGTGGTAGAAAATGTTAAAACTTTTAATGCTTCCAGTAATGATGGTGTAGCACCAGATGATTTATGAAGGTCTCTTTCAACCTCAACTATTCTGTGGATAAGCATCTCTAAAAAACATTCTTACTTATTCATCTTCAGCCTGGTTTTGAAGAAGCAGAATCTAGCATATGTTGCTAAAATTCAGCCAGTAGTTTCTGGTACTGTTGAGGAAGAATTGAAAAGATCAGAAGTAGAGTTCTGACAAAGTGTGATCAGTGGGAAGGTGGCATTAGAGTCCTACTAGTGTCCTTGCTTCTAACCTGGTAACTTGGACCTGCATCTAGGACAACACTGGTCATAAGAGAGATACTGTTTACTCTCTTCCTCCTTTTTCAATATTGTCATAAGTGTTAACACATTGCTAGCAGTACAAGGTTTGTACAAGTATGGTTCAAATCATCTCTGTATCCTCAGTTTTTAATATCAAATTCGGTACTAAGGGATAGTGAAAATTATTATGCAGTAAATCAAACTAAATTAACAATTTTGTAATAATTTTATAATAAAGGAAGTCTTTAGGGAGATACATAGTTTTTTAGTTTAGAATAAGCACAAAGTGTTAATTCACATTGGCTTGTCTAATGTAAACTTTAAAAAGTTTTAGTTCATAATGTCAGAATTATCGTTAGGTCTTGTGGGAAATATTTCTGCTGGAACATATTGTTGGCCTTTAAAAATCATTAGCAATTGGATACATGTACAAGGCATTGGCTTGATATTTGTAATTCAAGTTGGCTTGTATATGGTATACCAACTTAAAAAAAGCTGTAGCTTCTTTTACAAACACTGAAGAGAAGTAGGCATGCAAAAATGATTTTTAATTTCCATTTCTGGCTCTAGTAGCTAATAATGGAAGGAGTAAGTAAATCTACAGTAGACAAAACCTCTAAGTTAAAAGCTTTCTCTTGTGGCTTGCTATTTATTCTCTTTGAACATAGGATAATAGAAATATTTGGGGGCTTATGGTAAACTAAAACTAGTGTTGTCTTTTCAGGATTATTTGCTTGTAGCATATTGTGTAGCTTAATGTGTAGCACCTCAGTGGAACCTGAGAAATGGACTATGGTTCAAGTTGATATACATAGTTGATAGTGCGTAGCTTAGGTAAATTCTGTCAATATCTGTCAATATTTGGTTTCTTCAGCTTTCTTGGAATTTAATAGAAAGTGCAGAGTATAAGTAATGAGATGCAACAGCCAAATACTTCCAGATTTAAAATCTTAGTAGATCACTACCTAGATGATTTTCAAATTTTCCTTTTTATTCATCTCATCTTGTGAGTACAACACATTGTGGTACAAAGATAACTTCCTAGTATCATGGTTGTGATGGCAGCTATCACAATATTATTATGCTTTTATTTTGTAAAGTGACATGAACAAGTGTTAGAAGTAATCAGAAAACAATTAGCTACAAGCAGTTTATACAGGCGAAGACTTGGGCAGTATACTCTGTTAATTGTGTCATAGACAGGTAAATAAATAAAGTAGCACAATTTTGAAAAAAATTGTAGTGTATGTATTGTACTTATTTCCAGGACTGGGCAGTTTTTGTATAATAAGTATATTACTGTAGTTGAAAAAATAAAGTATTTATGCCATTGTAGCCAGTGTTTATACTGTTACTATTGTAACAGAAAGCATTGTAAGCAAAAGGCAATAATATGAAGTTTGGCAAAGAGCTATAAGTGATTTAGTGACAGCATTTTATTTTTTTATGGAGTTGTTGATAGCATACAATACTCCTTTTGACATAAACTGCAATTAAAATAGAGTATATTATCAGGGACAGACTTTGTTCTCATATAGACATGGCTCATATTGAAATTTATATGGAATGGCCAAAATAGTCCTCCAGTGGAATCTGATTTTAAAAGATTAATTTCAGGAAATCAAAATAGTTATTTTTTGCCTCCATGCCATTTAATTCTTTCTTTGTTTGACTCTGAATTTCTCCCTTTTGCTGTCATTTGAACACAGAGCTTTGTTGCTGATTATTTATAATTAATTTCTATGAAATGTGTAAAATTTATATTATTTGCAGTTTTTAATTTTCATTAAGCAACTAGCCTGCTCTCATGGTCCTTAACAAACGTACTTTTCCTGATACTCAAGCACAGAGTAAAAAAAAATTGATAAATTGAGTGATGAAATCTTATTAGATCCCTTACTTTTCTCTTTATCTGGAATGATAATACAGATTTTATTTAAAATTGTTGAAAGCAAACGACAGAAATAAAGGAAAACATATTGCAGCAAAACCAGGTTAGACTGTAGCCCAAAGAAATAATCTAAAGTAAAATTATACAAAACTTCCACTTACTAAGAATGATGTTTTATATTTTTGCATGTATTTGTATTGGCTTTGGGTGCAATTAAATCCTGAACTATATACTGCCAGGAAAGTTTGTTTCCCTTAGGGCTGGAACAGATGGTGGAGATTTATTTTTTTTTCTTTTCACCATTTAGAGACCAAGTCTGCTGAATCTCAACAAGAAAAAGTATTTTTGCCAAAGGAAACTGCTGATGTTGGCCTTAAAGCTGTAGAATTCTTAGCTGTATTCTCTATAGGGTTATTACTAAGACTCCTGGTAAATAGGCAGTCTGTAGGAGTTTTGCTATTAGCAGTGCTTTAATACAGATTTGATATCAAGCTGATAGTGTTAGTTATTCAGTATAGAAAAAGAGCTATTGACTAATAAAATTGTAAGTTTTCATTTATTATTCAGCCTTTGTTTGCCAGGATATTTCACTGTGAAGGAGGAAGCTATGAATTAGCACCTCCTAGTCATCACTTGGATAATTAAAAGAATAAAAATCTGAATGCACAGAGAATAGCAGAACTGTTGTTAATCATGAGCACAAGTAAATTCTACATTCTTAATCCCACCCAGAAAAGGAAAAAGAAGCAGTCTTGGAATCTAATAAAATGACAAACCTTATATGGTGGGGAAAAAATGATCTGAAAGTAGGAAAAACTACCTTTGCAGTGTTAAATGCTAATTATGGTCAAGAAGTTGTTTTATTAGTGCTTCTAAATTTAAGACAACTCCTAAATGAATCAGTTCGATGTTATTTTCCTATTCCACCTTCTCTTTGACAAAGGTCCTTGATTTTCAAAAGGAGCATAAAGATTTTTATTGGTCTCTAATGATGCAAACTACAGCTGAACAATCATAATTTTAGAATATGAGCTCTGTGTGCTTTTAGATTTGCCGTTGCTTTATCACAATTGTAGAAGCATCTTTAAGTGTATTTGCTTAAGCAGATGGTGAATGGCCACACTGGGAATATATCGATCTTTTTTACTGTATGATGAAGTTTTAAAGCACACATTTTAGCTATGATAGTTGGGAAAACATACTTTTGTGATAAATCCTGTAGGAAAAAAACCTGGTAAAAGGTTTTAAGTTCCTAATAGCACCGAATACATGACATTGATATAGACTAAATACTTGAGTGAACATAAGTGACACATACCATCTTTCTTTAATTTTTACAGTACTTTAAGTATCTTTTAGAGAAATTAAAGACCATGTGTTTCAGACTTGTGTTTACAAAAGACTCTGAAGTACCAAGGACTGCAGTATGGATGTTTCTCTGACACTACCATTTGAGTGAACTCAGGATCTAATTCATGATCTTCCTACTGAGTCAAATGAAGATTAGGTTCATTGATCCTACTGAGTCTAATGAAGATTAGGTTCATTGAAGTCAGTCAGTTGAAGAATATTTGTTATATTTCCAAGCATGAACAATGTGAAAGGGAGTCCAAAGGAGAAAATACATTGTAAGAAGTTTGGAGTCTTTTTAAGGCTTATTGATTTTAAACCAACCAACCAAACAGAAAAAAAACCCCACCAAAACAAAAAAAAAACAAAACAAAACAACAAAACAAGCAAATGAAAAACTATGAAAATCACACTGTTTTTACCAATAAGGTGATGTTTGTTGTTCTTATACAAAATGCAATCACGTCAATATTCTGAAGTATGTTTTCAGATCGCAGATCTCAGGCTAAGTCTAAGTCTTGAGCTGCCCACCTGTCTTGTTTGATAATTGTAGTACTCAAATGGAAGGTACAGAATAACAGTAAAGAACAGCAGTAAGGGGAAGCACTCTGAAGATTTTAAATACTCTTTCACAGGTCTCATGGCTTGGGCCCTGAGCTTCAAAAAGAAGCTGTAGCCTAGGCTTTTCATAAATCTGGCTAGTATCCTGCTGCATAGCTGTTCCAGTGACACATTAGGATCCCTGGACCGCTTACAGAGGTGCTGGATGTGTCTAACATCAAAAAAAAAATGTATACTCAATCTTTAAAGTATTTTTTCGCATGGAAAGTAACTCATTGACAACAAGTAGCAGAAACCTGACACTAAGGCTCCTAAGTTAATGTATCATAGAGTGCCTGTATGCTGAGCTGGGGCTTTTCCTGTTGGTATGCCCTAGGATTGTCATCCCTAATGATGCAGGAACCATGTCCTGATTTCTCCCTTCCTTGCTTAATATATTACACAGAAAATGAGGATTAGGGAAAAGGACACAAGTTAGTAAACTTGAATGCTCTTCTGAAATGGTTCTAGAATTTGCCTGAAATGTAAATCCAGACCCAGAAACCCTGAAGAGCTCCCAGTTCCACTGTTCTAGACATAGGCGTAGTGAAATGGTGCAGCATTTTGTTAAATTGTCTGTCTCTGAAAGGTTGTTTGTTCAGTAAATATAGCAGCCGGTGTCAGTTCCTCACTTATACTGGATGTGGTTTACCTACTCTGTGTGTTTTGGAAATTTGCCTCACGGTTTACTAATTTTTTTAAGATTTTCTGGTATGCCTCCATTAAAGTGTTAAAACAGTTTAAAAATATTGCAAGAATGTTGATACTTAAAAAAATAAAGTTAGACTTGCTTTGTTTATATCCAGTATTTGTAAAGAATATGTAGTTGAAAAACAAACAAAAGAAGACATCAGAAGGAATTCTTATGACATTTCATGTGCTTGTTGTCATGGTTTGAGGTTTCTTGTTTGGTTGGTTTTTTGAGGATTTTTTCTCTCTTAATTTTGTTTGTCTTAGACTAAGAAATAACATTGGAAATAAAATAGAGGCATTTCCATTAATCTTTTGCTCTCTGTGAACTTACAATACGGTATAGTCCTGTTCCTAGGCAGCAGGAAGTCGGTGTAGACCAGTGAAAGATATTACTAGGTTAAGTCCTGAGTTAACAGGGGAGACTCAGGAATTCAACTGAGATAGCTAGTTATAACAGCTTGCAACCTTTATTCATTTTTTTAGTTCATAGATAAATGGACATGTGTCTAGGTGCAATATGTATAGCCATTAGAGTTGTCTCTGTGTAACACCAACATGTACATCCATATATTACTTTGAGATGAGTTAAAAACCCTTCCACATCAGCCCCAAAAATAGTGTTAAAAAAGTTCATTTTATTAGTTGTTTTACTCTGGTGGCAAGTATCAGTGGTGACAGGGGCAACAAAGACAGTTTCAAGCCTTGTGGGGCCTGGATGTGCTGCTTTACATTTCTTTCGTACTGTGAATGATCCGTGGATGGGAGCAGCCTATGGTGTCCACTTTGCATACTTGCTTCTGGAAGATAAAAGCCTGAGTAGGTAGACTAAAATGGGTTGTTTTCCTGAACAATGCTGTTATTTAGATGATCAAAGGATCGGAACACTAGGATGCATTGTAGGTACATTTTCAGTCTACATGAACAAATTTCCCGAGTTGTATACAAATATTTTACCAAACATTCTAGACCTTGCTTGAAGTTAAAGCAATTTTTAAATGAAAAGTGAGTGGTGGCACAGACGGATATCTAATTTTGTTCTTGTTTTTGTTAAACTTCAGACTTCCTATTTTGAGAAAAGGAATGAGATTCTGAAATGATGATAATAACACAAAAAAAGTATGCAGAGTTCAGACGATGAATGGTTCGGTATTTGCAGTATTTAAAGACTTTTTTATAATGCATAATTTAAGGACTTGAATTTTCAGTGCAGAAGACTGGAGTATTATTATTTCTAAAAGCCAGAGGATAAATCAAAGAATAAAGGATCTTAATTCTCTGTTTCTTGTAAGAGAAAGTGAGTCATTTTAATATGTAACCCTTTTTATTTGCTTACTGAACTGCTGGGGAAGAGGAGATTTGCTTTCCAGGAAGTTGAATGCAAATTTTACAGAAATTATTTATGCAAATAAAAATTAACAGGAATGTTTTTGGAAAATTCTTTTTGTTGTTGCATAAAAAATATTTTCAAATAGTTATTGTTTTTAAATTGTAATAGTGGAGGAAACAGATGGATAAAACTTTTCTCTGTATAGAAATGAGTAGATGCAATGCTACAAGGCCAGGATGATCAACCGACACAATACGTAGAATAAAGCCTACTAACTCCTCAGACATGACATCAGTTTAAATGCATTTACAATATTTATTCTGAGATACTAAAATAGAATAAGAATAGAGTCATAATCCTTAAATAAAAAAATCAAAACCAACCAACCAAAAAAACCCACACAATAAAAGAACACCCTACAAAGCAAAGAAGCTGTCACACTGGAGTTCCTGCCCAAATAAATTCTGAAAAACTATTCCTACAGGCATTTCACCATTTTCCATGGCATAAAAATGTTGGCTACTCCAGTCTGTGAATTGATTGGCCTTGTTCTCTCCTTTCTCCGAGACTTAAGAGATCAGTGGTACTCAGTCATGATAAAAAGTAGCCTGGAACAAACCACCAATATTGATTTAAAGGTGGTTTATCTGAGTACCAGATTACTAGATTAAAAAGCATTCTAGAAACAGGGGTCTTACAGTAACACAAATATTCACAGGCTATGATTGTTGTTGCCCCTTTAATATTTTCCTTTAACCTTTTCTGAGAGCTGAAAACAGGCAGCTGCTCCTTCATTGTGTGTGGTTTTTGTTTTGTGTTAAGTATCTTCATAAGCAGTGGAAAACCCAAGGAGCAGTAGTTTCTCTTCTGATCTGAACGGTTGGAAAAATGGAATATTTTTTCTGCATTTCTCACTTACTGCTTTCCTAACTTCAAGAATGTAGAAAGGTTCTGTTAACTTGATGAAACATCTTTCATAGATTATTAGAATTTTCAGAATGAGTTGTGCTCTCAAAAGTACTACTGAATGCCAAGATGACACTATGCACAATTTGTTCTGCTTGTTTCAACAAATCATTATGTTTTGAAGTTCAGATTAGCACATTCCTAACATTAAATTTTTAGTGTGTGCACACTTTAAATACTCCTAAATTGTTACTCTAAGAATGATGGCTCAGGCCTCTGAAATGTAGACTCTGTTACAGAGTCTATGCTAGAGAAGTGAATCGTGTTCTTCCCTTTAAATTCATATGCTTATTTGTAATTGAGGAATAGTGATGTTCAGCAGAGTGTGTAGGTCTTTTAAGGTTCAGGTAGAGTTAATACTGGTTTGTGATGAAACAGAATACAGGGACAGAGATTTCCTGAGGAATCTCATTTCCTCTTGACAGTCTTTATATGTCTCAGTCCAGAAACAAACCAAGTCTACTGGTATATTTTGTGGATTTTGTTCCCTGTGAGATAATCTTAAGTTGAAGAATTTTCCCCATGAATTATTTGGAAGGATTTATTTTCTCTCCTGCAGCAGATACACATCTATTATGTGAAATATAAATTCCCTTTATATTTTAGGGAATAATATACAGCAGAGATATTCACCGGGTCTTGGAATTTTGTTGTTCTGCTTTGTTCTGCATCTTTGCAAACTGCATCCTTGAGTTTTTTTCCCCTTTCTTACATGACAGCTGTGACAGTTGAGACAAATTGCTGTCACCTCTGTATTCTTTTATTTAGTATGCAAAATCTGCTTGGTCTTCCTTTCTCTGTTTTTTCTAAGACTGAGCTTTTCTTTCTCTTCTCCACTGGGGTCTCTGTGGCTGTAGAAAGAATTGTAATGCCCTGAGATTTCAACTGTTGTGGTTTAACCTGCAGGCAGCTAAACACCACTGAAAGGTGTGCAGAAAAGAAACTCAATCCCATTCAAAACCAGGACACAGTGAACTCATTTTGCTGTGCAAATTGTAAGGTTTTATTCTGTATCACTGCTTACAGTGCAGTAGCTGCTGAAGCCCAGGTTATCTAGCCAGCTTCTTTGTGTCAGTGTATACAGCCACTGAAGAAAACTCTTAGCTTTTAAGGTAAATTAACCCTCAGAGGTTCTTGTTTGTATATATGTGTATATGCAAACCAAGAAATAATACTAAATTTGTTTATGTGTTTATACATATACATAAGTTTTCAAAAACGTATTGGCTGTGAAATGGTGTCTTTGGAGAAGGAAGATTTACCATCACTAATTATGTATGTTGTGTAAAAAAAAATCCAGAGCAACAACTATGTAACCAGAAGTGATAGTAATTAGCCAATGTTCAATGGATGTGTGCTATCACAGTCCTCTGGAGCTGCCAGGGAGATGAAAGGTGCAAACAACATGTTAGTATAGAGAACTTCAAAGGTATTTAAAATAAGAAAAAACAACCCCAAAGCCCCCCAAAACACCTTTCCCAAAACCCCAAATCACAGAGTACTAGCTTTAATTAAAAAAACAACAGCAAGAAAAAAAGAGGTGGGTGCAAAGAGCAGAGGGAAAGAACGTTGTTTATACATGACTGATAAGGGATGAAAGAAAAATCTCAGAATTTCTTGAGGTTCTTAAGGGAAAAATGAAAATTGTCTCATTCCTTCTGCCGCTGCTCTTACTTTCCAATTTATTATGCTGTCTCAGTGTCCAGAAGTTGCTATGGTATACCACTTTCTTTTAGTAGATACCCATTTGTTACAAAAATAACCTTCCAAAGGAAGGATTTATTTAAAGGAGACTTGATAGTTTTTCCTTGTGCTGCTGAGATTGAGTTTACATCTCCCTTTTGAATCTCTGCAGGAAGTATTTTCATCAGTATGAACACTAAATGACTGGTTCAGACTTGCCTATGGAAAAAAGTTCCTTGATTACCTGATAATCATTTCTGCTCACAATAAAAATTGGTCTGCTCTGGGCAGCATTTTTAAGTGTTTTGGTCATCTGAATTTTCTTGACTGCTAATAAGATGCAGGAAGACACATCAAATAGTTTTTGGATGTATTTCAAAGTACAGGCATTTAATAGCATTTTAACTGCATTTGCAGGCGATAGCACCATTTTCTTAATAACAAAGAAACCTCTTAAAGGTAGAAACTTATCAGTTGAACTGTTTTCAATTTCTTCCACTGACATCCAGTATCAACTCTCAAATACATCTCATACTGTTATGAGAGTCATAGCAATTCAGCCAGTCTAATAAATATACAATTATTTTTTTAATTCACAATTTGAAAACAATGTCTTTGAACAGTCTTCTAGACATGGTTTTTATGAGATAATTCATAAAATTTGTACTCATATCCATAAGCCTTTTGCTGACTTACTATGCTTTGGGAATGTGCAGTAATTTTCTTGTGGTTGCAAATCCAAAAATGTTTTCATTTTAATTGAGTTTACATTAAAGAAAAAGGAAAAAAAAATAGATTCCTGATAAATTGTCTAGTATGTAAGTTTGTCTATAGATATAATGTGGATACATGTGCAGCACTACTTACAACAAGGACAGGACTGTGTGGTATTTTTGATTTAAGGCCTGATACGAAAGCCATGTGAGTGGCTGTTATAGCTGACTTCAGTAGGTGCTTCAGCAACTCAAAATAGTGTTAGACAACAACTAAGAATACTGACCAGTTTAAATTACTGTTAACTTTGTCACATCATCAGTTCGTAAATGTCTAGGATGGAGCTGGACATTGTGTACCAAGGGTCAGGCAAGATGTAAGCTCGGTAGAAAATTACTGCTGTGTCATGGAAACAAAATCATTTGAATTTGCCAATGCATAATAATTTATGCAATTTTTATGAGGGCATAACTTTTCTTTAAACTCTATTTCTTCTGCTGGGAACATGAACTGTGTTCCATGGTATGCCTGAAGTAACATCCTGCCTGAAGTAACATCACTGTTATTTGTCTGTTCTACCTTATTTGCTAATAGAGAGAATAATGGAAATTGTACTTATCTGGTATAGTTTTATTATTAGTAATTAGTGGAAGAGGCATGTGGCATAGCCAACTAAAGGCAAAGTAGTTGGGGGAGCGTTACACTAGTGTGTGTGTGTGTGTGTCTGTGGGTGTGTGTGTACTCACGCTCCCTCCCTCTTCCTATTGCCCTTTTTCATAGAATCATAGAATGGGTTAGAAGGGTCCTTAAAGGTCATCTAATTTCAACTCTCCTGCCATGGGCAGGGCTGCCACCCTCTAGTCTGTGTTACTCAAAGCTCCATCCAGCATGACCTTGGACACTTCTTACTGCAGACAGACATAATGCACCTGTGTCACTTAGCAGGTCTGCTTCTGTTCTGTCACTCTGTGAAGCACAGTTTATTTATATTCTACAAAATCCACTGCTGAGGATAATCTTCCTGTGGTTGCTTGACGAAATAGAAGCTACCAACCACCTCCAAAAAATGAACACAAAGCCATCAAGTTTTTTTGGTTTTACTCAGATGTTGTTTTCCAGAATGGGGCTCAAAAAATCATCCTAATAAGTCAAATTAAGCATCTGCAATGGTTTGAATCAGTGTGCACAATAAATCAGTTTTGTTGTGCATGGTATGGAGTTCTAATGGTAAACTTGATTTGCGGATTTACAGTAATAAATCAGTAGTCATTAAAAAAAAGGAAGCCTGAATTAAGAACATTTTTTGATAAGACAGGTACTCAGCAGAGTAGAGTACTTGCATGTGTTGAGAAGAAACTCTAGTCATGCTGAGAACAATGCCCAGCAGGGGGAAAAGAGAGACTGCAAATAAAGTCTGAGAATGGCTATCAGTGATGGATGAGTGGAAAAATTCCTAAAGAAATATAATCAGAGCTCTATCAGGAGGAATAGATGAACCTGTGACTCAGGCAATTCTAATGCAAGTAGTTGTAAAATAATGTATCTCTGTAAACCAATATCAGGAGAAAAAAATAAAAGCATGCAATTTAAACCTAGAAAAAATTGGGAAAGTAAATAAGAAGTCATAAAAAAAATAATTCTGGATTTGCTGATTGCAACCTGCAACACAGTTCATTTTATAAATGCAAATAGCATCCAAGCTTGAGCAGGGAAAGACATTTTGGAATCTCAAGACAAATGTTGTCTTAGAGTACATCTTGTGATTGATATGCAGAGGTGTTTTGTATTTAAAAGAGATATTTAGAAGATCTATTTCTGAGCTCTGAATCCTTTATGTCATCTTTCAACAAGGAACAATGTTATTTTGACTAAACAGTTGACAGCAATAGTCATGGAGGTATCTAAAAAGTACCTTGGTAGATCAATGAATATAAGATACAAGAGGAAAAACGATTGCAGGAAAACTGCATGGTATCTTTAATTGAACAGCTAGTCACTCTGTACACTACCATAATCCTTTAGCTGAATTTGTATTTTATGTGCTAGTGATTCTTCCAATAAATTAATTAGATAAAGCTCCCTTGAGTTCCTACTGCATTTGTCATCAATAATTTCTGAAGGCATAGGCTGCTGTTGTGCAATGCTGGTTTGAATTTAATGCTAGATGGCAAAATGGACCTTGAAAATGCAATGTGGTGTTCTTTTTATGCTTTTCATTGTAATTTATACAAGTGAGAAGTAGGTATGGTCACAGGCTTAATTATTTTGTTGAATAATTTTTATATGGAAAGTAGGACTGATCAGATAAAAAATACTAGACTGACCTTCTTTGTAAGTATTACAATTTTATACATTGAAAAATATTTTTAGACTTGCTTTTCAGCAAGACAAATATTTGACTAATAAGTACCATATATGCAAAGTATATTTTGCCAACATCTCTTTCATGTTCCGTGTACATTATGCAAGGTGAAACTGAGTTAACTTTTGGAGTTTGGGTTAATGATTCTCATTATTTTTAAGTTGTTTTTGAGCTGCAAATATCCATAACGAGTTGGCTGAAGTTTTGTTTTATAAATTTGAAGGTAAGGTACTATTTGACTTGAATTGGTGATCAAATGCTTGGATTTTGCTTGTTTAGCATTTTATGACCTGAAGAATATTACACATGATGTTTCCATATGGAATATACTTTTTCATCATGGCAGATTTAATGACACTAAAGGCCCCAGAAAAGTGAATGTGCAGGGATTTTGTGATAATGTGATGAAGAATGATTATAAAATGTGTTTGCAGATAGCAGCAGGAGTAATTGCACAGGAAGATTTAATTCTGTGTTTCTGCCTAACAACACAGCCCCGCTCACTGTTTCAGACACAGTTACCAGTGTTATCTGTCATTTTTATGCTTTAGAGAGAAGCTTTGAATTTTGTGTACCTACTTCAACGTTTCATGTACTTTTCAAAATTTCACTCAATTTTGGCTGAACTCATTAGTTGACTTTCACTGTTGCATGCTCAGTGGAAGTCAAATTTGGCACAAAATCATCTGCAAAGCTTTAATCTGAACTGAATGCCCTGAAGTCCAGAGAGAAGGTTTGAACAGAGATCTATTTTATTATTTAGTTCCCGCTGGTATTTATGTAGAAAAGAAAACAAAGGAGGAGGTACCTTTGCCACTATTCACAGCAATAGAGAATTATAGAATATTTGGATTGGAAGGGACCTTAAGATCATCTAATTCCAACCTCCCTGACACAGGCAGGAATGCCATTCACTAGGCTAGGTTTCTCAGGGCCCTATCCAACCTTGTCCTAAACACACAATCACAGAACCTGTTGAGTGAAGAACCTTTTCCTGATATCCAACCTAAACCTTCCCTGGCAGAACTTCAGGCCATTCCCTTGCATCCTGTCACCGATCACCACGGAGAAGAGATCAGTGTCTGCCCCTCCTCTTCCCCTCACGAGGAAGTTGTAACTGCAATGAGGTCTCCCCTCAGTCTCCTCTTCTTCAGGCTGAACAGATCAAGTGACCTCAGCTGCTCCTCAAACAGCTTCTCCTTAAGGCCCTTCACCATTTTACTTCCCTCCTTTAGACACTCTCTAATGGCTTAATATCTTTCTTATATTGTGATGCCGAAAACTGCACACAATATTCAAGGAGAGACCGCAGCAGTGCAGAGCAGAGCAGGACAATCCCCTCCCTTGACAGGCAGCATGTGAGTTCCTTATTCAAAGTGCCCTGTGACTTTTGCAGCTTTAGAAGGTAGATGATAGGTTTGATGTTTCAGATACGTAAATATTATTGAGTGATTTTTGGGTTCCCCAAAATGTATCCGAATCTGTCCCGTAATGGACCTGTCACTGCAGTGAGATTTAATAGACTGCTCACTCTGTCTCCTGGCCTGCAGTAGAAGTCACAAAAAGCTGACTCAGCTGAAGTTGCTGAGCGTTTCTTTCCTTGGCTTTGTTATGGCTGGTAAATTTCATCACAGAGGGAGGAAAGGAGTCATAAGGAGGCAAAAGTAATACCATGTATCACATCACTTGTTTCAATGTCAGTGGGCATCACTTTATAAGAAATACTTAATGTATTCTATGTCCTTACATCATCATTTTATAGGAGTTGAAATTAGATTTTTATAACTTAAATACAATCTCCACTGTTTGAAGAAACCACTTAGAAATTCTTTGGTGTTTTCAGGGCAGAGACTACGCTTTTGGGGGGAAGGATTTGGGTAAGAGTGTAAAAAATATTATTTATTAACTTTTTAATTGATAGTGGCTTAGAAGTCTCTTGCAAGTAAAGCAATACTTCAGTGTAATGGACTTGTCATATGTACAAGTAACTCCTTGATTAACTTGTGTATGGCTTGGATTTTTTCCAGTTCATTTTGACTAGAGTTTTCATCAGAAAACATTAACTAGCAGGAACACTGAGTGTATATAAACATCACTACAACTTCTTTGTTATTTCTAGCAACATTATAGGTACACATTGAATGTACTGAAGTAGTAAATTCTTTGGAAGAGAGAACTTTAGAATTGGCACAATGGAATCTTGTTTCACTCTTGACTTATGGTCATTAAAATGCTCATTGACACTGAATTTAATAGTTAATTTTATTTTAAATATTGAAACAACAGAAAAATCTCTTGGAAGTTATGAAGAATGTATTTTGCTAGAAACTGATCTTTTTCATCTTATTTAAAGTTATTTTATGAGTATCTCTCCTGAGACTAAAAGATAACAAAAAATAGAATGTTGTTTCCCTTCAACAACTTCAAGTTTTAAATCTTGCATAGCCAATAGCTAGAAAATATAGAAATAATCAGGGCTTACTTTGACTCATATATTTAATATTTTGTCTTGAACAAAACCATCGCTGTTCACAGCTGCCACATGACCTATGCTTCTGATATTTTCCTGGTATATAATTGTGTAGTTATCCAGTTGTAAAATGTATTAAGTTACATAGTTTTACACAGAAATTTAAGGATGGCAACTGGAAACTTCAGGTTTTTTAACCACACGTTTAATTCTCTCTCACACAGCCATTCATAACTATGTTTCTTGAAATTCCAAGCCACCTACTCAACTGTTGTCATTTATAGCTCCCCTTCCCTTCTCTTTAAACATTAAATATTAGTATATGATTTTTCAAAGTAGACCTGTGTACTGAGGGACGGGAGAGATTGCTTTTATCCCTATATGCACTTATGAAATTAGTCTCCTTGGCTGTCTAAACTTTTTTTTTTCCTTTATGATAATTTCTTTTTCATTTCCCTTGCTTATTGCTTTGTCCATTTAGTTTTACATTATTCAGCAATGAAAAATGTACTTTGTTAGGGAACTTTTATCTGTAATTTGCTCTTTTTCAGTTAACTTTCATGCCTGTGTAGCTTCTTTCTTTTTCATTTGGCTTAATATCATCTTCAATTTTTTCTGAATCTGGACATAATCTAAAATAGCAGTGAATCTTCAGTGCTGAGAAACACAAAGCTATAATTGCTGAGTTTGGGAAAGCAGAGACTTTCAGATCTATCCTTATTTTTTTAATATTGTTCTGTGGTTAGCTATTCTGGTTGATGTGTGGGCTCTGTAGTGAGACACATACCTCACCAACTTACTGTAGAGAAAATATGAGCATCATTCTTCACACTGCATATAATATAGTAAGAGAAATTAAGTCAGATTATACATGTGCCCAGTTTGATATCTTGTTTTTGATGACCGCCAGTAGTGGATACTTCTATAAAAAGAAGTCAAGAAATAGACAGTGAATATAGTCATTCTCCCCAGGTATGTCTTCTCAGATTCTGTAATTCCATGAACTTAAGGAATCAGAGCTTCCAGCGGACCTGTACTGCAGCTAATCCCGTTTATGTTTTCATTTTATAAAAAAAAAAAAAAGGTATTCAATTGAATTGTGGCACATACGAAAAGCTTTTCCTTTTGTGTTTTAAATCTACTGTTTAGAAAACTTATTTTAAATTCCATTATTTGAATGAGACAGATAATTCATGGCATGGCTATACCCTGCAACACTAGGTGTAAGTCTGGGGTTTTCAAACCACTGAAATAATATTTCTATGGCAAATTTGCCTTAAATAAATTTTATAATATATACTAGAAATTGTCCTCTCAGAATACAGCTTATTGAACTCTGTTTTACTAGTCTCACTGTTGCTGTTCTCTCTTATTTATTTCTTTTTTATTATTAATACAGTATTATCTCATAACTAGCTTCAGCATATCAAAACCTATGGGACTGGGGCAACGCATGTATGTAATTTTCAAAGTAAATGTTCTCGTTCTCTTTCCTAATGGAGAATTGTTCTTGTATGATTTTGGTTCAATTTTTTTCTCTTGGTGTTTAGATAACTTTCTATAAGTAACTATGGAAAATTACATTTAAACCACATTGGGAATTAGTATAAGATGAAAACATATTGTGGTAGCAGAAGAAATGTGTGGGAAAGATTGATTTAAACAAATAATGGTAGAAGAAAGGGTATTGATAAGGCATGACACTCAGAAAATTCTCCAGCTGTATGACAGGTAGTCCAACAAGAGACCCTCCTAGTAACCCTCATTGTAACCAAATATTTCCTCCACTCCTAACCAACTCCACACCAGTCCCTTAGAGAGTAGGATTGAATGAAATCTTTGTTTGTTTGTTTTATTTAACTGTTCCTCTGGAATCTTAGTATAACATTTAATGTCATAAGGAAGTATGCATGTTTCTTCAGACAAGGACCCAAGAGCTTGTTGCTGTCAAAGTACGTGACTGTCACAAATGAGTTAAAACACTTGGAATCTGTTTGACGTAGAGTCAGAATTTCATTTTTCCATGCATTTCACCTGTAAGGACTCATTTTGCTAGGTGCATTCAGAGCTCTGTTGAAGCAACTGTAAAGCTCATTGAAAAGGGGGTGTTGGTGTCCCTCTTTCATTCCTCATGTGGGAGACATGAATCAGATGCCCCTTTAGCTTTATTTGGGGTGGAAACTAACTCAGGAATTGTAGCGCACAACGGTAATTAATTTTGAGAGTTGGTCTATTCTTGTTGAAAGAGTCTCACAAAGTTAGTATACCAATCAATGGGTAGAAAACAGTCTCTAGGTTGCTAGCTGCAGCACTGATGTGGGAGTATCAAGCTCTAGTCCTTATTCCAGTTACTGTTTTAAGCTGTGGAAGTTCAGTTGAAGAGATAATTAGGTAGATTTTTCATAATACTTTCAATTCTAGTAGCTGAAAAATCTTCCTGGAGATGTAGTATCTGAGAAGGAATAATTTGTCTAAAGAAAGTTTCAGGGTTTTAAGTTTTTTTCCTCTGAATGTCTCAATTTTAAGAAATATTCCCCACTGTTTTAGTTATTAAAGACACACTCCATTTCTCGTTGCTTTGTGTGTCTGAAGGCTTTTGTAAACATCATCTACATTAATTTGGAGAGTTTAATACTGATTTGAAATGGTGTAACTAAGGGCAAAATGTGGTCCCAAATGTGCTTTGATATGAGTGTGGTGATTATGATAGAATCTCTCAAAATTCCTTAACTACGACTATTAGAGCTAAAAACTTTAGGGATACAGTTAGCTGCCTTGCCATAATTAAAGTAATTTCTTATTGTAATCTGCCTTTAATCAGGCATACCTGAGAGATGAAATTAACCTTTTTAAAATTCTCATATTTCATGCCTGAGAGGTCCTTGAAGTGTGAGTATATTAGAATGACTTTTTTGCTTATTTGATTCCGCAGTAGAGGTTTGTTTTTTGTGGGTTTTTTTTGTTGTTGTTGTTTGGATTTTTTTCTTGTTTAAGTCAGCCCTCTCAGAAGTCTTTTGCATCTGTACATTTGAATCTGTGTGGGCTAATCACTTTCAGAGTAAGGTAGATTCAGTTTGTAAGAAAGTTAGATTTTTTGATTTGGATTATTTTTCTTAGTTCTGTTCTCATTTACACTTATAATAAGTCTTTTCTATAACTGATAGTAGAATTTCCGGTCAGAATATCCTCAAATATATACCCACAATTGAAAAATATATTTTGTAGAAATAGGTGCTACAGATACAAACTATTGAACAGCAGAAGTCCTGAGATACCATTTCTCAGTGCTTTAGGATTTTCTGGTATTCATGGGCTCTCTCTGTTTTTTTTCACTGGTTTCCTTTTCTCAGACATTAAATCTTTGCTGTTTCCTGCCGTATCTTCATCTTGTCCCTGCCCTGGGTGCCTCTTTGGCTTCTCTTATTGTGTAAAGTTCTGGGCTATTCTAGTTTCAAATTTGCAAGAGTGTCACAGCACAAAGTACTTTTACTCTAATCGTAGAATATTTTCCCAGTTAGTTAACTATTTCAATTTTTTTTTATTTTAATATCATTACCTTTTTTCTTCTTTTTTTTTTTTTTTTTTTTAGTTATGTATGACAACTAAATCCTCTCCAACTATATTATTTAACCTTATATTTATATTTGTAATTTGGGATTTTTTTGGTCTTTGCTGAGGCCAGCAGTTCATATTTAGTTCACCTAAATCTTGTAACATCAAATTCCCTCAGGCATGTAATTTCTTCACTGTTCTTCAAGTCTGTTCTAATTTGATAATAATTTTCTGGTCATGTGCCCAGAACTAAACATGCTGTTCCAGAAGCAGCTGTGGAAGTGCAAGATACCAAGTACTCAAACACTGCTGTATGTAGCATTTGATATACACAGCCTAACACAGCAAAAATTTCTTGCTACCAGTTCACACCAATAAAGTACACTGTTTTCTCTCTTAACTCCCCTTCTTTTCCTTCAAAATCTGTTCTAAATTGTTTTGCCCAGTCTAATAAAATTTCATTATTTTCAGATTATGTTTTGAAAATCTTTATCTCATTGATATCGCATGACCCCTGGCATGATTTATGCATTTCTTCAGTTTATTACTTATTGAATCTTCTAGGTCCTTACTGAAAATGCTGAGTCCTAGGCCTAGTAAAGTTCTATATATCACCCTAGATGGGACCTTTCACTGTTCAATACACACTATGTCTTAAAACTCTGTTGAGTGTGGATTATTTAACATTTTCTTCCCTTATGAATTCTAGTAAGTATGAGCTAACTTTGTGACTGTGCTAAATCACTCACTGAAACAGGAATAATTTTCATTCATTAGGTGCTTTTGTTTTTCTATTCTCTGTGCTTTTCTGAATAACTATGAAATTCAATCAAAAATTGTATTTGAAAATAAATTATTTTCTTTCCTGTGGATTAACACTTTTTTCCCCCCTCTATTTTAAAATTAACTTTTGATATTGCTTTCTAATACTATTTTCTCATATTATTAATGCAAACTGCTACAGGCTGGTTTAGATGCAAATGAGTCAACATGTTTTATAGATCTAATTCTCTAAAGTGAACAAGCATCTCCTTACATGAGTTCTAGAAAAAGAAAACATGAAAAGTCTTTCTAATCAGTGTGGTATGTCCCCTTTCATAATATGCAGAATGTAGTTTTCAGGACCCTTATTTATTGCTTCATTTTTCATCACTGAAGATACATATGTGAGTAAGACTTTGCAATGTGAGACATTACATGTAAGTTACATGTAACTGGATAATCTAGCACAGAATTTTCTATTTGGACACTTTCCTGTGACAATAATGAATTCTCTTATCTTCTTGCATATGTCCCCTTCTTCAGCCTTTCACGAGGATAGGTGGAAAAGCAGGCAATACTAAAGTGAAAAGCCAGCTTAGGAAAGGAACATACCTTATAAAATGCCTCCTGAGTACAATGTTTTGATTTTTATCTGAACATGTAAAACTCTTTAATATATTATATTAAGGCAAAGCTGCTATCCATTTATTGGAGCCTGATCATTTTTTCCTGAGCCCTGTCTATATTTAGACTTAATGATATGGGTTAACATTTGTTCCTTTAATACTATATTGGATTGAGTATGTTCACTGAAGTTAAATTACATTTGAACTAACCAACATTACCTTATACTTAAACTTTATGGCATGCTTTATAGTTTTTTCCTATTTCTTTAGTATTTTAAACATTGTATTTCTTTTTAAGAAATAAACTAGAACAAGTTACTGTGTGCTCCCAGGTTGCTCCTATGTAGCTGGGTTGGAGTTCTCAGGTGCATGAAGGACATTTCTCTGCATGCTTAGAGTAACAGCAACAGTGCAATACAACCCCATCAAGATCTCGCTTAGGAAGAATGAAGTGGTGAGGTATGCTTGTTGAAGTGGAAATTTGTTATTTAGCCACCAGAGTCAATAAAAACTATGTTTAATATATTAATTTTTGTGGATTTATACATTGAGTATTGCTGAAAGAATTATTGACAGGAAAACGTACCCTTGTGTTTGCAGAAGGAATACTCTATTCTCAGTCAGTTTTCAAGTGAGTGTGCTGGAGACAGTTTATGGGCTCCAGAAATTTTAGGAAAGCTGTAACCTTTAAAAACAGTGGAATTTGCGTATATTATTATATGAGGCATCAATTGGTCATTGCTGAATTTTTAAAAGGAGAAAAATGACAAAAATATTACAGTCCAAATGCTTAAATTTTGGCATGGTTAGAATAATGTAAAGCAGGGCATGTCATGGAAAATTCTGAATTAATAATTCTACAGGGAACGACAGCTAGCAACTGTCCCTTGGCAATGAAATAATGGCAATAGTATTTAGCTCTTATGTAGCAAATACTATTTTCAATGTACTGCACCTATTTAATAGATTTGGTAGAGGGGAAAACAATTCTTGTCTGAAGCTCTCGAATTACTTTACATTGTCTCTCAGGACTGAGTGAGGAACCCTACACAAACGAGAAGACCTTAGAACTGGAACAAGTTGTTTCAGTCCTGTAGAAAGAGCTGACTATCTCTTTCTGTGTATTCAGATTACAAAAAGGACAAGACTAGAAGCAGAGACATTTTCAGAAGGATGGAAACTGGAGAATACGAAATGTTTCTGCTGTTAACTGCTTCTAACCAGCAGGACAGATATGTCATAGTACAGTTTTCATAGAATTAAACTATAATCCAGGGTTCTAGAAACTAAAGAAAATTTTCCTTTGTATCTCCTCTCTCAGTGCAATATGTCTTACAAATTTCTTAGGTTTTTGACCACTCAAAGTCATGCAACTCTCAAAGATCTTTTAAAAATAAATTAATTTATATAACTGAGGAAAAAAAAACCAAAACAGAAATAGATACCCTCATGAGATAGCATTGACCTTTAGGGAGTTAGTCCCTACAGGAGAACTAGGCTTTCTGCCATTTTTTAATAATTTTATAGTTCAATGGGAAGGGATTTCTTCAGAAGCTTTCTTCATTGCTACTGAAGAATATCTGTAATTAAGTAAAAATGAGGTGGAATGAATATGCAGCAAAAGACTGTAAACATGTTTACACATTTTGATAAACATTCCTGCATTTTTTTCCTCTTGTAGCATTGATTCATCTGCATCATACTAAATGGAAATGAGAAAGATGTAAAATTAATCCACCCTTGTAACTATCTGAAGAGAGTAATTATCTGATGCTTACAAGCTGTTTCTAGAATAGATCCTTCCCTAGCTACATTAAATTTTATTGTATCTGTGTTAGAGTATCAAATTACAGTGGATCATGTCTTTTAACAATATAAACATTGTAGGTCCACTGAAGTCAGCGGAGCTGTAGAGATTTTTCTTTTATAGGAGCAGTGGCCTGAAGTTTCCAAACCTCCATTGCAATTTTGACCTGGAATTTATGTGTGTTTATGGTGAGAAATCAGCGTATAGATAACTTACAATGGTGGGTTAATTGTGTTCAGTTCCCATAACACAGGTGTTCAAACTGTGGGGCCGTGGAACCAAGCCCTTCACAAGCATCACACTGCATAGCAGAAGCTCAAGAACAAAAAGAGAAAAACATTCAGATTCATCAGCTAACTTTATCCTCTCTTGGAGAATCAGTTTAAGACTTCTGGGAAATGGAGAATGGGAAATTGGCAAATTAAAAGATAGAAAGCTAAAGAAGGCAAAGGAGTTTTCTCTTTTTTTAATTTTTTCCCCTTTTTTTTTTTTTTTTTTTCTTTTTTTCCTTTGGAGCAAGTCATCACTTTTTGGCTGAGTCACCTGAGGCAGATCCAGACAAAAAAAAGCTAGACAAGTGGATTTAGTCCAGAGAACCTGTTATCATGATACCAGTACCCCCTACTAATACCCAGTATCCTGTGAGCTAGGATTTTTATCAAAGCTAGAAAGCTCTCTTATGCAAACTTCTGAGATAGGTAAGAGATTGTTTTTATGATAAATATTCACATGCTTGTCAATATTAATCAAGAACAGTTTCAAGAACCTGTGGGAAATTCTAGCCAAGTCAGGTCAACACTTGTAGAAACATTAGAAATTTAAATAAAATTTGAGAGTTATCAAATCAAATATCTAAAGATAGATTGTTTTTTAAATTTGTTTGCAGGGTATTAGAAGGAGGAACAGGGGAATATCACTTTTTGCAGCAGTTTGAACTTATATTGACATAAATATCTCATGAAACTGCACCTTTACCTTTCTCAAGTATTTTCTTCTACATCTGTTCCATAGTTACTTTGGAATGTTACTTTAAAAAAACCCGAAACCCACAGTTTTAAGAAAACAGTGCAAACAGCTTCTGCACAGGGTACTGGAGAAGTGTTAGAGGACACACAAGAGTCTAGCCACATAAAGCTGAATATGAAAAATACTTCTTAATTTCTGAACAGTGTAGGAACTGAAGAGTTTGTAAGGATTTAATATGATTAGAAATTTCCTCCTGGAAATTCATAAAGTTTTCTCAAAGTGATTTTTTGAAAACCGATGACAGAAGAAGCTAATACTAAGCCAGGAGTTTGAAAACTTTCTAAAAGATCTTGACCTTCTGTGAGTTAATCTCAGTTTGTTAAACTTGTTACACATTTCAAACGTGTTTTTCAGTAGTGCCATAATGATGTCCTGATCTTGTGAAACGTGAGTCATGTTGAGTACATTATCTGTGTCTGAGTATAATTATTAATCACATTATATCACAGAAAAGAAATGCAGCTATTATATTCTGTAAATCAATGGGATTCTTTAAGTGGAAATGGAGTCCATTTGTGTTAAAGAAATAAGGCATAAAAGAATTGGAAATCTAAGCTTTTTTCTTTTAGTTTTCTCCCTGTAATTTATATTATGCATTTTTTATTTTTGGTATTAAACTTCATACAGTATTAAAAGATAGTTATGTTAGCAGCATAAAAGCTCCACTTTCAGTAAATACTTATGATTAAAGTGCCATTGGAATATCACACAGAAATAGAAGTTCTCAGTCAAGATTTTTCTAGATTTTACCATGATTGTGTGCATTGCTTGTGGTCTGATTTGGATCTCAGTGATCTGCTCTTCAAGATTTTTGTTCAAAAATTTTTGTCTTAACAATGCTGTCAACTCAGGTTTGAGATTACAAAAGGGAAGCCCCTAAAAGTCTCCTTTGTTTTGTCATAGATGCTGGCCAAATCAGAGTCTGGAAATCAATGAGTTCTATCTTTTCAAGCTCACCAGATCATCGTTCTCCCTCTTCTGAGACCTAGCTGCCGTTTCTGGCTTTGTTTGCCATGTTTCTGAATTGAGCTAGAGTAAAACTGGAAATGAATAGCTTTTGGGAAGCCCTAGTCTTGAAAAAGATAGGGACTCTTTGGTTGGTCTCCATAGATACCTAGAAAAAACTTGTTGAGATTTTGCAAGCCTTTGGGGTTATAGGAGTTAGTCATCAACACCAGAACCTTGTTTGAAAATTCTTAGGTGATTCCAGTCTTAAGAATCTCTCTTGATATCTGTATTGGGATTTCAGTTTTGTTTTCCTTACTGTAAATGGAAGGAAAATTATATGTTGTTTCCTCTGTGAAGTGTTATAAAATCCACCAATAAAGAGTGTTGTATAAAGGTTTTTTCAAGAGGATGGAACCGTAAAAAAAAGTCTCCTAGCGAGGAAGATCATTAAACTTAGTAGTATTCATTTACCCTGTCTAACTCTGTTTTCTAAAAAAAGAAACTTGCATTGAATTTGAGCTTTTCTTAGTCAGTGAGGGAACACTTAATGGGGAAAAAAAAAATCTGTTATTTCATCTCTCAGAAACTGTAACAGTGTAGGCAGAGACTTAGTACATTGCTTTCTCTAATTCTTTTATTATTGTGAATTGTCTTCTGCTGACAGCTTATAACCTATTTTTACAATAATTCTTGATACTTGATCTATCTGCTGCTGCATCAAAGTGGAGATCAAAGTATTATTCCTAGTTCTTCGCTTCTTAGAGTGCAGGGTTGTTTTAAAAGAAAATATCTTTCAGTTATTGCTTTATTATTTGATATTACAATAACACCTGTCATGTGAATTTCATTTTTACCATACTGGCTATTTTAGAGAAAACATAAGAGTAAAAACATGAAGAAGAAAAAAAACCAAACATAAGTTATTTACAATATCATAAGCTTTGACTGTGGTTTAATCACAAACACAAGTTTGAGACTATGCCAGATTTCCCTTTGTCCAGTTTCAAAGCTGGTATTTTTCATTATCACTTAAGTACTTGTTGTGCCTTTGTAGGAAATAGGTCAGTGTTGAAAATTTTTCCATTTTTCTTATTAAAGGGATCATTTAGGTCATCATCTTCTTCACCTCATGCTTACCCATGCTATTACCCACGCTTGCAGCCTTCCATTTTGAAGCCAGTTCCTAAAATATTTCATAAAGAACCTTTCTTTCTTGAACTGGTATTTAAAAAAAACCAACAAAACAAAACTCTCTGCTGTAATAACTGCCTGGTTCTTGCTGGGTTTGATAAAAGATGGTAGGAGAATTCTTTTCAGTGGAAAATGACATGTTCCCTAGAAATATGCAGAACTCTGCCTTAACGCCACTTATTGTCATAGCCAGATGAGAAGGTCAAAAAGTCCCATAATTTATTTTTCTGGTTATAATAGATGGCTTTGGTAAACTCTGGAAGATAGCTTGTTTAAAGAAGACACTGTGAACCATAATAAATGCTGTTAAATTAGATTTTTACTGTTTACTTTTCTAGGAAGTGCTGTGCAAAATAAACCCTGACCATATGATTTTAAAAATGCATGGAGTCTGATGTCCCTAAAATGAAACAGTGAGAAAAATTTATAAAACCATACCAAATGCTTTTCTTTCATTTCTAGCTGAATGCAACTGGCCTTTTAGACTTGAGGAGTATGCTCTGTCACATGTTGTCAGACGCCACACCTGATATTATGGGAGTAGGAAGGAACTGTGACATTGTTGGGATTGAGCCTATTATCAAGACTGTTTTATATACCAGGCAGAGTTAAGCAGTAAATGGGTAGCTGGTGCACAGGATGGCAACATTTTTGCTGCTTCATGGGACTGTGCACTGAAGCTGTTCAGCAGGCTGTGTATGGGGTGGTCACTAGTGATGTCAAACATGGGATGATGAGTGTAAGAGAGCAGTGCAGTGTCTCCAGCCCTGCTGGACTCAGCAGGCCCTTATTTATACGGCCCAGCACTGAGAATGGGTGAGATTACAGGGTAAGCAGAGTGAGCGTGTGAGGAGCATAACCACATGATTCACAGTCCAGTACTTGTGAGATCTGATTATTTGTTGAATAGCTGAAAACATCTCTATCAAAGGTCTGTGATGAGTAGGAGAACTTCATCCCTTTGTCTCTGCTGAAGCTAAGCCAGTATCTGAGCTCACTGTCTATTCAAGACAAATTGCTTAGTCTGTTTTAAAACATCTATAAATCATGTCAGGATTTATTAGTAACAGTTGTTAGTGTTAACCTAACGCAAAAATACTGTGCATCTTTGTCCATCTGAATCCACAAAAGCCATCCAGCTTAAATCCTTTCCACAACATATATCCAAATGTTTACAATTTGTTGGTCAATGGAAACAGTGTGTTACAAAAGAAATTTCAGTCCAAGATTTATTATTCTTTTTCAACCTGTGTATACCACCAGTAGCTGGAATGGCAAGTTACTTGTTGAAATATGCAGGTAGCATACAGCTTTATTCTTTGACTTTGTTCAAACTGGTTCTGAGTAAACCTGGTAGATATCAAGTTAAAGATTGAAAGGACTTTTTTTTTTTTTTTCTTTTTTTGTTGAGCCACTGAGGAGTTGGGATGGGACAATACAATTATATAGCTATGAATAGAATGATTCAAGCTTCTTCAGGGATGCTGTTATTTGAGGACTTCAAGTCAAAGAATATGCTTTTATCTAGACAGAAAGGATTGCTTCCTCCTCTCCAAATAATTAACTTCTGGCATGGTTTTTTTTAATGTTTTGATGTCACATTCTGGAGTATGATTATAAGTGGGAAACTTGACTATATACTAAAAGTCAAAGTTTTGCTTTTTGTATATCCTTAATCTAGAACTAACTACCTAATGATCTCAGGTGGAAAGCAAGACCAGTAGTTTTCCCTGAAGCAAAAAGTAATTTTAAAAGAATGATTTGGAAGTCTTAGCTATGCAGGAAGGAGCTCTGTTTGGAGGCCTGCTCAAAAGTTTAAATTGAACTCTGTCAAAGTCTATGGAAACGTGACTGTATTCTGCTCTAATATTTGGCTCTTCTCTTGAACAGTACTTTCTCTAGCAAGAGGTAAATGCATAGAACTGCAGACATACTTGCTGGGAAAGAAAAATGCTAATGAAGTATGTCACTTCACTTTGTGGATCTTTTGATGAGGATATGTGCACAAAAAGGTGCATGTCATGTAATTTCCTGACATGCCATATAACAGCTTTGTGATAGGCTTAGTATGAATTCTAAAGAGGCAAATTTAAGTTAAAAAGGAGAAATACAGAAGCAAGTTCTGTAGAAAATTATCACTCATGTCATAGGCCAACTCTTTATGCTTTTAATAATGTAAATACACTAAAATTAAAAAAAAAAAACCCACAACAGAACACAAACCAACCAAACCCGCCACATATGTGTTTCTACCAGAAAAAGGAACTGTATTCAAGTTTTCAAAGTGTACTTTCTTTCTCCATGTACGATATGATTTTAGTTGTATGGCTAAATTTAAGTCTAGCGTTCTGCCATCTGTCTTTTAAAACACTGTATTGTGTTAATGATTTTTTCCTCAGTCCCTCGTTGTAAACAAAATCTGTTGTTGGTTCTTGCTTGAGTAATTTTTCCTAAGCTTTTTACAATATGTCTTGGCACTACAGTCAGTTTTAGATATGCTTTCACCACATGATAAGTTAATGACCAGAGCTGATGACATTCAAAACAGTATTCTTACAACATATCTGCTAATGTACTGGGATATTGACTGCAGTAAAGCTTTTATAATCCAACTATGTTTAGTGAACTACTCTCCTAGCTTAGAGAGATAAGGAATTTAAAGTTTAGTTGTGAGTTCTGAGGCCACATTTGTTTTTGAAATCTAAGGAGAATCTATTTGTATTTTGGTTTCTTTCAGTGTTAATCCTGATGGTATTTCTGAAAGAATTGAATAGAAAGCACCCTAAAACATATGTGTGCAAAATTAAATTTAAGAAGCATGTATAATTTTATATCAACAGCTTTAGTATATTCCTTTGAAGACTGATAGGGAAAGTTACATGCCTATACACACTGTCTTATATAGGAGAAAGAATACAGAGATAAAAGACAAAGTGGTAGTTTGTCTTAGAGACACTTTGAGTTCTCCATTACAGTTGCATTTGGTTCTAAAAGGTGTTTCAAATTTCATGATAATACCTCTTAGAAGTGTAAGCTTAAATTCTTTATGTAAATAAAATAATATATTGAATATGCAAGTACAGTTTATAAGCCCATTCCATTTGTACTTCAAAGCTATCTTCAGATTTGAATGTTTCCCCCTATAATACTGAGTACTAAAGCCAGTTTCTAGTCAGTATTATTTGCTTGTGAAAAGTCAAAACCACTCTGCTTAATAATTTTGTTGTCATGTGCCTTATGTATTTGTGCAGTCATAGATCATTTCAATAAGATTTTAGTGATTTTTAAAAAATATATATTATAATATATTCAATGAAAATAGTTAAATGCATACAAAATATATAGGCTTAGACTTCCACATACGAATTACCTTAATAAAGTCAATATAGTCTTATGTAACACATTTTATATGGGCTCATGTTTTGCTTAGAGTTTCAGTGAAACATTTTAAAAGTTTTGATTTCAGCTATTTTTTTGAAATGTTGAGAGAAAATTGAGAAGGAAAAACTACCAGCTGTTCATAATGGCACAGGTGACATTATAAATGACAGCATCTCAAGTAATTAAGAGCAAGCACCCTGTGCCTAAGCCATCTGAGGCAAAGAATGACACATTTAAAAAATAACTGAAATAAAATTTCTTTTTTTTTATTTTAAACCAGCAATATTGTGCTTTACAGGAAAGATTTGCTGGTAAGGTGTTGTACACTAGAGTAGGTAAAATATCTATGTGTACTAAAAACAAACACTTCTCCCCACCTTCACTCATTTTATACAAAATTCAAAATACAAGAATTCTTCATTTTCTCAGTTGTGAGGGTATCTTCTTTATAAACTCAGTCAGAACATGGGTAAAAAGTAGTATTAAACATTCCCCGTAGATTTTACTTCATTCTGATCTCAGTCTCTTTCTAATATTTTAAAAGGAAGTTATTCCATGCAGAGCAATTTTAAGAGAATTTATAGAAGAACATATTAAATAACATACATGTGTAATTAGGTGGACAAAATTAAATTACACAGTAATCTTATATGCACATTTTGCAAGCAATGTTTCAACCCAGTTATAAAAAGTCCAGCCAACTATTTCTGATGTTTTCTTGTTTACACTGTCATCTGTTGGAAAACAAACATTCACCTCTCTCATGTCACCTCGCATCAAAGGTTCCTCACAATGTGTTTCCAGCTGGGCTAATTACCTCTAGCTGTACTCCTTCCAGTATTTTGCCAATCTCAATTTTATTATCTGTTAATCTACTATAGGTAATGAGTAGGTAGTAATGCTTATATGTTTATGGAACTGTAACGTGCCCAGCAAGTCCTGCCCACAGTTAGGACTGGAATGTCTATTAAGTGTTTTCTACTGTGCAAAAAATAATTATTTACTGACTACTGCAAATATTGAGGTTTGCTAAATATGGGGGACCCTAAAATTTCTACTGTGCATAGCACTGTATTTTTGATAGTAATTTTATTCCAGCAAAACTTTATTTAAATTTGTTTGAAGAGAGAAACAGACAGTTGGTATATAGCCATTTCACTTCCTTGAACATGGTGTCAGCATGTATGGAAATAATATAGAGAACATACTTAATCTCCCTTGAATTCTGATTATCTTAAACTTATGGAAGTCCTGACACCAATTATAAGGAGCAACGATATTTGAATTTCTCTGGGATGAATACTCTTGTGTCCTCCCACCTAATGTAATAAAATGCTCTCCTATCATATTTCTTAGGGTCAGGAAAGTGAAATTGCTGCTGCATGTGCATGACTGCTGTAACATTATGATTTAGAGACTATTCATAATACTAAGAAAATGGTAAAACATGTAAAGACAAAAGCTAATTAAAAAAACCACATATCTACCTAAGTTATTAAGAACTTTTTAAAAAATACTACATACACTACATATATTCTAAATGTTGTTTTAAGGTTAAATTTTACTAACTAAAGATTAAGCAAGATTAAGGAATGTCCATATATTGATATACAAAGCAGTGCTTTTCTATTACACTGAAACAAGCCTGTAATTAAAACTACTTGAAGTAGTTAGTCCCTTTAAGGAGCAGTGTGATTCAACAATTTGCTCTGGTAATTCAGGAGGAAGACTGAATTTTGCAACTCCACCATTCTGTGGGATCAAAGATGCAACCAAGGTTTGAATCATACTGGTTCACATAAAATGCAGCCAACAAGTGCTGAGATACTATGGAATAAAATGAAAATGTTCTTTTAAGAATAAGATTTATACAACCTCAACTGCATGCAGAACCTGGTCTTAGAAAGAAGCAGATCTCATGGAAAGAGGATTGTGCATTTCCTTTATTTGTCCTAAACCGAAATCCTTGTCTTGAATCTTGTGGGCTGCCATTCCTCTAGGAACATATTTCTCTCCCCTCAACAAAAAGGTATGCTGTCCTTCATAGCCTTAGCTTCTCATGATGGCTAGAAACCTTTTTATAACCTTTTTTTTCTTCAAATAATATTAACTGGCTTTAAAGAACTGATAGGTGTAGAAGTCAACAGGTGTGGCCCTAGAAAGTTATTTGAGGGGTATTCAAATAAGATAATATTTGAAGGATTTTTTGCTACCTCTATTCCTAAAAAGTCCCAGATGTGTATGCTTTTAGTAATTGCTTAACTGAGATTTCTAACATTACTACGTAATTACATCTATAAAACTACTGAGTGTATACAATCAAGTAGAATCTACCCCAATATTTTTATTTCATCTTGCCAAGTTTGCATTGCTGATTTTGACCTGATCTTATTACAGCTAATAGTGTTGACTGTTATTGGTTGGGTTATCTGTAGAACCATGTTGTATTGCTTTGCTGCATAGAAACACATTTTGTATAGATGTTCAAGGGAAAATGGAAAGATAGATACAGGGACTTTTATTGGTTTTTTTGTGTTTCTTATTTGATTACCCAGTATATTGCCATGAATATGCAGGTGGCAAAATGCGAATACGGGGCAGTAACCATTATGCTCATTTACTTTGCCATTTAGGAAGCACAGATGTTGTCTATATAATAATAAAGTGCTTCTATTTGTAATAGTCCTGCTGTTAGGTCCCCCTGCTATTACAGTAGTTGGTTGCTTTGATGTGTGTGAGACATCTTTTTCTGGGAACTTGTAACTGTAGTGTCTATTTCTTTAATCTATTTTCTAATTTGTAACTTATCTAAAAACGGGGGAAAAAGGAAGTTAAGTAAGTTCGCTTACTGTATGTTCTTCATATGATTTTTCTAATTTGCATTTCTAGCTTTCTGTTTTTTAGGAATGTATTCCCTTGCTGTATGAACAGATGTACCTAACATGCATTTGGAATAATATACAAGAAGTACTGCTCTTACTTTTTAAGTCTTGCTGCTTCTATTACTTATAGTTCTGTGAATTGCTCTTTGCTGCTTTGCCTAACAAATATTCATCTTTAGTGTTCAAAATGCCCTGATAATGCCACCTTTTTTTCCCACTTACATAACCTGAATGATACCCATTTCACTGATACAGTTCAATCCATAAGCCCCTTACAACTGCAATCTCAGTGGCTAAAAGACCTTGGCTTTTGGAGGACAAGCAGGAAATTAAAGCTGAACAATGAAACAAAGGTCAAAGCTCCAGGGAAGATTAAAACTCCCACAGCATTTAGTAGAACTACCTATACCTCTAAGGTCTCTATTCATCAAACGTTTCCTGTCCTTGAGTTTCTAAGACTTCAGGGCAGCTCTGGAATCCTCAGTGACACTACTAACCACGTAGTTATGTCTGCTTAAAGTTAAAAAGGAAAAAATAAAAAATAAAAAGGAAAAATCTACCTGAAAGATGAGATATGTTGTAACATAAGGCTGCAAAGTTGATGATCAATGGTTCAAGCTCAGTTACTGATAGCTGTACATGGAAATAAAAGCCTCAACTCCGAGAAATGTTTCAACGTGTTTAAAACTGAGCAGCCTAGTTAATGACAGTAGTCAGCACTATTGCCCCTCCTCTGTTGAACTGTGCTTGCTACACCAGCTCACAGTTTGAATATAAATTGAAATTCAAGGTCTAGGTTTTAACCATCAAAGCCATTCATAGGATTAGTCTAAATGCATGGCTATGCCCTCCCATAAGAACTGCGTTTCTCTGGAACAATGGAACTTCCAGGCACTTTAGGATTCCTGAACACAGCCTGTCAGCCCAAAGCTATTCAGTTCACTTCTGTTGTAAAAGAAAATTGCAAAAGAGGAGGACACAAATACTGTCAGCACTGTTGAACAGAGAAGCCTCATAATATAATTAACAAACCATTCAGATACTGAATAATTTGCATGTTGTAAGCATATGATGGTTTTTTCTTCCTAAAATGTATTTTTTCTGTTGGTTCATTCTAGCAGTATTGCTTTAACTTTTCTGTATAATAAGTAGAAGAAAGTTATCAAGTTTGCATCTTTTTTCCTATTGCTGATCCTGCACAGAGGGTTTCAGTTATTCTATTTCATGCTAAAGCCTTTGAAGACACTCATCATAGGCATTTAAAGTAGCACAATACAGAATATGAAGTAATTCATAAAAATCTAACTGAATTGAATATTGAGAATATTGGACATATTGAGTTGGTCTTTTCACATGCCAAAGTGATGTGCAGATCTTGCTGAGTTACCAGCATTGCTGTTGGCAGGGTACAATTTATTCATACATTTTGCTGAGTATTCATGATGGCACAGTACATCTGGACCTAATGAAATAAAATAAACCAAAAATATTATATTTGGCTTCAAAGAAAAATGTTTTTATCTCTCTGGAAAGATGCTTCCTATATGTTTGCAACATGCAGCTCTCTCAAATAATTGATACGATTTTGAGAAAAAAATGCCGCTTTCTAAACCCAAAATCACATGTATGTTTTTTTCTCTTGCCATATCTGTTGTTTTTTAATCTCTCTCCAGGTACACAGTGACATTAGTTTCTAACAGTTTCCAACATTCCTGTTGTGTTTGGTGTTCTGTTTTTTTCTTCTCTGTGTTTTTTGTTTGTTTTTGGTTTTTTGTTTGTTTGTGTTTTGTTTGTTTGGTTTTGTTTTGTTTTTCATGGTTTTGTTCTGTGGTTTTTTGTGTTTTTTTGTGTTTTTTTTAATAACAAGGTATTAAAGTGACAAAGTATTAAATTGGTATCCTTATAGCAGAAATTAGTCTCTGGGAGCCAGGATTGCCCTGACTTCTTTGGTAATAAACAGTCTGCGATCAGTCATACAATCAAGTCACCAAAAAGACTGCTACTTAAATGAGTTTCTTACTGCTATACCACAATGATATTCATATACAACTTTTTTCTTCTCTTTCTCTGGGAGCAATCATCTTATTCTTGTATTCTTTGAGGCTCATGCACAGCTGTGCTATGTAGTGTACTTCCCAGTACTGTCAATGCTTTCAGATCCATACTGGCTTTCCCTCCTGAGTTCAGTTTACAGGCTGTGGAATAGCAAGTTACTGTTTAGTCTTGTCTTTTCCTCTTAATCATTAAAACTTTTCTTACCTTTTTTGGCCATGCTGAGCATATTGTGCTGAAGCCTTTTAACTGGGGAAAAGTGACATAATTGCTACATTTTTGTCCTAATTTTTAACTAAGTCTCCTCCACTTGTTCTGCCTAGTTCCAGCATTTTAATTCTGAAATCATAGTTAAGGAACTTTGCTGGGCAGCAGATGTGAAACTGCTTCCATCTAGCCTCTGACTGGAAAGGTCCACTGCAGACTAGAACAGACAGGGGAAAAATGCAGGCAACATTGTTAGACAAACATCTGCAAATAACCAGAGGCTGAGAGAGAGAAGAAAAAATGCTTTTGCCCCCTTCTTCTGAAACTGACAGATAACAGGTTTGTCTCAATACAAAACTGTGGGCTGGGCACACTGATCTGATTCAATCAATAGAGATGTTTTACTGTTCTTATTTTAGTTTAGCCAGTAATCTAGATAAGATTAAACCCATTAAATTTTGTAGTCATGATAATTTTATGTGACTCAACATTGGTACCTCAAATCTTTTGAACTACAGAATTAAACCAAGAAAATTAAAAATGGTAAATTATTCAGAGCCCATTTTCTTGAACTGTGGAGACTACTGTGATACTTGAAATAAAATAATATCAGTGCTGAGAAAAGCCTAAAACAGAGAAAGCTCATCTCCCTCAGAAATGGTCGTCAGAAGGAAGAGTTTTAGGAGATTTTGATTCTGTGTTAACTTGTCTAGTGTTTTCTGCTTTTGACTGATCTTCTATACTGTGCAGAAGTTCTATAGGTATCCAGTAACAAATAAGGAAAAATAAAATCATTAAAACACTTAAACTCATTGTCTGGGATACCGGACAATGCAGCTATCACTTAAATAATTATATGATCCAATCAAGGAATTTGAGGGTGTTTTGAGGATGATTTGAGGTGTTCAGATAACTGGTGTACCAAATAGTCCTAGTCTTCATGAAGATGAGAATTTCTCTTGAGTGTACTTTTCTTAACATGGATGAAAATTTTAAGTATTCTATGCATATAGTACTTGCAGCATTTCTGGAGTGCAAAACCACATATCTACCTCATGTAGAGCATCATTGTCCAAATGCCCACCTAGATATACACTTAAATACTTGCAAGAGAAGTGGCAATAATACAAAAATATGGCAAGCAGTCAGGAGTCAGGCACCTTGTAGCAAAGTTGGTGTCAGTACAGGGACAAAGCACATTAATCACCTGTGTGGGAGAGAGGCAGACAAAACAGAGCGAGGCAGTGTGTCCCTTCTTCATAACGGCATGTGGATCTCCTTCAGCAGCTGAAATACCAGAATCTAGATTAACTTTTCCATCCATGTGAATTTTTGAACTAATCCATCTACTCTCATGATGAATTTCAAGCCAAGACTTTGATTTATGGGGAAATTGCATATGCAATGCAAAGTGTTCTTTAAGACATACAGTGGACACTATTTAATTCTGATATGTAACTGTAATATAAAGGTTGGGAGGGGGAGGAATATGTTACTTAGCATAATAAGAAGAATACAAAATACTAGAGAGATGAAATGAGAATGGGAAAAACCTATATTTTCAGGAGGTTTGGAGGTTCCTGAAAAAATTCAAAGGATATTACTCTGCCTGTAGAAATATTTCTTGAGCATTTTTACTGAGGATTCAGTGCAAGATAAATTACTTTTCCCTATAAATTATGTCATATTTCTTTCTTGAAATAACTACATCCTGCAATTCTTACTAGCAGAGGTTCAATGAAAACAGTTGTGTTGAATTTTTTTTCCAGTTTATTAACAATTAATTTTAATTAGGAATAATAAGCAACTTTAGTTAATTGATGCTTTGTTTTGCTAGCATCAAATAGTTTGACTGAATGATTTAAAGAAGCTCATATCACACTTTCCTGGTTTATATTAAAAATATAAATATTTAATATTTATATTTTTTTACTCTCTCATGTCATTGTTCTAAGCTTCTATTTTGGAACTTCATGGTCAGTGACTTGCTCATAAACTAATCTGTTCCAAATAATTATTATGTAGTCTTGCTCTATCGAAAAAAGTGTGATTTGTTCTTTAAAAAATCAAATTTATTTGCATATAAATTATATAGAATTGGCTTGTACTTATATCTCATCGACTACCTTGAAAAAATAAAGTGGTATTGCATCTTTCATTTGGTATTTTCAGGAGAATTCTACTCTCTGGAAGGAAGCTAGATGTTATTAGCTTTTGTCTTGTTTAGACTAATCACAATATAATACAAGTAAATATCACATTTTATAATAGTATATTACAGAAGAACCTGACTTTTTAAGATGTAAATTTTCAAGCCAGAAAAGTGATCTATTTCGACTATTACAGGGAAAAATCATTACAATGCCTACATGGCTTTCAAAAGATAAGTTAGGTGTATTCAGCATGAATGTTCTATAAAAACATCTTTTTAGCATGGAGCAGAATTCAGGAGTACAGCCCACACACACTTGTTTTAAAACTCATTTAAAGTTCATCAAGTCAAATTAAGTATTAAATATTTCAACTGCTTCAATTCCCACTTTCTTAATTTTTAAATCATTGAACCCCATAGTAAATACAAAATAAAAGGCATAACTTCTTTTTAGATGTACTTAAAATGTAGCAGAAAAGTCTATATTTTTTGAGTTAAATTATTTAACATTTGACTAGATTGAAATTCAGTTAGACTTGGGATAAGGAACGTGTATCTTCAAATTATATTAGTGGGCAATAATTCTTAGTTTTCTGCCTACTTTTCTCACAAACCAACTCTACAGATATTTTCTAATAAAGTAGCTCTCACTGTGGGCTAAGAACAGGACATGGAAGACAGCTTTGAAATCTAGCAGCAGTAAGCATATGCGACAAATTATTGACTCCAATAATTGAGTTTTACCCATGGAGCCTTTAAAATTGAAAGGAATTCTGGAAACTGATTCTTCATTTGGTCAGATAAGTTTGTAGAAGTTTGTGGTTTCTGACAAACTTAAATCTTCTCTGTGTGTTTGGCTTACAATAATTAATACTGATAAGTAAAAAACAGGGTTGCATTTTTTCTCAGTTTAATTGCTGTTCACGAGGTTATTGCATTCCTGTTGGATTTGTAGACCAAATATGCAAAGCAAAACTGCTACTGTTTTCAGCAGAATAACAATATTATCATTACCTGAACTGAATGAAGTCTGTTTTTAATAAATGCATGAAGGGTCATGTCCTTCAATTTAGTTTTGTGTTTAGCCATTCAAGTTCTGCAAGTATCTGTGTTGCATTACTAAAGAAAAGTGTTTCTAAGTACACATTACACTTGAAATCAGGGGTGACTACTTTCAAAACTGCACACTATTCTTCAGAATGTACTCATCTACCAAGCAAATCATACAATCCATACACTGTTTTTTAAATTGTTGAATAGATTTGGCTAAGTTTGATAATGTTAATAATATGTATGTTAATAATTACAGGAACAAATTTGGGAAGAGCTTTGCTAGTTTTGGAAATTTGTCAGAAATTATATTGTATGATGAGGTAAGAATTCTTAGAGGTCACTTTAAGATAAGTTTTGCCATTTCAAGTAAGGCTGATTAAGGCAAGCTTCACCTAAAGTCTAGAACACGAAAATCCATTAACATTTTGGAATTGCAACTAATATTACTGTCTAGACAGAGTTGAAATACTTCAGTAATTATAATTTTAACTGTTCACATAAAGGTTTTTTCTTAGTAAAAGAGCAGAGTCCGTACAGACTACACAAAATCTAGGCTATTGTTCTAGAGGTGCAAAAAAAAGCAAGCAGTAAACCAGTGCCCAAACACCATGATCTTAATCTGTTTCCATGTGCTTTTAAAAATTAGGTGGATCATAAAATCAGAAAAATATTAAAAGATAAATGATATTAAAATGCAGATATTTGTTAAATACTATTAAATCTTAGGAGAAGATATATTTCATTGGTTGATTGTTTCACCAGAAACAGGGATTAACTCTCCGATTAGTTTCTGTAATTACAACAATATAAAATGAACGGGTTCCTTTTTTTAGCTGAAGAAACATAAACATTTAATGAACCTATAAATAAGTTATTGTCTTTTTAATGTATAATTTCTGAGGCTTCAGAGCTTGTAACTTAATATTATATTAGGTCATCAAAACCTTTGTGCATGAGAACAAAAAATGTTGTTATTATGAAGATATTTAATAGAATCTACTTAAATTGATTTTAGGTGTATAAATATTCTTAATATTTTCAGAGATAATATCTTCTTTCCATATATATTTTTATCAAAGAAGAAATCAATTTTTTGCATAGTAACAAAATATTCTGAATACATAAAAAAATGTGTGTTCTAAAAATTCAGTCCTAGTGTCTTTAGATTCAGAGCTGTTAGATTTTACACAGGCACGGAAAAGCAACTGCAGAGAAGGAGCTGGGGTTCCTGGTGGACAGCGAACTGTCCATGACCCAGCAGTGGCCAAAAGGCCAATGGTCTCCTGGGGGGCATTAGGAAGAGCGTTGCCAGCAGGCTGAGGGAGGTGATCCTGCCCCTCTGCTCAGCCCTGGTGAGGCCACATCTGCAGTGCTGTGTTCACTTTTGGACTCCTCAGCACAAGACAGACATGGAGTTGCCGGAGCAGGCCCAGCAAAGAGCAACGAAGACGATCACTTATGAGGAAAGGCTGAGAGAGCTGAGCCTGTTCAGCCTCAAGAAGAGGTGACAGAGAGGACCTCATCAATGACCGTCGGTATCTGAGGGGAGAGTGTCGAGAGGATACTACCCCCTCATAGTGCCAAGTTGCAGGACAAGAGGCAATGGGGTGAAACTGATGCACAGAAAGTTCCACCTGAATATGCGGAAGAACTTTAAGGCGTGGCTCATGGAGCACTGGAAGAGATTGCCCAGAGATGCTGTGGAGTCTCCCTCACTGGAGATATTCAAGAACTATTTGGATGCAATTCTGTGCCATGTGCTCTCCAGAATTGTCAATAACTGTTCCAGTATGATGTGTACTAATAGGAGTTCATATCTGGGGGAGATGGGGCAGCACTGCAGCAAAAAGCTCTATTGTTTTTGTATTTTCTTCTAGCTGTTTTTACCTTTGCTTTGCTCATGAGGAACACAAGATAATGGAACCTGTCAGTAGACAATAAGGAGGCTATGGCTTGTGAGGAGCTGGGACTGCAGGAGACAATTTCAAGTACATACACAGGCAGCAGCTATTTTAAATCTGAGCATAATGTCTTTTATCATGAGTGTTTCTATGGGCTTCTTCCCAAGAACATAAAGCAGACCTGCACTATGTATGATGATCAAGAGACCATTAATATCTTGATGTCTTGGCATGGTCATGTCTGACAAAGTATAAAAGAAAATGTTTGCTTCCTTTTAACATCTAAACAGAATGCTCCTAATTTAATGCAGAAGTAACGTCTTGTCCCCAGCAAGAGGTTGAATTTGCTTTTTTTGTAATTTACATGAGTCGTACCTAAGCAAAATCCTTCAGCCATCTGCCGCCAGTCAATAAATCCTTTTTTAATTTCCATTAATTCTTGTTAGAAAGATTGAAGAAATCCACCCATCTGTTTGATAGAAACGTTCTGTCCACAGGGAACGCACATCAAGCTTTCATCACTTTTTGCTTTAAGGGTGGGGGGGGAAGATAATCTAGAGCAATTGCAGTAATGTGTGGAAATGTTCAATGTGTGCTTTTGAGAGAATCTTTGCATATTAATTCATTGCGTGGTTGAGGAACAGAATATTCTGATAATGCAGAAATTCAGTGGTAATACGCTGAAGTGCAAGGTCTCTTTTGCTTTTAACGGTTCTACCACAGTGAGTAAACCAATTTCTTCAACAAGTGATAGAGAAATAGAATGGGATAAGGGAAAGAGGTGTATGATCATATTCTGTGAATTTACCTTTGGAATATAAGTTCTTTTGAACAGATTACATTTATATTTGCTGAGCATGACATAATTTTAGCACAGAACGAATAATAATCTAAATAAACTGGAGCTGATTTTAATGTCAGATGGCAAAAGGACAATAGTAGAAACTACATCTGTTTTGAGACCTGCTCTTTAAACAGCCTTTTCTTGTTGCTGACCAAATAGTTCTGTTCTGACAAAATATTTTTCTTCATATTTGACAATATACACACCAAGAAATGGTTATATGACATATACCTGATAAAATTCTACTTAGAGGACTACCTTTGGCATAAAAAATAATCACCAGTATTGTGTGATGAGAAAGAGTTTTGAGGGAAAATATTTACTGTAGACTCTGTTCCAGGTCATACCATAGCAGCATATATTGATGTTGAGATTAAAGAAGATTCAAATAACTGGCTAAATATATACCCACTTGTGAATGCTAAACTGGAAAATTTTCTGCTGAGAAGGTTCTGAGTGTTCCTCAACTCCTTTGCTGAGATACACAACATAAAGTTAGCTAATGCTCAGATTGGAATTTAGATTTCTATGTCTGACCCTTTATAAGAAACTTTGTAGCAAAGTAGCAATAGTGTTTCGTTCAGCACGAATTGCAGTATATACTTATTTTTAATGTATCTCTTCAATTGGTAGACGTCAGAAATGTTTGTTACTGGTATGTGTTTTGCCTTCAGCAGTATCTATTGATACTACTATTCTGATATTCTGATATTGATATTCTGTGGTCATGCATGGATAAAGAAGTTGGTATGTCCACCCACATCCTTCGTTTTGTCTTCCTGTTCTGATTTAAAATGTTTGTTAAAAAAACCCGAATTATTTGTTGTCGGGTTTTTTTTAGTCAAACCTACTTAGCCTTTAAATGTTTGTCCTCGCCATTATGATTTTCTTTTTACATATTTGAAATCTCTTCCCCCTGGGGAAAAGTAGAATAAAAATTTGCTAACCTGCCTGTGGCCTTCACAGCTCTGGAATTGCTTGGCCTATTGTTCATAACACACCGGTCACATTTTACATTTATTCTGCTAAGACTTTTTTTATCTGTCTTTTTTTAATCCCTTAAGACTGTCAGAAAATGGGAACCTAGAAGATTACGCCCAGTTAAGATAGAGATGGATTTCTCAGTTTATAGCCACAATGTCTGCTCTCAGCACCTGAAAGATGTCTGAGATCATGGCTTGTAATTAGAAGCTTCCACTGTGAAAACCAATGGGGTTCATCTGAACCAACAAATGGGTTAAGAAGCCTTTAGCAGCAGAAATATCAGTGTTGTGCCATGATTGTCACCCACTGCCCTGGTTAGGAACACGACTTGGTGAGGAGACCTCACTTTTTGCAGTATGCTTTAGTGTCAAGCCTCTCATATTTAAATCTTTTCCAGTTCCTTTCCTTCACATTCCTGGTGCCCTCTGGCACCTGTTCAGTATCTGAGACTGAGCCTGCCAAGATGCCTCAGGGATACCTCTGAAGCCTGGGCACTTGTTCAGGCCCAGGCAGTCTGTCCCCACCTTCTTTAAGGTCGGATCATTTGTATTTTCAGGAGTGCAGGCTCTGAGAATAGATGATAATTCACTTTGATGACACACACTAATTTACTGAACATGAGAATTAAGACTATTAAGGCAAAATATTCTCTTCTTAATTAGATAATTTCTCTATTGCTTGGCATAGGATGGAGTTTGGGTACACACCTCCTGTCTCTGGTGATACATACCATATCCTAATAATTTTAAAGCATTATTCAACAGGATTAAAAAAAGGTTTTTTAGGCTATTCTTAAACTTGAAGGGGCCTTCCAGAAGAGGCCCCTTCACATCCACAATTCTTCAGAATAAATGCAAGCACTGTGTTTGGCCTAGGTAATAGGTTCGTGTTTAGTAACCAATTTCCACCTTCAGTAGTGTCTCCTCATATTACTGATACTTTTTACATAAAGACTTGTGATGCTATGAAGCTGGCCATGTATCACGCATTTCATCTCAAATACAGTCCTAAAATTCTTGGCCATTTGTCTTGGTGGATTTTTGAAGAATAACGGATTTTTTGAAACCTCTTACAAGTCAGAAAGAGTGGAACTGCCTTAAGGGCTTTCAACACACTTAGCTGACCTAAAAACATAACTAGAACACTCCTTTCTTGGAGAGCTGTATTGTGGTTTCTTGCAGTTTCTGTTTACTCACACAGCAGTGTATCCTTCCTGAATTAGCTATATTTAACAGCTCTTAATGAATATTGTTATTCCCAGGAAGGACTCAAAGTTATATTTAAGTGGTCAGGGAGTCACTAGAGTTTTGAATTGACATAGTGGCATTTCCTTAGAGTTTTAAAGAAACATTAATTTAAAAAATGGGGAGTTGTTACAGAACTGAATGTCATGTGTACTTGCTTTCCATTCTTTTTCTGTTTAGTCCAGTTAAGTGTTATATTATATGCAGTGTTTGCCCAAAGGATCATGTTCCAATTTGCATATGGATATATTGGCCCATTTATTACAAGGCCAACAATATTTCTTAACTCCTTGCAGTCACAAAATATAAATGCACATGTGGACTTGGCATCTCTGAGAATTCTGGTTGCTGGTAATTAAATTTTCTTAACATTTACTATCTATTTGAGACTTCAAAAATGTATTTTGAATATATGGGAGAGGATCTTAACTATCTCTTCTGATAACAGAGCGGGTAAAGTTAGAAGGTGAAATAAGCTTATTAATTTATAAAGGTGAAAATCTGTATCTTAATGTGGTTCATTTTATGTCCTGACAATGCATCTAATGGAAGAATAATGAATTTCTGAGAAATATGGAAGTGAGAATTTTTAGATTTCTGCTTTCTTTTAAATCAAAATAGAATCCAGGAACATCCTCCTCTCAATCCAGAAATGAAGAACATTTGTACTTGCAACTCTAGAAAAAGCAGCAGAGCAATATTACCAATGACTTTTAACATCTTCATATTCATAAAATTTAAGGGTTATTTTTTAATTTCTAAAAGACCATTTTATGTCTATACTCCCCACTTCCCCTTTACTAGATAAGGAATGTAGAAAAAAGAAGAGAACCAAGGATTCGGTTTCATTCTCAAGGTAATTTGCACAGTAAGTCTGTCTGGAAAGCCTGCACTATATTAGTTAGTTTGGAGGACAAGCAGAAAATCCAGCTTATACAGGGGGCAACTGGAACTATCTCATAAAGAAAATTACTCTTGCAGAGCAAATCTACATAGTGCTTTAATCCCACTCTTTTCCCAAGGTAGGAGTGGTAACAGTAATAATAATAATAACAACAAAATTAATGTTCCTTGCCTCTATTACATGAATGTTGTGGTACCCCTTGTTTGATAGAATTCAATTTCCAAGTTAGATAACAGACTATGTCTGGGTTACCTGTCCCTGTTAGAAAGCTCTGAAAACTAGCTAACTTGAAACAATCTTGGAATTAGGGTAATATGAAGCTCTTTTCCACCTTTTTTTCTTTTTCTTCTTCTTCCCTTTTCGGTTAAGGTCTAGAGGCAAATTTAGGTTAAAACTGCACAAATTTACAAATCCTTAAGATCAGAGTGTCATGCATTCACACAGGGTGGCACATTTTACAGTATAATTTTCTTTCCAATGTACTCCTTTTCCTAAAGACTTCAATCTTTAAAATCAGTTTTGTACCCCTATAGATACTAGAATTAGTAGTAATTAATACGCGCTTTTTATTTCGAGGGAGAGATTTTTGAACATCTACTTTGTATATCTGATTAGTGCCAATAGTAAACGTCTGGTACTAATACTCAGAATTCAATCACATTGAATCACAAGAGATTTTGTCACCATTATTCTGTGCACATAAATTATGTTTTTAGACAGTACATGAATTTTCTGTGAATTCTTTTTGTTATACTTTTGAATTAGGATGACTTTGCAAAAATAGAATAGTTTGACCCAATCCACTAAGTAATCTGGCAGTAGTAGTACAACTGTTTTTGTGTATTTTCTGTCATGTATGAAAATGAAATATCTTTTTCAAAATATTATTTTTTAATCATACTGCTGTTTGGTATAAGAAGCTAAAATGGAGGGATTTTTATTTAAATCAAATCTATGCTTGCTATTTCAAGCAACCAACCAAGATGAAATTTATATAAAGTTTGTTTGTAGAGTTTTTTAAATGAGTTTCCAGAATTAATTGTCTTCCAGCACAAAAAAAAAAAAAGTACAATTGTTGTTTATAACTATAGCCACAATTATTTCTATGCAACTGCTAGTACTATATTGTAGTATCCCACTGTATTCCTGCTTTTCTGTAACAATAAAAATATAATAGCAGCCAAAATTGTTCTGTTATGGATGTAGATATCTTAAGCAGTATTATGCAAAAACAATTTTCCCATTCTTAATTGGGTAATTACCACCTTTCAAAAGATTAAATGCCTTGAACAAATACTTATCTGCTATCTTATTCACAATTCAACTTAGCTATTGCTTTATTATTTTTAATACACATAAATATACCTATTTCTAGAAATGCTCTGTTTGGCATAATTTCCCAGCATCATATTTTCTATGGAACTGTAACAGGGGGTGGCATTGCATGTCAGGGGGTGAGTTTTAATGGCATTTAATGTTTAATGTGTCTACTCTTATTTGTTAACTTGTTTGACATTTGCACCTGTTGTTTAGCTTATTTGTTTGCTTAATATATATAATTTTCTTCCATAGTTAAGGGTCTCTTTAGTCTGCAGATGTTGGTTTAATTCAGTCACTGAAAGATTCTCTGCTCTTGCTGTACTCTTGACATTTGCACTTTGCCTAGGTAAAATTTCTTGGAGGGAGAACATGTCTCCCTCTCCATAGACCAGCTGAGTCTGTATGGCTTAAAGACTTGGCACAAGTATAACAAAATATATGGTAGGACAGACCATTTTAGTATGGTTTGAGATTAGAATTCTTCTAAAGAGAAATACCTGAAAAAACAACCTATAATGTGTCCGTTTTCTCATTCAGTGTTTGTTTATAGAGACTATAAGCCTATTCACTTTAAAGACAAACTTTGGAAGGAGGAGTATAAAAACAGCAGACATAGATGTAATTCTTCTATAAATATACAAGAATTTAATCTGTTTCGCAGATTCCATATTTTGAAATCTCAGACTGCCTCCTTTCATTTATCTGTGAAGAGATTTATAGAATGAGAACTATCAGTTTACATGGTATGCTGTGAGGGGATAGATGCACCCAAAATTGTTCTGTGGCCCATATTAATTGGCAGGTTGAAAGTCCATATTTTAAAGTCTTAGATGTTATCTTGTTATCACTGTAAGTTTATATAGATAAACCAGATCCCCTATTTCAGAGTCTTTATAAAAATATAGTAACTACAAATATACCTGTTCAGGAAGCAATACATGTGATACATAGTACAAAGACAAATTTCCACAGTCTCTTAGGACTCTGCTCAATGATCCCTAAAATGTTCTCAAGAAAAAACATTAACTAGGCAACACAAACAAATACATTTTAGTATTATCATGGAAATATTTTATTTGATTCCATTATAATGCATATTTTATAGTGAAGGGCCTTGAGGGGAAGCCATGTAAGGAGCATCTGAGGTCACTTAGTGTGTTCAGCCTGAACAAGAGGAGACCTCATGGCAGTCTACAACTTCCGTCTGAGGGGAAGAAAAGGGGCAGGCACTGATCTCTTCTGTGTGTGTGTGACATGAGTGACAGAACCCAAGGGAAGTGCCTGAAGTTGTGTCACGGGAGATTTAAGTTGGATATTAGAAAGAGCTTTTTCACCCAGAGGGTGGTTGGACACTGGAACAGGCTGCCTAGGGAAGTGGTCACAGCACCAAGCCTGACAGAGTTCAAGAAGCGTTTGGACAATACTCTTGGGCATGTGGTGTGATTCTTGGGGATAGTCCTGTGCAGGGCTAAGGGTTGGACTTGAATACCATAGCTGGTATATAGAATTAAATGAAGCTAGCTCGTAAAAGTCTTAGTTGCACTTTGTAAATAAGGAATAATGCTGTCCTTTCCTCAAATGCTATCAATTAAAATGCTCTTAATCATTCTGATTTTTCAAAAATAAAAATCATAAGATCCTAAGACAGAAGTAGTATTTATCAGGAGACAAGACACATATAAACAGTTTTTCAGTGCTTAAACAATGAATAGATCAGACAAAATATTCAGATTTTCCTTACGGAAATACAACTTAGGTTAAATAACAGTGGAAGCTGAATAAATTTGCATGAAGAACATAGAAAAATAGGTAATACTATTTCAATTTTTTCTTTTTCAGGACTAGTTAGAGCAAACATTATATGAAGTGAGAAAGAGTAAATCAAAAAAGTAACCACAAAATGAAGCAAAGTATCAAAATCAACATTTGGGGTATTGGTGTGTGTTGGACTTCTAGTTTTTAGTGCGGAGTAGTTGTCATACCCCAAGTCTCTTGACAGAATATACAGGTCATATAAATTTTCACCTTCAAGATGACGTTTGAAAGGAATAATAAGTTGACAATAATGAGCAAAACATCATTTTCCACAGCTGAGAAAACACTGAATGTTTGGGTCGCATGAACTGCTTGTTAGCATCATAAACACCATAAGCAGTGCTAGTCTGTAACTGGCAAGTGCAAGACTCTTTTACAGGACTGAGCCTGTCTTGAAAACTTATAAATCCACACTGATTTTAATCAATTATATCACTTCTCAGAATTTCTTGATGTTTTGGATGCTTACTTCAGGATATTATACCATGAAAAAGAAGAGATGAAAATAGGTACATTTAACAAATGAAATTTTTTATTTTCTTGTATTCAGCTCAAGCTTTCAGATCAGTTTTTCTATTTGTTTCATGCAAATTAAAAAAAATAACCTTCCATTTCATAAGTAAACATAAATGTATAACATTTATAAAATAATCTGAGCTTCCTTGTCCTTTTTGAAAGAAAAATTAGGAGACAAAAAGATAAAAGCACTGTATCCCAAAGGAAGGCATTACTAAAAATGAAGGCTGAGATAGAAGTTTAATGCAGCATTTTATTTTCCACTCTAGTGGAGTTAACCCAGCCATTGCTGTTAGTCTTCCTCCCATAGGGCTTAAACATTTTTTAACTTGAAGTATCTAAAAAAAGTGATATTCTGAAAGCTATGAAATGCTATAGGCTCACATTAAAAGAAGAAAACCAAACCAAACCGAACCAAAATGAAAAAATATTCCAAATCCAGCAGGCAAACACTTATGAGATGTAAGCTTAGCCAGAAAATCTATACAGAATTCTGCTTTTGATTCTTGGGAAGCATGTGTCAGCAGGCTCTATTATTAAAAATAAATAAACAAAAAGTTGCTGAAAGAGATGAAATATTAAGTCACTATTTTCATTTTTCCAAGGGCTTCCAAGAGATGCAAAGTATTAATGGGTTTATGAAGGTGAGGTCTCAAGAAGATGAGGTCTAAAGACTGGGCTAAGCCTAACTAAAACAGTACCACAGTTAAAAAAAAAAATAAAAAGGCATTTCTGTTGCTCCATTTCTATTTCTTCTCCACCATCACCTATTTCCCCTACTTCCTTTGTTTCACCTTTAGCACAGTTGGGTTCTAGTGCTAATTACAGAAGTTTTTACATTCAGCCTTTTGCTATAGGAAAAATAGAACTAATTTTATGTGTGTGTGTATATATATGGAACCAAAAATTTCTTATTGTTTATCAAAATAAAATTTTGAGTCTATTAGCTCCATTTATTTCATTAATTCAGAAAAGCCTTAATTACACACATAGAATTTTTTTTAAAACCCTTACCAGTATTCTCTTGAAATATTTTTCTTATGCTTACACTTGCACTTTTTCTGTGGTTACTAAGGTTTCAGTCTTTCCTCAGGAAGAGGAGGAACAAGAAGATATGGTGAGAGATTCTTTCTACTCAGTCTCAGCCTGTTTGTGGCTTAGTTTTATATGTTTATATATGTCACTATCAGAACCTGCTTCTCTTGGGGAACAATGCTAAGTAGAAAAATGGACAAATCAACCCTCAGTGGAAATAGAAGGCTACTATTTGATAAGAATAAATTACCCATATATGATTTTGAGAGAGCTCAAACAGGATAGGCAATAGTCATTTGACTACTAGGCAACTTCTGAAACCGATAAAATCAGCTCAGTCCAAGGCAAGACTGGGCAAGTCTCGAGACTTCCTGCACTGTCAGGTCAATACAAAGGGGTGTGTGGTTTGTTTGTTCATTTTTTTGTGTTTAAACCAGGAAGAAAGGGGGAAAAAAGGGGGGGGGGAAGTCCTACAGGGCTATTCATCTTTTGAGGAATGAATACAGTAAAAGCTAAAGCAATTCAGAGAAATATGAGCTGCTGTGGACCAAGGTCAGGAAGTGTATGTGATGAAACTTGATTTTAGCCAGCCTAAGGAAGATACAATAGCGTTTTCCAGGTTAAGCATCATGATTCTGTATTTGCTCCCTGCTTTCTCCATCCTTACCACACATAAGAATATGATGGTTTGGCAATAAAAGGAGAAAAACAAGATTTATAAATTGAAACTCAAGTAAAGGAGCATGCAATTTGCCTTTGAATCCGCACCAGAATGTAACCTAACTTGCCTGGGACCAGCATAAGTATCTGATCAGGATGATAATTCTTAACAATTTCATGCATCACTTCCAGGTTTGGTGTTTCTCTACTTCATGTTGTATAGACTTGAAATTGTACTTTGAGGCTCAAACAAATTTTGAAAATTATCTGTCATACACATTGACAATTCTAACTTTAAAATTTTAATTATTTATTTATTTTTAGACACTCTGAATGTGTAAAGCTGAGAAGCTGCATGGCCAAAATTTGCAGCCCTGAACTCTCATGTTTTTAATAAAATGGTAGAAAACTCTCACTTTTTATCTAAAACATGGCTGCAACAGGGAAAGGTTTTGATGTTAATCCCTGTTTATCTGGTTTGACTGTAAAGCTTTCCTCTCTAGCTGCCTGAAGCTTTGGACCATAGGTCAAAAGTTACGTTTATATACAGATGACATTATTTCTCTTCAAGTGTGGTTCCAGAACTTCAGTGGAGACCAGAGAATAAGGCTCAAAACTTGAGCTCCAGATTTGGAAAATGAGAGTTTGATATTGGAAAATAAGATATTGTGAAATGATATCTGAACCTGAAGTTTCTTTCAGATAAACCTAAGCAATTTTGGTGGTTTGAAATGTGTCTTTATTTGTTAGGGCTACAAGTAAGAGTACAACTTTCATGCTTCATCTATACATAGATCTTGAAAAATAGCTGAATGGATGAAGACCTTCAAGTTGTCTCTAGTGTAACATTTGAAATTAAACTGATGTCAGATCGCTTCTCTAGTGATTTCTTCATCCTGTGTGTGGGGCTGTATGTACGTATCTGTATTAGTTTATATATGTATGTATAGATATGTACACTATCTGTGATTAATTTTTCAGTTTTGCTCCAGGACATATAATTTTTAATTTTGCAGTGAGTCGTTTTGGCTAACTAGATTATTCTGAAATTGTTCAGTGCATGTGGAAAGTTAAAAGTAGGCTTGTTGCCTATCAGATCTATTCCATTTCCATTTCTATTGCCATATTCCATATGTTGATTATGGATTATTTAAAACTGTTCATATGTGTTACGGTCCACTGAAAACTAGCTGCCATTTCTGGTAGATTCAAAGATATTTAAAATAAAAATGGCTCTTTGGGAACCATTTCTGCTATACAGATAAAACTTAGCTCAAAATCATAAATATCTCAGAATCCAGTTGTATCTCAGCAACTGATGACTTTTATGGAGATAGACACACCATGAATATAAATGATTCAATAGCTCTCTGACATAAGAGTTGTTCCTGCTATGTAAATGGGAATGCTCAGGAAAGGAAAGGTGAAAGTACCTGTACTAACCATGACTGTAATGAAAGAACTGAGAACACATTTACTGTGATATTTAAAAGATGTGTTCATTCTTCTCTGCATTTTTATGAAAACTACAGAATACAAGAATCTGATATCTGACTTTGGATTTGTGGAGTGTTGCCTAAACTATTATCTTAGCTGATTCTTTAATATTTTTCTAAGAATGTGTATATTCATTTCCCATGTTTTCACAAACAGCTAGTTGGTTTGTATATATCTCTTTCTCTTGCAAATTAAATAAGACTTTAGTTGTCAAACAGAATTTTTTCCTGTTATGGGCATATACCATCTATTCAATACTGTCTAGAAGGACAATAGCACACAAAATCTAACTTACAGCTGTTTCCTAGGTAACAGGGATACATCTGCAAAACTGTTGTACTGAATGGAAGGAAACAGCAAATGTTTCCACTTTTCTTCTTTTTTTGACCTAGGAAAATCACTACTTCACAAGTTGCAAGATATGGAACCAGAGAATTACAGTTAGATTCCAGTGTGTTTGTTTTGTCACTTTTAGGTTTGTGCACACCTTCTATGATTGCACAGACAATGTCAGAAAACTTGTGAAATAAATCATAGCAGAGGATTTTTACTTTGTTCTTTTTTCTTTTTTTTTGACAAAAAATGCTGTGTAGTAGAATTGGACCTTTCCATGAATGAAACAAACAGAAAAGCAAATTTTATGTTTTCTTGTTCTATTATTGGTTTTTAATAGTTTTTCTATTATCTATTGTTTCTTGTAGGAAACCTAGTTCAAAAATGGAAGAAAAAAGTACTAGAAAACTGAATTAAGTTAGTAAATTATGCACAATGTGTTGGTTACTCTTTCATGTATGTGATTATATAGAATTTAGTAGGTCTTTTCTGAAGCAATATAATTGTGGTATATTCCCAGTAGTTTCTTTCTCAATTATGTTAAGCATAAATTACTTTTCCTCACTATAAAGGTTGACACACTTAATCCCCATTTGCCATTTTTGTGTCATTGAGACAACTATTTCACAACTAATGCTTACTAAATTAGAACATAAATAAAGCAACTGAGTTTTTCTCTGTGCTGCTACTCCAGCCTGGGGGAGATCTCCTGTAAAGAGAGCCTCATTCTTGTTTAAACATCTGCTTCACATTTACTCAAATATTGCAGTAAAAGGCAGCCATGACAATGAGATAAGAGGGTGATTTGTTAACAAAACTGCATTGTGTTGACTAGGAGTGTCTCATTGTTTCCTTGTGATTCCTTTATCTGTCATTGGCATTCATCGATCTTGTCTGTCCTTACATTCAAAACGTTGGTGTAAAGACTACTTTCAATTATGCATGAAATGAAAGTGTTTTAATGCAGAATAGCTGTGGAAACCTGATTTACAACAACTGTAATTAGCTCAGATCATAAACTAAAGGTACATCTCTCACCAGCCTAAAGTGTATTGTTAGAATGCATAGTAATATTTGAAGGTGGCTGGTAGATCAAAATATAAATAATATAGTAATTCTGTTGCAACAGGTTACTTTACTGAAATACATAATGAAAACTAAAGTTGTAATAGGAAAAAAATAACGGATGTAGATATTGTGTCAAAATTGCTATACTGTGTTCATGCTTTCTGAGGAGCGTAAGTTACCTGCACTTGTGTAAGTATATATACTGGAAGTAACAAACAATGCTTTTCTCTATATTCTCTCTTTTTATTTGCTTCAATTTTTTAAAAAAAGAAATTTCACCATTTTCTTAACTCGTTTTTGCCAGTAATGTCTGCTTTTACTTATACAGTTATAATAGCTAAGCATATCACCTAGCTTTTATAGCAAAAATTAAATTTGGATATTCTCTATCACTATGATAAGGTAGGGGAACAAGAAAGGTAACTAATCATTCCTTCTGTGCAGCATGTACCCTGTGTCTGCCCAGACCCCTGAACATCTACACTTCTCCCAAGATTTATCAAATAGACAACTTTTACACTGTGTTGTAAGGAAAAATTGTTCGGGTTAATTTTATAGGTTATTATTTTTTCCACCTCAGATTATCAAGGTATTTTCATCACGAGGATTCTCTTTCAAACAAGTTAGTGAAGCACTAAGAGAATTACACTAGGCTCTAGCAGACATGAACCCTCCATACTAGAAGCCAGTAACTGATATTTCAGCATCTAGGAAAAAAGCTACATTTTACATAATGAAATATAATCTTTCCTTAATTCTATTTTCATTACTAGTAGAGACACAAATATTTTCTGTTAGTAATCACACAGTATATTGCTAAGTTTGGGCTACTTTGCAGGATAAAAATATTTCCAAAGGACATAACAGGAACAGGAAAAATAAAAATGAAAAGTTATCTTAGGGTAGAACACCTGTGACAGATTTTAGCAACTTGTTCTTGGGAAATTGCATTTTTTTTCACTGATCAGGTAATATAAACCTTATATACACTAACGCAGTGTAATTTAAGATATTTCGTTGACACAAAATATTTTGTTTACCAGGTGGAGTGTGTGTGAACCAAACACTTAACAGCCTTCTGTTTTTAAGTGGTGAATGAAGTTTTTCTACAAGAAGTACTCTAATTTGTGGCAATAGCAATTTCTCAGATCATATTGCATTAGACAGCATTTATGTTTTATATTTACAAAAATTGGTACAAATACTCTTCCCTTCTGGAAACATGTAAAAATAGTTGTTAAACATGTATATATAACTATGTGCTCTTATAGGACTAGTTACAGAAGTTTGTGCTGTGCAATGAGAACAGTACAAAAAAGGAAATGCTGTAGAAAAAATATTGTCTGTATTCTTTCTTGTCTGTCTGAACAGGCATTGTGAGAGAATACATTAGTTCGTTCTCCCTTAAGCTTGATATCTAAAGCGAATGTCTAAAGTGCATTAAAATGTCTTTACTGGACTGTGATCGAAATTCCTTTAAATTTTTTTTCCATTATCTCTACTTTGGAGATAAAAGAAGGGAAAACAACTAGTTGTTACGGTCCTTTTCATGATCATGTGATACAGACATTATAATTTTTCTTTCTATGTTTAAGTGGTTTGTTAAATCACTCATGAAAATATTTGTTCAATTCATGCAGAAGTTGTCCAGAATAAATAAATAAATAAATAATCTTCAATATTCTAATGAACATTAGCATGATTGTTACCTTTGCAGAGGTGAGAACCTCTTTTCAATTCTTGATCAATCGTTAACATGCAAGACATTGTTCCATGCCTCAAGAAAAAGAAATTTTCAGTGTGGATATTTTTTTAATTTTTTATTTCTTTTCTGAACTCAGACATGTAGCATCTCATCAATGCTGCTGTGACAAATCCATGATTTAATAGATATTATAAGAAATAAACTGCTTTACTTATGTTGTGTATCTCTAAGGTAGAAATAGCTCCTTGCAGAATGAGATTGTTTGAACAAGAGTAATTTACAGGGGCTAAATCTGGATGTGGTAACTAGATCTGAGCACTATACTACCTAATAGGATCGGCCTTGTCTTCCCCATCACCCCCATCCCTGCCAGGACCATAGGTAAAATGGTCTTAGCCATCAGCTGCAGCAGAGTAAAGCCAAACTGTCTCTCTGAGGATAGTACAGCCAGAAAAGTTATTTAGGGGAGACAAAGATGCTGGTTGTTATCTGGCCCAGTCTTTTGGAGTTCACCCAAATGAATTAGAGTATGTTAAAGTTAAGTGCTCTTTACCCTCCCCACCACCTGGAGCCTGCATCCATTCAGATGGAAAGGTTTGCTCACTGCAGCTTCAGAATGCCTGAGGAATAAACATGTTTCCCTACGGAGTATTTCTGCATTAGACCCCTGAAAAGCAGTCACATAGAACTCAACTCTTACAAATTGTACTGCCTCAATCTCCATGGCTCTGTCAGGTGAAGACAAATATGCAAATACTGTGCGTAGCTTAGGCTGTCAGTTAAATACAACCTGTTTTTTTTTTTATTTCTGTTACTCAGATAGCTATGTAACAGTGTTGGCTTTTTGAAGAAACAAACAAACAAATAAAAAGGCTGGAGTGCTTTTGATTCTGAAAAACATTTTGTCTGCTTCCTTGATTTAATTTCTATCATAAATCCTTCCCTTCTGGATCTCAGTCTCACTAGGATAAGGAGAAGCAGTTAGGAATTTTTTCTCTCTCTGCCTTATGAAATGGTTATGGAGGTGTTCATGAGATACAGTCACCACAATACATATACCGTAAAATATACTAAAATAATAAACTCCAGTCTCATAAATGTAAGTATGATGTTTCATAAATGGGATCCACTTGAAAAACAAAACAACTGTCTATGCAGTTTTGGCGCGGTAAATAGTTGTTTCTCGTTAATACTTTTATCTTCAGCATAGTGTCTAAAAAAAAGAACGCAAAATAGCGTTGCTAATCGGTATATTGCTCTAGCCTTGACTTCACTACTTGAAGTGGTAGGTAATTGTAAATATATATTTGCAACAAATGCATGGTATTTTGCTGGTACACATTTACATATCTCATCTTATAAAACCACTTGAAATCCTAAAGTTATTTTAAAAAATCCAAGACCACCTAAACTGTTTCTCTATTCAATTTAAAATATGCAGCAACTGATCTAAGAGAACTAGGCATGCACTATTTTATGCTTCAATTTAGAATAAGTACTGACTGTAATTACTATATGTAGGACACTTGCTGTAGCAATTTCCGCTTTATAGAAGACTTGATAATGAAAAGAATAAACCAGATCTTGTCAAAGATATCCTCTCTCTTCCTCTGGCAATACCACTTTTCTTGTTCAAATAAGTTTGGTATGTCCAGTAAATGAAAAGGTAGAGGTAGCTTATAAGCATTCAACATTCAACCATAACTTCTGCTTTTTGAAGTCAAATATTATAATGAAATATATAATGTTTCATTTTCTATCATATTTGCATGTTTTCCTGTATATATTACATTTCTACTGTTATACCAAAGGCTTTACCAAAGGTAACATTCCAGATGCACCTTTCCAGAATGGTCTAAATGAAAAAAGTACAGGCTTGGAAACTGATAAAACTTTCCTTAGTTTCTATACACAGAAAATTTTGTCCAAAGAAGTATCTGAAACTGCAATAAATTTTTTTACCTTAATCTGAAGACCAGACAAGGAAATGGTATGGATCAGACTCTTACTGAACAAATTCCTTATCTCTTAAAGCAACCCTGTTGGTATTGTTATAAGAAGTTAATAGCCTTTGCTTTTTCCATTTTTTTTATTTTTCTCTAAACTTTTACTAGGAAATTAAATTCAAAATAGTCTTGTTTTGTGTATTTTCTTTTCAGGAGATAAATGTAAGCCTACTGAATACACTGAAGTGAAAAATATGTTACTGGATCTACAAAATCAAAGATACATTACCCAATCAAAAGATAAAACCATTGATGAGAAAATGGCTTTAAAGAAACTTCTTGTAGATCAAATGTTCAATTATTTTGATTCAGACAACAATGGACTTGTGGACACTAATGAGTTATCTCAGGTAAGATTTAGATTTTGTTTCCATTAGCATAGTAGCTGTTCAGTTGTCTTTTTCAGGACATACACACATGGAATATTATGTCTTAGGATGCTTTACTTTAGAAAATGTTTGTGAGTCTCTGAAGTGGAAAACTTCGTTTGAGAATTATTCAGAAATTCTGCAGTGATTACTTGGAAATTTTAGTATAATGCTTTGGAATGTAGTGCAGTGGCTTAGAACGCTCTAGGCTGTTGTGACCATGAGCTGTTTTATTATCCGCAGCATGCTATTGTCAAGTCCAAGAGTATATCTGTGTCGTGGAAGTTGAAAACAATTAAATGATGTGGCAAATCACTTCTTTAATACTAAAATATTATTGCTTCATCCAAGTTAGGACTAGAGAGGTGCAGAAGTAGTCTTGCAAAGTTCATGGTAGTCTCGAAACAGTAAACTCTAACTAATATAGATCTGAACCAGTAATTGCTGCTCTGGCAGGCATAACAGCACTGGCTTTAATCAACCTAAAAGGGATAATTCTATTAAAGAGTGTTATTAGGGCAAATGTACTTTCATTTACTAGAGGTCTATGTTTGAGGAACCTAATCATAACTAAACTATATTAATGGATCTAAAACTACGTAGCCAATTAAAAATTTAAGAAAGGTAAGATTTTTTAGATGTGACTGTTGATCACTGTGCTATGTTTTATGTGGAGTGGCAGTGTTAAGAAATATTTACAAGTGAATATATAATGCCTAAGGTGTAAGGCTGGAGTTATCATTTCCATACAGATAACTTTTAAAATTTTAGTGGCAATTTCCAGGACCAGAGGCTGGTTTTAAAAATAGGTATCCTGTCAACTACCAATAAATTACCTGTTTAAAAAACTAATTTAAAAATACTATTTTTCTGTACTTTTATAAGATTTGATTTTCCTGCTGCTTTTTAGACTCTTTCAGAACCCCAGCTTTCAAGGGAAATTGGTGCCTATATTTATCTTACAATTGTGAATATATTATATGAATAGATAACAGACATAAGAATCACGGATATTGATGTGCAAACTATATTAAATGCTTCTCTATTTATTTGATACATTTATACTTTTCCCTTTTTTTTTTTTTTTTTGTCAAACATAGTTTTAAAATAATAAAAAATTCTTCCATTATGGTATTTTCAAACTTTCTATATATACTTTCCTTACACACTTTTTTTTTTTTCCTACGAAAATGAATTTATAATAGCAGCTGTAAAGTAGTATTTTTTCACGAATACGGAGACAGGTCAAACAGCCTTAAAACCCAAATGTGATGCTCTGTGGTATTACTATAATTCGTTGCAGAAACATGAATTTATTTGATTGAATTCAACTGAAAGATTCAATTGAAAGACTGAAAGATTTAAAAGAAAATAATTGTTAGTGCCATGTAGTGTGTTATTTTATGTTTTGACAAGAGACACAATAATTAACCCCATGAGGGACCCACACTGGAGCATTCTGTTCCCAAAGGACTGCACCCTTTGGAAGGTACCCACACTGTCTCAGTTAATGAAGAACTACATCCCATGGGAAGGACTCACGTTGGAGCAGTTCATGGAGGACTGTCTCCTGTGGGAGGGGAAGAGCGTGAGGAGCCCTCCCTCTGAGAAGGAAGGAGTGGCAAAGACAACATGTGATGAAATGACTGCAGCTCCCATTCCCCATCTCCCTGCACTGCTGGGGAAGGAGAAGGTAGCAAATATCAGGAGTAAAGTTGAGCCCAGAAGAAGGGAGAGATGAGGGAAACGTGTTTTAATATTTGGGTGCATTTCTCATTTATTCTACTGTGCTGTTGGTAATGAATTGTTATTTGTGCCCAAGTTGAGTCTGCTTTGCCCATGTTGGTAATTGCTGAGTGATCCCTCCCTGACTTTATCTGGACCCACAAGCCTTTGATTATATTTTTTCTTCCCTGTCCAGCTGAGGAGGGGAGTGACAGAGAGGCTTTGGTGGACACCTGGCATCCAGCCAGGGTCAACCATCCACAGGCAGATGTTACTGTAGTCCTGAAAAAGTTCTCAGGATTAAGAGACTTTCTCTCAGTTGTGCTCACAATACAGTCAAAGTTTTGAAATCTGCAGAGTTGTCATAAATGATAGTGCCTGTCTACATTTTAGAGGTAATCATATTAAGGCGATATGAAAAGCAACATATTTGCTGTAGAAAACAAGGACTCCTGAAGTTAATTTATGTTCACATAAATAGTGGACTTCAGATTTCAATGCATCTTAAATTTTACATCTCATCAATCTTGTTGTGAAATCAGGCTCTTGGATTGCATTTATTATCTCATAGGTGTCCATATAGTCATCCTACCTAAAGGAAAATTGAAATGAATCAGCTGGAGATTGGAAATGGTGACAGCAAGACTCCAATTTTTATTGATGTTTTTTATATATGAAGTCATAAGGTTCTTCAATTTGCATCTTGATGCAAGAGAAATGAATATTCCTCTCTAGAAAAAGCAAGAGTATTGTTTCTACTAAAAAAAATATTTCAAGTAATGAGAAAGGTTTTTTGTTTGCTTGGGGATTTTTTTGTGGTTTTGTTTTCTTTTGTTTTTAACCTGAAGTATTATAGAAGTAAATTAAAAATTGGCAGACTTTTTTTTTTTCTTCTATTTGAACAATTCTAGCACCTGGCTATAATATTTTTCATGTTGCTGTGGACTAATACAGAATTGCAGTTAAAAGTAATTTTAACTCTGTTACACAGTATAAATGTAATAGAAAATGGTGGGATTATGTAGCTTCTTTCAGGCTGAATTAACAGGGTTTTTCTTATATAAATGCTTCTCTGCCTTGACTGCTTTCATTGCTGAGCCTAACTCATTTAATGTTTTAGTTTCCAAATCTCATGTTGGCAAGTTAGATGTAGCTTGATTTTAAAAGGACTTACTGATGAAGTTAACCTTTTAGGTCACTCTGTTTGAGCAATAGATACTAATCAGAAAGAAAATATATTCTTCTAAAAGTTCGGGCTGTGAAATAGACAGGATATTCATCATCTTCATCACCTCTGGTCAACATATCTGCAAGTTTTCTAGTATAGTGAGGTGGTTCCTTGAAGGGTTTGTTTTGCTTTTAAAGCACTTTGAAACAATCTAAATGAATCCAAAATAATAGAAGATAATTGAATCTTCCCGTTAGCTATGAATATTTAGTTGTTAACAGACTCATCTGTTCATCTATTTTGTCTTATGTAAAACCAAACAGGAATTTAATAAGAAGTTGTAAATGAAATACCAGTATTTCTATCACTGTAGACTACTTGATTACTCTATATTGTTTTTGTTGTATAGAAGAGAAAAACCAGAAGTGTTATGATTAGGCATGGGAATAAAATATATTTTTTTCAGTGATGGATGTAGTTATTCCTGTATGGTGGAATTGCCTTTTTATAAACAGTAAGCCTTTTCTGATTGTCTTCAGGGAAAAATGCATAAGCTCTGAGAGTGCTTCATCTTGCTCAACAGCGAAATTCAAGTTCCTTCTGTGTGTGAAGTGAAATAATCTATACTTGATTAGATTTAGAGCAGTTTTTCTTCTATTTATGTCTTACACTACTGAACTAAGAAAGCAAAATTTTATAGAAAAAGGAAGTGACAAGCCTGAGAGCAAGTTGAATATATAATAATCATAAATTTTCCTCTTCCTTCCCCTCTTTTTAATGATCTGATTTTTAGATTCAAAGAAAGAATTTAACATCCTTATTTATGAACCAGTATCTGTAATTTTAAATATCTGGATGTATTTCTTTTATTTACCAGGTTAACATAGGCCAAATGACAATACATGCCATTTTCATAAAAACTCATCCTCACTTCTGCCTTTTATTTTGAGTTTTCTCAGCGTTATTTAATTCCAGTGAGTGAGGCCAAATAAAACCAATTAAGAAATAGGCAAAAGAACCCCTCACTCTCAGGAGATGTACTAAGTTTGTCACTGTTTCAAGGAAAAATAAGAGGAAGTTACGGGAACTACTGTAAGATTAAGTATGCCATTTTCACATACCAGTTCAATACGCTTCTGTTGCAGGTGACATCAAAAATTCAGACTTCTCATAAAATGTAATGAACCTTTGAGCAGTGTTATGGATCCATGTGTGTTTGTAGATAATTACACAGGATTGGGGAGTGTGTGTATGTGTATGGATATAAATCATCTTTAGATAAAGCATCAATTCTAAAGTTCCAATAAGAAATGTATTAAAAAAGAAACAAATTTTAAGTAGGAAATTAAGTACTGTTGTCTTTATGGCTGTGTGTAGATACGTGTAAAATTCCTGTAAATCTCAGGAATATGTCATACCTGGGAAGTACGTACCTGAGCTGTATCTATAAATTACTTAGTTGCTGTACAGTAACTTAAAAAATGTAGTCGGAAGGAATTATATATTTAATTGGTTTGTTTAACACAAAATTAATTGCAGCCAAATGTATAGGTAAGATCACATTTTAATTAGTTTCTTCCTGTTATTTATTCTTTAAGTTCTTTTTTTCTCAGATTTGCTTCAGTCACTATCGGTTACCCTATTTGCTAATGACCTCTTGTTTATTTATGAATTGAGAACAGATGTGTCCTTTTATATGCAACAACTTGACCTGAATTGTGGCTCCATTTTATACTCCAAAGGTTAAGATTCCTAACCTTTGTTCCCTATGTTGTGCTATCACTAATCTAACAAAAACTGAGTATGTGCTATATTCAATTCTAGATTCAAAACAAAAACAAGAATCCCATCGGAAACCTTAATACTGGGGAAAATTAGAGAGACTCTTTTAGGGAGTAGTAGTGAGCTAAAGTTTACAAACATTGTGATCATCATACTAAACTCGTAGCAGGTTGGTCTCTGCTGCCTTTGCTGTTATCAAGTAGAAGCACTTCCCATTATATTCTTGCATAACGGATAGCTGAGTTAGACCACTGTACTAGAAACTAGTTATTTAGCTACTGGAAAGGCATATAAGGAAGAAAAAAAGACTACTAATAAATTTTAAAATGACATTTGTTCTGTCCTATATCTAGCTATTAGATTAATAGCTTTGCATATATATTTAAAACATATGAATATTTCACATAGCTGGATAGACAGCCTGAAGTCTTTTCATCTGTCCAAATGGAGCATTTAGCATCCTCGGAGCTATGTAAGCATTGCATAATCTAACTGTTAGGTGATCTTGCAGCTGTGAGTTTCTAATTTTCTGGCTAGGGACAAAGTTCATGCTTGAAGTCTGAGAATAAATGTTTCCTGAATGAGAGGACCTTTAGACACCAGATTTTGCGGGTACTTCTAGTGACTGAAAGGTAGAAGCCCCAAGTTTCTGAACCTGGGGTTACCTAGAATATTCCCTTCTCCAGCCAATGATTACGAGGTTAGGCAAAGCAGTTCTGCTTCTTCGGTTACTTCTCTCTGGTTCAATGATTCCTATATTCTGTCCTGTGAAAATGTTCTTTGCAACACAGTAACAGGCCATTAAAGAAGCAGGATCAAGCTTCATTTCCTGGGTAGGTTCAAGGACTGGTGCTAACTGGAAGTGGACACAAGCACAGGATTTTGTTTCCACTCCTTGTTTTCTCTTGTTTAAGTTCAAAGCCACAGGCTCAGAGTGCTGGTAGTTCTGGGTTTAGTTCTGAGGTGTGGAATGTTGTCCATGCCATCTGTGCGGTCCTAATACCTATTCTGGTCCTATACTGTGAGCTAGGCATCTATACCTTCAGCATTATATTTGCAGACACCTTACATCTTCTGAGTCAGATTAGGTCTTCCCCCTGCTAAGAGCAGAACTGGAAAGGCAGGGAAATGTGCCTCTCTGTGAAGTAGCTTGCAGAGAGAAATCTCATATCTGAGCTGTTTAACTTGATTAGCATAGGATAGTATGGAGATGATACCTTTAAATGAAATTTAGTCCATGCCTTTATGTGCCATTTTGTGTGGTCTTAGCAGTTCAGATATCTGTTTGCCTGGGGATCTCTATGTCATGACCCATTCTATGATGCACAAGTCCTGTATCTTTACCCACTTTACATCAAATTCCCAAAGGAAACTGTTTGCTATAGACATCAAATACCAGGTGGTGTTGCTGCCCTACAGAACCTGCTGGTAAATTATAAGAATACTGATTTAACTTAGATTAAGGGAAGTTAAAGCAAGAAAAAATTTGCCAACCTTTATTACCAACTGCTTTCATAACTGGTAAATTCTTTCAATTTATACATAATTATACTTCTTTGGAAGATGGTGGAACAGTAATTGAATCCCTTGTGCAGTTCAGAATTAATCTGGAGCACAGTTCTCACAGTGTTTGGTGTTTGATGTATTTGGTGTTTTATCAAGCACTGAGAGATCGTATTGTGATGAGATATCTTTAGGAAAGATAAACACACTGAGTGACCATATTAGATTTAAAGGAAGGTTTTCTTTGTAGTTGTATTTCTGTAGCATTTTCTTGGGAGAGGTATGTAAAGACCAGCAATCACAGGCAGGCAAAAAAACTACTGATTGGTAACATTCCAGGTAAGGTGGACTAATAAAGGAAATGTTACGTTATTTGTGATCTGTTTTCATTACAGCTGCAGATTTTTCATTGTGACTGTCAGAAATCAAACTGAAATCAAATTGAAATGAATGATATCTATTCTGATGTGCAGTTTGTTACTTTTAATCAGATTACCTTTCACAGTCTCCTAAAATTTGGAGTTGTACTGGCTAAATTTCTGAGAGGTTTTGAATTTAGCTAACAGTATGCTGTTTCATGGGAAATAGATAATTATATGCTTTACCTTTAAGTATTGCAATATTTTCTAAATCATGTAAATCATTCCTTCATGTTTCAAAGGGTATTCAATTCTCAAGGATAAGCTTCATATTTTTTAAAAGCCATATTTAATTTGAAAATTTGGATAAATTTCTAAGTTTTCAGTATTTATGTGGTTTCACAATGTGCTATGAACATAGCAGTACTCTTGCTGTATATTTTGCCTTTTACCAGTTGATGATATGGAAAGTAAATACTTCACCGTCTTTATGGAAATGCAAAGCAAAAATTGTGAGCATAAATATTTGCCAATGTTCTCTCGTAGGAATTTTCAGCTTAGAAATTTGAAAGCAAATAATCCATGTTTGACTTGTATGGCACAATCATAAAATTGTGCAGATAATCTTTATCAGATTTTAATTTTTATAATATATATTTTATTTTTAGCCTATGGCTTATTTAAAATGCTGCCAGTCTCTATTCTCCCTCCCTAATGAATTGTTGTCTCTTTAGTTTAGCAAAGGAGTAAACAAGTTGTGTTTAAAGAATTGCCCTAAGAAACAGTTTCCTTAAATTTTACTCTTCTGTCCTTCAGAGACAGAGTTTAATAGAGTAATAGAATTTAAAATTTAAGGTACATTGTTGTATCATCTATGATACAAAAGTTTGATTAGATGATGGTGTATCATAGCCATTAGATTTTATTCTATTTATCCTACCATTCTAATTAAAAAAGTAATGTCTTCCAGAAAAGGTCTAGAATGAAGTGTGCAGCCTTGATTGGAAAACATGAAGGAGACCTTAAAAGACACAATATTCAAGGTTAACTGTTCCTATGGCTTTTCATTTCCAGTTTTATAGGTGTTATACATTTTTTCCTGTCCTATTAACGGTTTTCCAAACTGAAATATTTATTTCTTCCCCTGAGAAATTACTTATGGAATGTGGTATGGTTAAGTCTAAGTCTCCCTTTAAAAAATAAGCAAAAAACAAACAACCAACCAAACAAACCTTTTCCCCTCCCTCAAACCTATAAAGATTGATTTTTCTCAGTTCACTTAATGTAAAGTGTCTCAGCAGACTTTGGTTTGCTTTTATGGATCCTTTCTAACTTGGTAAATTCCCTTCTAGTTTCTCAACATTAAATTTTAATCTGTGCAAGTCAAAACTGAATGTTGTGTTTCAAATTCAGTCCCACCATTGCCTTCCTAGCCCTAGTTATCTTGTTACACTTCAAAAAACCATACTACTTGGTTAAGCTACAGAATGATCCTGGAATTTATAAGGCTTCTTTATCCCCAGCAAATCTTGCCACTTTTTTTTTCAGAGAAAATGGTTTCCAGAGCCCATTAATCCTCATTAAGGTATGAGGTTCTTACATTAGGTTTTTATGAGGTTCCTAGTTATAGATGAATGGCCTTATATTACATTGTACAAAAACACAGGTACTTTTTCTGAAAACATTCATCCATGTGATCCATTTCATTCCATATGCTGCCTTGTCCTTCTCCTCATTATTACTGACCTCAACAGTACATACCATCTACCAATTTTTTTTTTTTACTTACTTTTAAATTATCAGAAGAGGTTGGAATGAGGCCTCACATTTAAAAAATCCCATTGGATTGTTTTAGCTATTGATGACTCCTTACAGACATCTATTTTTTCAGGTTTTGCAAGCTGCCTTTGCAAATTAAATCTCTTACATAAGTAAAAGAAAATGAAACTGAGGTTGTCTGACAGGCTGTATTTCCTAGAAGATGGTATTAAAATATCATGCTGTGACAGCATTTAGAAACACAAAAAATATTCACTGTCTTAATTTGTGAATTCCACTGTTTGTTTGTTGAACCCATACTAATACTTTTTTGTGACCTTGTATCATTATATATCCTATTTCATGGAATTTTGCTGATACTTGAAGATCTGTTGAAAGGTAATGTCAACATGAAAAAGGTCTCCTCAGCTGAGATAAGGGATATTGATTCCTGATGATTATAGAACTTGATGCCAACATAAGTTGCTAAACGACTTCTGTGTTGGCTAAAGGCTTGGTAAACAGTCATATTTACTTTGTTGGAGTCTCATACAGGTTGTAACTTTATATCACAGTTGATCTGATCTAACTTCAAGCTGCTACAGAAACAGGCAATTTTTCAAAATCCAAACCCCCACACCTTGAGTTGTACCTGCTTGTGAGTCATATCTCATGTGATAGGACATTAATCTCCCACCCCTTCAAAAGGAAAACCCAACCAACTGACGTAAAGCTCCACAAAGATTAATTTTGCTTTCGATCTCAGAGATGATCTGACCCACAGGTCCCATTAAAGAGCTGGAAGATGGCTAGGTCCTGCACAAGAGAATTCTGGTTGGAACAGCTCTTTTAGCAGCAAATCACAGATAATTAAGATTAATCATGATATCACTTCTGTACCTTTTGAAACCTGTCCTCACAGACACGTTTGGAGGATTTACCAACAGCGAGTGTATTTTCCAAAGAATGCCAAAGTATATCACCAGCATAAAGATGTCTGTACATAAACAAACATTGAATCTTACATCTATAATCAAAATTATAGGGTGACTGAGGATGAAAATAAAATAACTGCCAGGATGATAAAATGTACATGTCTGTAGTATCATTATCAGAAATAGCATATTAATTCTATCTACTATTTTTTAAAATTATGATTATTCTTATTTCAAATAAAATTGATCAATTATAAGTGAAAAGCATCGTAAGATAGATTTCAATTCAAAGAATAGAAGCTGAGAACACTAATTTGCAGTTTAAAATATGATACTATAGAGACAGGTGTTTTGGGACTTTAAAAAAGGTTTTCGTACACCTTAGGTCTAATGTTTCATCCTTATTTGCCCAGTTGAAGCTAATGAAAACAGGTGTTTAAAACGATTTCAGGCAATAAAAGGAACAACCCTTCTCATCCTAAATGTGCCTTTTCCATGAACCAGATACGAATTTAAGAACGTTTCAGGGCCTTGAAATCTCAGTGATTTCTGGTAAAGCTTTCATTACACACCATTGCATATTTAGTACTTCTTGTATGGCTGTAATGGGCTCAGAGTTACTAATTTTTCCCTGACTACATTTTGTCCTTTGTGCACCAGCTGCGTGATCTACACAACTTTATTTTTTCTTAATTCAGTTTAATGTGAACTCAATAAACAGGCTTTTAAAGTGTGAGAAATAGTAAGCACTAATATTCAGGTAGCATAGTATGTATTTTTAATTAATAATAACAAATGATGGGTTTGTGGTGTTTTTTCTTGTCTATGTAAATGGTTTTCATACTCTTTAATGTACAAACAAGGTGATTATCTTTTATAATGCTTTAATGTTAATATATAGGAGATTACTTCTGGTAGCATAAAATGTTTGGGTCTTTTCTTTTTCCTATACTGCTCCTTTTATTCTCTATTATTCTTATAGCTATTTTGTATTTACATGAATAGTAACTGAATTAATTCCTTTGCAGAGCAACTGAAACACAAAAACCCCTGTATGCTCTGTTTTCCAGAAGTTATCCTTTGTTAATACAAATATAATGGTTTAACAATTATTCTGGGACGCAGGTCAAGTATTAGAAGAATAATTATTTTACCTAGGAATTAACAATAGACATATTCCATTTTTTATGTGCCTGGTACAAAACTGTAGACTGTGCAATATTACAACAAAGAGTTGAATTAGTTTTGGTTCTTTCAGTTATGTGATAATACTTTTAATATATGCATCATGTAAATTGACAATTCTGAATTACTATCAGCATCTTAAAAATTCCTCAGATGGAATCTAAGTAGCTGTCTACTACATTTATAGACTTAGATCAAAATGCTGCACATATTAAGGAACATTTCTCTAGGGTAAGCTCATTGGAGTTAAAAATTTAATAGCTATTAATTATGATCTATTTACAAATATTGGGTGCGCCCATTAAGGAACAGAAACCTTTTCAGGTCAACTACTTATATAACAGGTCTTTGGGGAGATAATAGGTTTGTCCAAAGCCTGTAAGAAGTTGATACAATTAGCAGGATAAGAAGAGTTTATATTAGTTATTTTTGAAAGTGTCTGCATTTGGTTTCTGTGGTTAGGAATTAGACTGAGAAGAAAAAGATATTATGCCATTTGTACTTGGGGAATTATTATTTCAAGTATATTTGAATGTTTCTTAATCACCATTCCAGTACATATAAAGTGAGATCAGCTTTAAAATTCCCAGTGCCTATATTGTGCTTCTGTCTATCTCCGTTCTATATATCTGCATATTCTAAGAACTTTTGTGGAATTTCAGAAAGTCTGTCCTAAAGGTATTAACTTTTAAAACTGTAATAAATAATTACAAAGTAACTGAAAATCCCTGACTTTACACAGTTGCAGTTCATTGCCCCACAGCAACCTTAAAATGATCTATTAAATGATTATTAGAAACAATTAATTATACCAGAGAAGTCTAAGAGCTCAAATGCAATTTCATGGTTATAATTTTCTTGTCAGGTAATAAAACGGGATGAGCTTGGCAAGGAACCATCTGACTGCTCTGTGTTCGATTTGCTGAAATACGATGATTATAACAGTGACAAGCACCTGGCGCTGGAAGAGTTCTACAGAGCTTTTCGTAAGTACCAAGACTAGCCTATTCTTCTTTCAGTTTTTTCTTTCTTGCTTTGTTTTTGTGAAAGAGCGATTTTTAATTTTTGAATCGTTGGGTATCCAGATGCTGTACAACTTAACAGTCATGATACAGCAGAAAACTTTCTAGCAGAAATCAATGATATCCACTATCAAAAGTTCTGGATTTATGGGGGATTTTGGTAATGGAGAATTCGTACATAATCTTTCTTGATGCCAACTTGCATTGATAAGTCTGTATTGCACACAAGTGGCAAGTAGTGTGGTCAAGACATAATCAATAGAACTGAAATACTTCTCCATACCCCGTGTTTATGACTGCTGAGAAGACCATTCCTGACAAACTCAGCAACAAATGTACCACTTCTATTACGTGTCTTATGTCTTCATAGGACTTGGAAAGAGATAAAACGTTTGTGGTGTAGTTTTGCAAGGTGTTTGTTCTCTCAGTGCCAAAAGGGTGTCAGGACAATTGTGTATAGGACTTAAAACATCTTGACCAAAAACACTGGGATGAGGGTCAATGTGGTAGTGAATAGCAGAAAGAAGAAAGATGTTGAGAGCTTTCATACGGTATGTTAAATGCAATATCCTTACATTTTGCTGTATCCAGATCAGAGCTGATGATTTTTCACTCTTATGTACCTCAAATCTAAGACTGAATCTTGAAAACTGACTTTGGTTTCAAAAGCTGTTTCTCCAAATTCAACAGCCTGGCAGCATAGAGGATGAAGTTTGTGCTAAATTCTTTCTATAATTATTGTTTGACTATACATTGACTAGTCCATTAATGTATGTTCATTCACTCATTGCAGCCTGTTGCTTTAGTCTCCTTGTACTTTGGGCAAATGAGAGGTCTCAGCCAGTTTAGGTGATGTCAAATGAAAAAAAAGATCCAAAACAACTTACAGAGTTTGAAACTACAAAGTAATGAATTCATACAATGGCTGCATGACAAGAAGAATAAACATGAAATGGATAAATAAGATAGACTACCTGAAGTTTCTTAGTTTTGGCAATTTTTATTTCCCTAAAAATCTTTCAGAAAGTGTGATTGATTTTGTGATACTGCTTAGCTGAACAAATGGCTTATTGCTCCTATAAATAACTTGATCCTGCTTCCTGAGGTCATTTGACTGCCTTTCTTGCATTGTCCTGACACACTGTCTCCTCTGAGTCACTTACTAAGTCAGCAGAAAAGTACTCACCCTCCATATCCCACTCCCAATCCTGCTGAATGACCTGAATTGATGAAGGGAAGGGTCAGATCATGACTCATGCAAAAGAAGTGAGAGTACAGCCAAGAAATAAAGGCAGGGGGAGAAAGTGGGAGATGCTAGCACATTGTGACAGTGAGATAAATTAGTTCATTTGTAGCAGAAAAACCTTAATTTCTTTATTTAGAGTTACGTTACAAATTTGGCTTCCAAAAATGTACAGAATTATATAGCATCTATAGAAAGACACCCACACATTATCTATGATTATATGATTAAGTGCTCTACTTCTAGATCTTGATTATGTGCACACCATGTGGAAGTTTATATGGAAGCATTTAATATATGTAGCAATCCATGAGGGTTAAAGATGTGTTTAAAGCATTACCATGCTTTTTACAAACACTGAAACCTTGTATTAATGGAAGCACAACATTTTTCTTCCAAATAAGACTTCGATGTGTCTCTGAGGGACTATTTTGTATTGTTGTAAAACTTCAAACATAAAAATAGCTTTTTCTTATATATTTTTAATGAACTTTCGAATAATAAAAATAATTTCCATATGGTATGTTAAGCATTATCTTATTATGGATGTCGATGAAAACATTAGACTACATAAGATTAGGAATCATTTAGGTTTCTTTATTGAAATACAATAGTGGAGAAGACCCTATTTAAAACTATAGGGCTATCTTGGAAGATGGTATCTAGAGCAAGATTCATTCTCCTATGTAGTTAACAAAATGCATACATATTCATTACATTGTTGAAAAACAAACCCCCCAAAACAGGTGCACTTCATTGTATGTTGCCCAAAAAGCCAAAGAAATGTGACGTAACATTAGACTCTGTATTTAACATAAAATAAATACACTTGAAATAAATTTGAAGTAGGTACACTAGTTCCATTGCATTTGGTCTCAAGACAGTTTGAATGCAGTTAGTTTGACCTACTTCACTAGCATTAAGAAAAACAATATATTGCTATAAAAGTATACCAAGCTAAGCAAAACCGAGACAAATTTAATGAGCCATCCTGTCATTTGACTACTGCTCTTGTGGCTAAACAAGCTGACCCAAGGCTGAAACCAAGCTCTTCACACAAGCCACGCTAACCCAAGGTAAACTGAGTGTGACAGCCTCTGTCCAGAGGCCTGTGTTGTTTGCTTAGGGCAAAGCTTGTGAGCTGTCACTAGTAATGGCAAGTCTGGATTTACGAGGATACAGAAAATTAATATAGACAGGGAGCCAGATCCGTGTATGGAAACATCCACAAGAAACACTTGTGGCTCATCTTCTACCCACTATTCCACACACAAGTATCTCCTCAATTAAGCATCCACCTACAACAGAATTAAACATTTCAATTTTCTTCAATAAAGGGACATAGGAATGTTAAAAATATTTATTCCAAAGAGAAATGAACGCGATTTTTCTCAGAATTTTATTTAGAACTTAATAATTTGAAATTTGCATTTATTATATTCTAATGATATATTATTATTACATTATTTTGTGATTATATATTATAATTTAGAAAATGTCCCTTTTTATGATATGGAAAATATTATTTTTCACCAGCTTAGACACTTTCAAACATGTAGAACAAATAGATACCAAAATAAGAAAGTTTTGTCAAATTAATTTTTTAAATTATTTTCATGTATAATGAGAGAAAGATTATACCTAAGTAATAGTGACCGCAGGGGATCATATTCCAAAATATTATGGTGTTATTTGATGTTTAAAGTCACTTAGAAGGCATAGCTGCTAATTTCCATTAAAAAATTGCTTGTAGAATTTTTTGACCTCTTGAACAGTACCACATCAATTGAACTTGACAGTGTGTTTTTCATTCCTTTATCTCCACCATTTTCATGTATATATGAAAGCTAATTTCAGACTAATATCTGCTATTCAGAGTGGATTTGCCTCTATCCCTAACTGTATGGAGTAGTAGATTTGAAAAATGTAACTCTCTCCTCATTAAGTTCGTCCAACTGCTGGAACAAGTGTTACTGACTTTTATTCCCTCAGAATGGCAGTGCAGAAAATTTGGCTTTTCAATAATGAAGAAATTAAAAACTTCTATTCAAAACTTCTGCACAAAATTCAAATAAGTTGTTAGGGGTTTTTTCTTGTTTACTTTTGTAACAGAACTAAGAGTCTGTTTCATTAGCATTTGCAGGTAGGATTTTTTTCATTGGTATATTTTATTAGACATTTTCCTCACAAATACCAGCAATTCTGTTTTTCCTCCAGTAGTAGAAAAGGAGCCACCCTAAGGGCAAAGATTAATCACTGGCTGTTTTTAAGATATTAACACGCACATAAATCTATATCTATGTAAGTACATATACATGCTTGCTTGTTTTCTGTGATTTACTTTTGACAGTCTCATTTTATCTGACCAAATGAGTTCACAATAAACAAGAAAACCAAATGTAGATAACGATATGAAATGGAATAAAAATCGCCTTCACCCTTTGGAAGTTCAGATGCTGAGGTAGTAACAAAGAAAGAAAATGCCTGAGAGGGTGCTCTCTGCCTTGAAGGTTTGTAGCAAGTTCAGGTTCACAGAATATTGCAAGCGGATGAAGATGCTTCCTAGTTTCTGTAGAGTTTTACATACTGGCAAAACTACTGTGGTTTTCTGGGTATAGGCTGGTTTTAGTCATACCATGAGGGGTAATTTTTTGATGTTATAGCATCTATCTGTGAATTATTTGTCTACTATGTACCATAACAGTTTAACTAGATCAATAGTGTGTGCAGGGAGGACCCTGAAAAATCGTTTCCTTTAACATAAGAAGATGAGCTAGAAAGTTTAGCTAGGTTTGGGGAGCTTGGGACTGAAGAAGTCCTCCACTTCTTTAGCCACATCATGTAAAATTATATCCCAAAAGTGATCCAGCTCCATCTTAATGTTTTGTTTTGCTTTTTTCCTTTAATTCATCAGCCAGCCTCAAGACAAGGGGTTTTCTATTAGCAAATGTTTTTTTTTAGACAGGGAAAAATATATTTAATTTTTTCTGAAAGTGCAGGTGAAATTGTAAGATGAAGGAGCCAAACAAAATCTAAAAAGGGGTGGGGGGGAATACAATTTCTTGAAAGCTTTATCTCCTATAAGCTAAATTTAAACCAGTGTACTTCCTTTAATTTTCAAGGGTTTTTTTTCTTTGGTTAATGTCCCCTATGTATCAAGATAATTTTGTGTTAGCTGCAAACTTGTCTCTTTTTATTTTTTGTTTAGTGCTCTTTTCTGAAAGAAATAATCTTGTATTTTCCTTCTTTAAAGTACCATCTCAAATAAAATTTCAAAGCAAATGCTTCAGGTGGCCCTCATGGTGGGTTGCAATACCTCAAGGCATACCATAAGCAAGTAAATAATAATAAATTATTTTTTTTTTCACTCAGCAGATGCAGATGCAGATGTATACGTACATGTAGGCACTTCCCTTTCTGATTTCAATAGAAAAATGCCACTAATTTAGACATTTGTGAAAAAATCTGATTGAATAGAATTAATATAAATACCAAATTTCCTGTAAATAATCGAATTAACTGCTCCAGGTAACAATTGATATCCTGCATAAAAAGAAGAAAAAAATAACAATGTATTTCAGAATCATTTTCTATTGCTAGTGTAGAAGTATTTTAGATGTTATCTTATGCTCATAGAAGGGGCCACAGAAGGTCCTCACACTGAGGACTTGACTGTAAATACTACCCCTCCATGTGCTAGAAATTGTCAGAAAGAATTATCTGGACAAAGCAAAATATGACCCAATCGTATAGTCCCTTCTATTAATGATGCTTTACGGTTTTACTGGTACTACTTGTGCTTTCAGGTACACTCAACACTACTAATAATATCTAATCTGTTCTGCGGCTGCTATTCAGGATCATGTATGCTGTTAATGTACATGCTATTGCTTTATGTATTTAAAAGTACCTTCAGCTTTGAAATGCCACTCAGGTCACATATATCAGATTTGGTTTTCAAGCACTCCTTATTGCCCAGGTGTTGTATGAAGTGATTTATAAAACTCCAGTAACAGCAGCTATTACAGAAGTTTTTGATCTGGTCTGAAATTACAGAACTTGTCTTTGTGCCCACCTTTTAGGAGGAAATGTAAGGCCAGTGCCTAATATGACTGTCAAACTCATTGCTTTGTTGTGTCTTGAATCATGTGGAAAGGCAAGCAGCAAGAAGTACCCATAAATACAGGGCTTGTTATGATCACATATGCTTATTTATTACATTTTCTCAGTCCTGCAAAAATATTCTGAAACCTCACTGCTTTCATTTTAATGAAGCTTTACTTCCGTTTTAATTTTTCAAATGCAACTATTTCAGGTGCATGCTCAGAAGTCCTTTTTTTACAATATGTGTCTTTGGTTTTGAAGCAGAATAGACCAGAACTTAAAAAACACTGATAACAAAATCTAAATTAAAAAAATCTGTAGTGAATTACTCAATGAAATAAATGAGACTTCCCAATGGATTCTCTAAGTTATTCTCAAGTCCACAAAACCTAACGCAAAAAATACTTATTGAATTTATACTTCCAATTAATTCAATATTGTGTTTAGTGTGGAATGTGAGTCAGAGCTTTATAACTGTGATAAGTCTTCAATAGTAAAACATATTAACAAATAGTAGAGGAAACATTTTCTGAGGGAGGAAAGAAGTATTATTCTATCTCCTGCTACCATTAATTCCTTTTCAGCAACAACTTGTGTGTATTAGAGTGTTCCAGAGGGTGTTATATTTCACCACTAACCTCTGAAAACACCAGTTAACATCATACTGAGCAGGAGCTATTGGACTTCATGGTAATGATTTTTAGTTCAACCCAATCTATCTTTCAAATTCTTACCTGTGCTACATGTATTTTCAATCTAGAGAATCTCAGCTGGTAAAAAAATGCACCCTCTTCTATTGAGTGGGCAGAGCATTAAACTGAACATTAGAAACAAGGAAATATTTAAGGTATTAAATATTGTTTCATTGGATTGAAGTAGTTTGCCTGAAATTTCTCGCATGCCACTGAGTCAATTCATTTTGATGCCAAGTGATTTTTAAATGATGATAAATGTGTTCACCTGCTGCTTCCCCAGTAAGTTATTTTTCCCCAGTAAGACTGTGAGTTTTTTTTGGGTTTGGGTTTTTTGTGGTGGTGGTTTTTTGTTGTTTTGGAGTTTTTTTAGAAACTTTTTTTTTTATTATTTAGAAGTTTCTGAGTAAAATGGGTCTTTAAAATAATAATAATAAAAAAAAAAACCCACAACAAAACCCACTGAAACCAAACAACTTAATTCTTTCTGGTTTGCAGTGTACAAGTCCTCTGAGAAATGCTAAACTGTTGATGTAGTTTGCCTGCTCAGAACAGGATCAAAGTAGGAGATAACTGATTTTGACATACCTTCTTTATAGCATACATTCCAAATGTTTGACAGTAATGAAGTGCTATCATGCAGCTAAAGGTTTCTACTCTTTTAAAATTTTACCTGATTTTTACCTTTCTTCTGGATATACACAAAATGAAATATTTTATCAAAGTACTGTGAGATCAGATATTTTACATGCTTGTCATGAAGCTCCGATGAAGTATGATATTCATCTCTTTATGTAACCCTGTTATTGTCTCTCCTGGAAAATAAATGTTTGTGCTGACTTCACTGATTTAAAAACTGGACAAAATCATGAAAATGAACCATTTAAAGTGTAAATAAGCCGCTTTTTCCTAAAACCAGATAATTAGAACTAATAAAATGTATACTTTGTGATGCTAAATAGGTGAATTTCATTTCTTTAAATTTGTAATTTGACCTTTTGCTAAGATCAGGTGCCAAAAGCTGTTACTTCATTACCACATGTCTTGGGGGAATCAAGTAACAAATTTGAGGTCACAATAGGTTTGCATGAGTCAATGAAACAACTATTTCAGAGGGTATTTGGAAGAAGTTATTTGAACATATTTAAAGAAACTAGGAGATTTTTTTTATGTACCTTGAGTTCTGGTGATCTCTAATCCCATCAGTTCATTTATCTGGAAGCTTTTGCCTAGTTCAGTTATGTAGGTTGCTAGAGATAGTGCTGTGAAATACAGGATTGCAGAGAATGAAGGCTGGAACCAAACACCTTAGTCATAGTAGCTTTGTTTCAGGCAAGAAGTTTGGTAGAGGTTGACTTGCATAACATTTTTACTGGCTCAAAACGCCTGAGAATGAAGTCTTACACGCCTTTCAGCAAGTTTATTTCAGTGCTATGGAGAATGACACAGAATGTTGAAGAAAAAGAAAACACTTCACAATTACACATATTTGATTATGGTTAACCAAGTTCCCCAGTAACTGGTCTATTATTTCTCAGGAATCAGTTATCTGTGATGAGTTATAGTATTGTTGCAATGGTCTTGCTATATTGTGAATTCTGAGAATCTCTGCAAAGCATTGTACCTGTGAGATTAAGCCATAACTGAAGTCTCAACATCCACAATCCCAACACCCTTACAATTTCTACATAAATTGAAAGGAACATTTCAAGGCAAATTTAAAATAAAAATTTATAATTAACTTCCTTTACCAAACATTTTAAAGGAAGCTCTCTTTCTCCATAATGGCAGTGGGGTGGAGGAAAGAAAGAGAAAATTCTATCAGTACATAAGGAGTAATGACTGAGCATTAAAGGAGACAATTATTAGCTAATCCACAAGCAAGAACATTAAGTATATCTACTTCAAGGCAGAATTACTCATCTGGAATTATAATGCAAATTAATAAGATCATAAAATATTATTTAGTAAGAAAGCCATTGCATTACTTTTTTCCTTTGTACCCCATGTCATTACCTCTTTATCTGGATTTCATAGCTAAAATTGGTCACCAATTTCAACTTCAAGAGTAGCTGTCTATAAACACTGATAGCCAACAATAAATAAGCATAATTTCTAAAATATTTTTTCATAATTGTTATTATATTGTCTCAATGCAAGTTATCTTTCCTTTAAAAGTAACTCAAGTCATATTTAGCATTTGATTTCTTTAGGAAACAGCACAGATAAATCCTTTTTCTCTTACAAAAACCAGAGCGTATTTAATCTGAAATTAAGACATGGGTGAAATGTTCAATTGTGCTCGATAGTTGTTATATTTTCCATGTAGCTGAAAGCACCAATTTAAGATCCATTCAATAAAATAAGACCATTCCTGCATGTTGAAGTAAATGGTTTATTAGTTCAGCATTAAAATTAAATAGTAAAATATTTGGAAAATTAAAAAAACTCTATTGCAAACACTGCAAACTTAAAACCTGAGGAAACTTTGCTGTAATGTTGTAAGACTCAGAGGTCATGTGTAAGTTGCACTTAACAAATAGAAAAAGGGAAAGAAAAGGTGGTTGTAATTCCCTCCCCCCCCCGCCATGTTATCAAAAGGAGAACATTTGGATGACTAAGTTAATTTAAGTATTTCAAATGAGGACTGAATGGAAAAGCTGTCTTTTCTGTATACTAATGATTTTAAAATATCAAATACTAATGTTCATTTTAGAAAAGTGCAAGAAAAATAATTTTATTCAAAATGTTATTTATTTGGTTTTGTTTTATTGGTTGGTTGGGTTTGTTTGGTTTTGATTTTTGTTACTTGTTTGTTTTGTGGGGGGTTTTGTTTGGCTTTCTTTTGTAACTCTTCCACTCTGCTTGATTAGGTTTTGTTCTTGCATTTACATAAATAAAAATAGAAAAATTATTAATCAGAAGATTGTAAAAGGTTTTTAGTAATTACAGAGACATCTAGATTTCTTAAGCATATCTGGCATTTCCACTGTAAAAAGAAAATCCGAAGATACAGTTTTGCACCAGGTTTTATGAAAGTAGTTCAAAAATTCTGTAAATGGATTTAATAAAAAAAAATTAATCCTAACTTTGCAAAGCTTGTGAGGTTTTCTCACTAGACCTTAGAGAAAAGTGTATTACAGTGCATTGGAAAAGATTTTTTTATTGAATACTCTCAACTAACCATTACATACAGTAAGGAGAAATTGGCTAAAAAATCTCTGCATTGCAAATAAATATATTGGAGAAGAAACCCTTTCAGCTCACTTCATTGTTCATGGTTAATTAGGTTCTGGTAAGGTTTTCTTTTTCAGTAAAATTCAACATAATAAGAAAATTTCAAGTTTCACTGTAGTATTTTTCCATAGCTTTTGAGTTTGGTTTTTTTTCTTTCTCTTTAATATTTTGCTTCCATAGGGTGATGGGTATTTGTGTTGTACGGTTTTGCAGTTTACAACAATCCTAACATACCCATATTTTTGGCCAACTGAAGAACACACTGAATAAAATATTGAGATTTAAATATTTTATTGAATACGTCACATAAAAAGTGTATAAATTAATTTTCAATACGAAAATGATCGACATACTACATTTTAAATAAAGTTTTAAATAAAAATAAATGAGGTAATTTATCTTGGCATGCTAAATGAAGTGCTTCAACAACCATTTGAAGTTTCCTACCTTTCGGGGGGCACTTTTTTGTTTGTTTTTGGTTGGTTGGTTCGGTTGGGTTTTGGATTTTTTGTGCGTTTTTTTTCTTTGTTTCTATTTTATATGAGTAAATCTATTTTAAAATTGTGTGCTGTACACAGATAAATGAATACAAATGTCATATATGTACCCCTAGATAAAAAAGTGTAGGTATATAATTTAATCTGATGGTCACTTTTTAAGGCACCCACTTAAGAGTTTGAATTCCTGTTTGAAAATGCCCTCTTAATGTCAGTTTTGAGAACAGCTTCTGGACAGTTCCACACTACTGAGTTCTAAAGGTACTGCAGGGCCTCACCAAGGAAAACAGTGGAAATATTGGAAAGAATTGGAGGAATTCCTTCTTTGGTGACTCCCTTAGATGTATTTTTGGTTTCCAGTTTAAACTTCCCAAGGAAAAAGTAGTATTACATCTGAATTTATTACAAGGTGATAATATACTTTCACTGTGTTCAGAGAGAAGGACCATTTTCCTGTCTGTCTTAGTTGTCACGGATTTGAGGAGAAAAAAGAAACAGACCAGCGTGGTTCCAGGACAGGACTGCAGATCTCTCAGTCATCTGAGGATGATCTCGGTCCGAGGCTGAGCTGGTTTATTGAACAAAATGGGTGTCTATTTACAGGGTTAGCTAGGGATGGTTCTAGAAACTAGGAGGGGTATGCAAAACTTGGAGTGGTGATTGGAAAGGGTCTATGCATAAACATGAAGGGGACGGGTCATAACAATGACATAACTGGGGACAAAAAGGATTGGCTGAGGCAGGCGCAGCTGCCCAATAGGACATAAGGGGAGAACATAGCAACAGGCAAACTCTGAAACAAGCTGCAACCCAACAATGGGTTTAAGCTTAAAATCTTTAAAATTCCAGTCCTTCAAACGATTGAAGTTTCTTTTCTATTACGGATAATAAAGTCCTTTTTTCCATGTCTCAAAATCCCCTATGTCTCTTTTCCCATCTCCGCCATTTAGTTTTATCTTAGTTGATGTTTTCAGGCCTTGGGTTGGTCCTAAATCAACAAAGATTAATTAAACGCAAAAGTTTTGCTCATCAAAGTGCTGCTGACCCATATGCTGGAGAATGTCAGAGAATAAGGGGAGAAATTCACAAAAGCCATGGGATTGGAGACTACAAGGAAGAGAGACGATTTACAAGAACGTGACAGTACAAGGAGGAATGGCTTAAAAATGAAAGAGGATAAGCTTAGATTAGATGTTAGGGAAAAAGTCTACTCTGAAGATGATGAGGCACTGGAACAGTTGCCCAGAGAAGCTCTGGATGCTCCATCCCTGGAAGTGTTTGAGGACAGGTTTAGTGGGGCCTTGAGCAACCTGGTCCAGTGGAAGAAGTCCCTGCCTATGGCAACGGGGCTTAGAACAAGGCGATCTCTAAGATCCCTTCAAACCCAAACTATTCAGTGATTCTATGATTTCCAAGCTTTTTTTACCCTATATTTGGCAAAATTTTTGTAGCTCAGTCATGAAGTGTGATAAGGTAAGGGAGAAAAACTGAAAAGGCAGTGCTTTGCAAGGGACTTCATGAAGCATCCCTTTAGAAGGCAGAAATGCATATCTATCCTAGTAACTTGCATCTCCTGAACTTGTTTGTCCTAAAAGAAGGAGAGATGTGCTTCTATATCAAAATCATCTCTCCTGTACGTTTCCAATGCTCAGCTGATTCTAGTGATCTAAAGATACAAAATTTGGAGAGAGTAGGATAATTGCAAAATTAGTTAAATATGACAAATGCATTATTTCTCTTTCAACCTAGATTTTCTTTTAAAAAACTGCAATGTAGTTACAAATTGATTTCTAACTTCAGAAAGATAAAAATAATGACTAAATTACCAGCCCCTAATGAAACACACCAATTATCTATGAATTCATTTTTGTTTTATAAAAATGAATAGATTAGTCAAATAGCTAGGGAGAATACTTACTTTTAAAAAACATTGTTAGGATAGGACTTTCAGGCTTTTTTTTTTTTTTTGGAAGGGGAAGATCTTTTTGTGATTCCTACTGTAATCTCAAAAGCATTTGAAGAAAACACTTTAAAAATATATATGAAGGTTTGTTTATTTGAAGGCAGAATATTGTTCTTTAACGTATCTGTTAATCTTATTTGTCTAGTCTGTAACAGTTGCTAGTACACTTATTAGATAATGCCAGTTGTTTTCATGCATTCACAAGGTGCTTAGATAAAAGGATTCCATTGTGACAAATTGTTACTTCTAACTTCTAACTAGCATCTGACTTCGTATTCTGAAGTCATATATTGAATGTAGCAAAACATAATTTACATGTTATTATTTAAAGTCGGGAAAGTGGGATAGGTTTAATCCTGTAGTGATAGAACTACTTGGTATGTTTGAATATATGCATGAAAAGATCTTTTTTGTTTGTTTGTTTTTTAATATTATTTCAATAAGTCTTGATCTCTTGTCATGAAGAGTGTGCCTGGTTAATATAGCACAGATCCCTTAAGTGTTTGTAAGTAGCTTCTCATATGCTGTCACTGCTAAAAATATTTGGCTGTGTACAGAGTTGAGCGTGTCACCTCAGAATTTGGGCTGCTACAACTCCATTTAAATATTGACAACAGTATGGGTGAGGAGATAGAATATCAAGTACTACAGTCAGTTAAAGCTATTTTAGTGGTCTGTGATACTGTAAACTGTGAAACTTCTTCCTCCTGGCTTTTTAAATGTTCAGAAATAAACATCTCATAATTGCATGTAATAATTATTTACATATTCATTAGAGAGTTATATGTGAGTTGAATTCAGTAGGAATATTTCTGTATGTGTGAGTTGCATATATTTGATAAAATTTCCTGTGATGGTAACTCCACTCCCTCTGGAGCCCTTATTTAGATGTGTAGATGTGGCACTTAGGGACCTGACTCAGTGGTGGACTCAGCAGTGCTGGATTAACAGCTGGACATGATCTTATAGGTCTTTTCCAACCTGAAATGATTCTATGATTCTATCTACAGTCTAAAAATATGTGTGCAATTATCCAAATGTATTATAAGGTGTGTTGGACTTAAAGAAAAAAACCCAGCCAAACAAAACCCCACTCTTTTCCCCAATCCCCAACAAAGAACCTGACCATTTTCTACCAAATGAAATAAGGAAATAGGCTAACAAAATAGCCCTGTGCCTGTGTTGTATACAGAATTAAATTGTCAATAGATTCTCAAGCTGGTTTCCTAAACAGATCATGCTCGCAAAGTCTCCAATCTTATCTTAAGTAGGTTAACAGGTGATTTATATGGAAATGCAATTCTGACCGTAGTAAAAAAGGTGTCATACAAAGGCTATGAAACAGTGCAATATTGTGTCAAAATGTGTTTAAAAAAAGATGCAGAACAATGAAAAGCTAGAGGAGAGCAAAACCACATAAGACTTCTCTATGAAGTTATTTAGTATTTGAACTGGGAACCTGATTGCCTAAGATGGTAGAGATCCAAACAATTCGTCTGGTTGCCACTCTGGCATAATAAATGATTGGAGAAAGTGTCATTTTTTAAAAATTTGTTTTGCATTACAATTATAATTCTTCCCAACTGAGAGATGGTAGAGACATATTTGTTGGAGGGAAAAATTGTAGTGCTTTAAAACTTGCTGAACACTCTATTTAAGCAATAGTTGATGCTAAACAAAGATTAATGTGTTCTTGCTTATGACTTGTTGAGTTAATGTCTACTTTGAGTAGCAACATATACATGTTAACAATTTCTCTGAGTCAGTATAAACTCAGTACATCTAGTCCAGTATTTTTGTTCTAAGAGTGCCTAAGGAAGATTGCAAAAGAAGCAAAAAATGTAAGATTCCTCTAATATACTTTCTCTTCTTTAGTAATTTTTTGTCTCGCAGACTGCATCTCTTTAATAGCTCTTGATGGATGCCTTGCTCATAGATTTGATTACTTTTACCCATGTGAAATTAGTGTCTGCAGCATTCTGCTTCAGAGGCATTCACAATGTACTGAGTCCTGGATACAAGTGATCTTTTTTATTTCATAGTGCGCTTCCTCCTGTTCATTTATTTATTTCTTGTAGGATAAGAAACCATGAACAATTGTTCTATATTTCTAGTTTCTGAAACACTTTTTTTCCCTTCAGTTGCTGACATATCTTTGTAGTCAACTCTTTTCCATTCTGAACCCCCCCCCCCACCCCCCAGTCATTTAATAGTTGCTTGTATGGAAAAGGGCCCAATCTTTGGTCACTCTTGTTGTGTTTCTCTGTTCTTTTTTCAAATTTTACTGCATTTTTTTTTACAGGGAAAGGGACAAAAAGCAAACAGTCAAGTCACTCATGAAATATGAATTCGTACGGTGGCATAGTAATGTTTTTGTGTTTGAGTAATAATTTGTCTTTGCCTAATAATTCCTTTTATTGTCATACATTGTCAGGACTGAGTACATGTTTTCAGAAAACTGCAAATTATACTCTAAAGGTCTCATATCTAAGCAATCATAACTAGTTTAGAGCCCATCACTCTGTAAACAAGGTTTGGGACTTTTTTTATTTCTTTCATGTAATACTTTGAATACTGAATTAAGTATATTGAATTTGACATACCAGTATCATAACTAAGGTCTTCAAGCAAACCAGCTTTTGTGTTTGCTACCTAAACTACCTGATTAGTTGGTCTCCATAAATTCTGTCCCAGAAAATTTTATCATCTTATTTTCTTTCTGCTTCTCCTGAATGATGTTGACAATGAATTGAACATGTGAGTTCCGGTGGCTGTCTAGGTGGAACTCCACTGCTGACTTTTCTTCACAAGAGATCTGCAAATAGATTCCTTCAAAGGAGAAGTGAAAGAAGATCATTTTCCAGCCCATGACAAGATCTGATGCCCATTGTTAGTGAAAAGGTAGATCAGCAAATACTGTGAGTAGGACTGCAGTATATAAGACCAAAGTGCTAAGAATCATAGCTTAATCTAGTCTTTAGGTTGTCCTTTAACCTTTGTGCTGATCTTCTTAGATGGATAGCCCTTTACCTGCTTTGATCTTGGGGAAATATACCAGGTATGCAAAGCCAAGAGCGAAGTACCCACAGTCCTTGTTCTGGGAATATGTCACTGTGTTCAACATGAAATTATGGATGTTTACAAGAGCATCTATTCTTAAGAGGAGTAAAATACTACTCAGTGAATAACAAAAGTTAGAAACCTCTGTACAGTCAGGTAACAGAGCCTACCTTGAATTCTGCTTGCTTTCTTTTTCACTCTAAATGTCAATAGTCACTTCAGCCAGTCAGTAGGTTTTTTCAGAGTCTCTTTCATACTAAAACTGCTCTTACTTGTACTTACTTCTATGTCAAGACTTTTGTGAGGAGCTGCTTTGTAACTCTAGTCTGCAGATTTTAGGGAAATCTTGAATAACAGTTGCATGGACACCTTTTTTATTGTGTGGAAATATGGTGTTTCTGCTATGCTTTAGGCTTTCTAACTATATTTGCAGTTCAGCTAATTTAACCCTGAATTACTATTTTAGAATACTGTCCTCTCATTCTCCTGACAGAACTGGATGAGGAGATAGTTTTTACAAAATTGGGTTATTATAAAACACAGGCCAAGTCCACAGATCCTAAATGTTTGGAAATTCTATTACCATTCTGGGAAAAAATCTTTGAAATTTGAAAGTGAAATGCAGGTACACAGTAAATAAAATTGGCAAAGTATTATATTTATAAACTGAAAGCTTCATGCATAAAACTATGAATTATCAAGGCTGCCAACTCTCCTCTTAAAACTCCCTTTTCATTATTGATTAGTTCCAGAAATACTTCACAGATTGAACCACCTCATTTTAAACGTTTCATTTGAGGTAACTGCAAGTATGCAGTATTGATGTTTATCATCTGTATTTGCAATAAACAGGAGCATTAAATTTGGATCTATATGAGCAAAATTACTTGAAAATATTAATGCTAACTCCTAGCATTTAGATAAAATGTTTTTACTTGAACAAGTCATGTCTAAATTCAACAAACAAACATAAATTGATTTTTGCATAAATTCGCTTTTTTGGTTTTTTTTGTTTAGACAAATTCAACAACATTCTACAATAAATAAGGTCAAAACCAATTATCACTGTTACTTTAGTGAATTAACACTTCCATGTTCTCGGGATAGAAAAGCTATATTTAACACAGAACTTTATTTCCTGTGAAATGTGTTTTCAAGGGAAAAACAGAAAACATTAGAAGCAGTAATGGGCTAAATGCCTTTATAATTGTGTGTTATCCTGATGCGCATTACTGGCTGTTATAACTCAAATACCATTTTTATTAATTTATTGCTGTATATGTTGTTTACAATACGCAGTACAAGCATAGCTTATAATAAAATTTGGTTCTGTGCCTATTTTGTAATAATATATTGTTATGATTTTTTGATTTGGTCTTCATTATGACTGCATTGAAAACATATGGTGTAGTTTTACAGATGTCTTGAGGTTCAGTTGAACCATTCAGTTGTTAATCTGAAAAACAGATAAGGAAGCATACTCTGATCACGTTTACCTTAAGGTACTTTGGAATATACCGAACTTCTACAATTATGGTATTTTTGTGTTTGAAGCAAAGTTTTGAAGGCTACTGGAAAGAGGACATTTGATAATAGTCAAGGCAATACATCCTCTGCTTCCCAATGATTTAGCAGATTCCATAGAAATAAGAAATATCAAAATTCATTGCATTTTGGACACTATATCAGTCAAGCACTAGATATTTATGCTGCAGGTTAATTAAAAAATCTGAGTGAGCTTTAAACTAATTATTTTAGATAAAAAGTTGAGTTTTGGGCAATGCAATATATAGTTTACATGATCTAAAGCACAGCAATCTGCAGCAGAAAAGACTACTCCTAACTAAACAGAATATTTTGGATATCTTTATATTCCAGAGGGAACCCACTTTGAGCATTTGACTACTAAATTTTTCTGAGATCGGGTGTTATTCAGTGAGACAGCCGTTCATTTCGATTGACTGCATTGACAGTAACTAGAAAGTAGGTAAATGATAGCACTGGTGACAGGAGTTGCTGAAGAGAAAACACAAAGAGTCAGTTTAACACAGTGATGGATAGAGGGTGAAATTCTAAGCAAAAAGATGTAGAAGATGTCTATAATTGACAAATGCTCCCTCAGAACCCAAAACTGAAAGACATGATCCTTGGTCATTTCTCTTGGCTACCACCAAGTAACTGGGGAGTCCACTGCAGAAATAGTGAATGATGCTTGTAGAAAGACGAGAAGTGTGGCAACTCTTAGGCCTACAGTTTCTTAGATCAGTTTGAGATTCATACACTCTCAAGATCTAAATCCATGTAAGCTGGACTTTCAGTAGTTCTAGATGTTGGATTTTTATTAACATCAACCTTTTAATATAATTAAGTTATTAAAAGAAGTTTGTAATAACTTTACTTGACTTTTTGTTACTGCATTATGAAACAATTCTTAATCATATCTGCACATATGCCCCAGTGTTCTGTCTTATTTGATAAAGAGAATGGAGAATGAATCATAAGCGTGTGCAAAAATAGCTTTTGTCTGTTAAAACTTCTGCATCTTTTATTAGTGATGCTGAAAAGTGTTTAGTGAATAAGACAGATAATTACAATAAGAAAAAAGAGAAAAATAATGGTAAACAAACATGTGTTTTTAAGTGGAAAAATTGCCTTTGCTTTTGCATCAAAGCTCCTAACTAGCGTAATGCATCAAACTAATAGTTCATTCAATTCAGATTAATTGTTTGGCTGAACACGGTTGCATATTCCTCATGCTCAGGATAAAGGATACATTTGCACAGGTTCTGAGTACTCTTAGATGAAGCTGAAGTAAACTGAAGCTCTACTTTTAACAAATGAAATGGTTGGGTACCATTTCATAAAAAGGAACAGTATCGTGTTGGGAACCTAGGCCTCTTGAACACTTTGGACAGCTTAAGATTTTTTTGCCTCACTTCCCATGCCCCTACTATATGGTGTCAATATTATTGCTCCCTAGACTTACCCTGCGACATGGAGGCATGCTGGCAGAGTTTGTAAAACACATCGCTGTCCCTTCAAAGCTCTTGATGAAGACTTCAGAGATACTGTTAAAAGCTTTTCAGAAATCCCTCTGAGCTACATGAACTGGATCACCTTTGCCTTTTGCAACCCTTACCACTACCATTAGTAATTCAGATTTGTCACAGACTGCTTCATAGCTGGGATTATTGAATCGCAGAACACGTCACAGGGGAATTCTGGCAGGCACTTGGCCCAGCTCCTTTATTCATGTTAAAATTGTGGTCTACCTGAATCCTTGTCTGCAAGGCTGATTTCTAGCCAGTTGAATTTCTATATGTTTACATGGAATTACTCTGTCCCAAGTACAAGACTTTTCATTTGTCTTGGTAGAATTTCACAGTTTGTCAGCCTACTCCCCCTGCTTATACAGATCCCTCTGAAGGGCAGCCTTGCAGAAGTATGCTTTCTGATCCTGTGAATTTGATGCCAGCTGCAAGTTTTTTGAGTGCATTTTGTCCTGTCCTCCAGGTCACCAATCAAAATTAAACAGTATCAGTCCATTATTGAAACCCCTTGTAGTGAGCTGACCCTTAGTCTGTAAAATGCTGACCGCGGCCCTTTGAGCCTGAAGGTATGGTAAGATAGTTAAAATCAAGTCATGCTATCCACACTTCCCTAGCTGGCACCTAATAGTACTCTGACTGACAGAATCAAAATGCTGCGAAAGTAAATGATGTTCACTACTGTTCTATTAATGACATTGCTCATCATTTCATAACAGAAGCCAGTTCAGGCTTAAATTCATGTGTATACCTGCAAAATATTCCCTACACACAGATGAATAAATACAGCTTTTTTTACTTCTCTAGGAAGTCGTCTGATATTAATATCACCTGTGTCTGTCTTTGCAGCCTGCAAATTTGTTGACATTGTATTTTTAAAACCTTTTTATAAAATCATCATTTATTAATACCAGTCTCTGTATTTGAATTTGCCGTGATCACAGGCTGCCTAATTTGAATGGATTTATTTAAAGTTCAAAGAATTGACTTGTAGTTTTATCATATAACACCATTCATGAATACTCATGTTTGCCACTGTTTTGATGGAAACATTATTTTCAGTTTTATGGTATTCCTTTTTGATCATTTCTGATATCCAGTACTGGGTGAATCTCATGCTGGTGATGTGCTAAACATTTACAATTTGTCTTATAATGAATCATTATTGACTTTATACCTCATTAGATTTCCTGTGAGGATTTAGAAAATGTAGTGTATAATCCTCCCATATGTTTATTGGTACTTATCAGCCTTTTATGTATTCTTCAAACTGAGAAGTCTTTGTTTGAAAGTAGTCAGTCATCATGGTTTATTATTTATATCTTAAAGTTTTTAAGATACTTTAAGGAAAAATACCATCAGTGGTTCAGTCAATGAATACAGTTGATAATTAAAGTGTCAGCATGATAATATATCTTTTAGAGTTGGATTAATCCTGAAGGTGGGAGTGTTTATTTAATTATTGACTTCTTTCAGCATCACCTTTTAATCTATTAATATTTAGCTACAGCCATATTTACTACATGAAATTCAGTTACGTCCCATTCATCTAGAATGTAAGGGCAAAATTATGACTGAGGAGTTTGTTAAGATTAAGAAAAGAAAGTCTGTTACCAGCAGTTTATAGTCACTAATCAGCAGGTTTCATAACAGCTGCAATTTTGTAGGATCCTGCAAATTAAAAGCTGTTGAAAGTATCCAAGGTAGATACTGAATGCAAACTATTTTTTCAGTGGCTGAATTTTTGGCAGAACTTTATAGTTAAAATTTGACTGTGTGGAGAAGACTTTGTCTCGTAAGTCAGATGAGTAACAGGTGACCTTGAGATCTCTCTCCAAAAAAGGTGGGGAGCTGACAAAACTCCAATGCAAATGGTGGTGTCCTGTGAAGTTGGAAGAAAGAGACCTTAAATCTGCATCTGCAATATATATTGGCTTGTCATATGCGTGGCTGAGAAGATAAACTGTGAAACTGCACAGTCTTGGATGGGGTGCTGGGAAAGCTGTAGTTCAGCTGAGGGAGTATTCCAGAGATGTCAGGGCTCGACTCTGTAGACAGCAGAATGATGTTCAAGGTCTTGGCAAAAAGCTATACAGGAAGATCAGAAAAGAGTGATCCAGTAAGTGCTTTCTAGAATCTTTGTTTTATAGAAATTTAAAAGAGTTGGTGCCCCAGTATCTGGGTCCATAGCATCTGACATCTAGAGGATACACATGGAGAGACATAATCACAAATATTGTTATGTATTTGATACATCAATGGAAGATTCTGAGTAGGTTTTAGCACTGATTTATATTGACTAATTTATTTTTGATCAGTGTCTTGAAATCAACTTTTTTCTTATCTTGGAACAAACTAAAAGGTCAGTAGCAATAGAAGACAATCTGGTTAATATTTCTGTACTTAATTGTATATACTTCTGCTATTCTGACCGCAAATTGTAGTCTGGTAGCATCTTCTAATGGGTGTGCTACTGTTTAGATTAAGATCTAAATCTGAATAAAATATCTGAGATAAGTTGTTGGATGAAAAACAAAATGCTCACTGGCGTGATCTCCCTGTTGCCCAGACTAGCATACTTACTGGAGTATTACAGCTCTTGTCTTCCCATACGTGAGGAGATGTGCATTTGGGAAGAGATGGAACTTGCCCAGAATTCACGCAGGAGGTGGTAAGAATGCATTCCCGCAAACTGACATGTTAGCACACTAAGTTGTGCTGCCAAGCCATGGCATAACCATGAACCCTTCCCCCAACACCTTACCCAGTGATGAAGCCATGTAAGTTAATTCCAGATGTAACAGAAACCAGCTGATGCTGACTTCAGTGTCTAGACTTATTTCCTAAATAGCATATCTGAATATATTTAAGAAGGGACAGGAAGAACTAACAGGATCAGTAGATGTGAGTAGTGATGTAGTGAAGCAAAAGGGGAAGAAGGGCTGGGAAAAAATAAAAGCAGATGAGAGTAAGAAGAGATGAAAGGAAAGAGTGGGAAGAAGAAAAGAAAAAAGTGGAGGCTATTCTGAATGCATCTGAGATTCTGTGTAGTGATTTTCTGTAGGAAAAGCAGCTAGAAGAAAAAGCAAAGACTTATTAATAGATTCTAAATGGAATTAAATCAGAGAAGCTACCAAAATACTAATTTTAAATATAACAGTCTGTGTAAGGTTGTGTATATGTACAAATTGAATGGGCATTTTTTTGCATGGTTATTGATTTGCAGATAAACACTACGGTCATTGAATGTCAACCTCCATGTTATCTTTCTATGACGTGTCATTTTCTTATATTCTTTTTCTTTTTTTCCTGAAGAGAGATGCTTTTTGAAGCTATTACTGAAAAGCAATCTTTTTGTCTTTTGAGTGGAATAGATGACATCAAATTATATTTGAAGCATTTCCATGGGGAAAAGTATCCTAGTTTTAAGATTTTTATCTACCTTGATGAATTCCACTTTAGTTGGGCTATTTAGAAGCATTGCTTAGGCTGCTCACAGCTGCAAGTACATTCCAGTTGTGGAAATCTGTGGCTTGATCTGGCCTCTTTGCATTTCTGCCTCACACTTCTCTAAAGGTTTTGTTGCCACTCGTTACAGGTTCTGGTACAGCAGGAGAACATTCAGTGCTCTCTTCAGCAGAAGAATCCCTTCCTAGTAATTTTTTCTGTCTACATCATTCCAGAACTCAATGAATAAATGCAATGTTGCTAATAATTCTTTTTTAATTATCTTTTTTTTTTTAACAAATGAAACCACACTGATATTTAACTGAAGAAACATAAGTAAGAAAACAAGCGAAAAAAATTACTTTCACTTGAACATTTTCTGCCCTGCCAACTAAATGTAATCTGAAGACAGTGATATCTGTGCAGTTACCTATATGCCCATGATGCAAGATCAGTGGCGTATCCAGTTTAGGGCTTTGGCTACCTTTCTCTGTTTTTCAAAGTCTAATGAATATATTTACAGTGACTGTAGAAAGCAATCATATCTTTCTTTGCTTTCTCCCATATGTTTAGTCACTAGAGTAGGCAGCATTTCCAGAATCTACAAGAAAAAATGTTAAAATATATTTTAAAATATGTATTTCTGGTGTAGATAATTTCTAGTGCACAGAAATATGTCACGAAAGGGTCGGTGAAATGCGCAGAAGCTGACAGGATGCATAGAAGTAACAAACTGAAGCTTTTCAGAAACATGGTGATGTGCATAAGCTGGTGTTAATGTAATTTTACAAGCAAAACTAGAAAAGGGTTTTAGAAATGGTGCTTGCATTTGACAAAAATGAAATATGTTCCTTTCCCAGAAGAAATAGGGTAGGTCATGTTAGTAATGACATGGAAAGTTCCTTTCAACCTAAGCAACTTCCAAAATTTTTCAGTTAATATCTTTTTATATATATATATATGCCTTTTCTCTCCCTCTTCTGCATTTTTCTTCTCTTCTGTACATCTTTCTTAATACCTTTTTCACCATCATTGCAAAGACTCGGCACAGCAATTTTGGAAGCTCATAACTGAAGCTCAGTTATGTGCATCTAAAAATATTAACTTCAGAAAATTAATCTGTGAGATTCCATAAAAAAAATATGAGATTAAGTTTACCATCGCATTAGTGTTACTTCAATACTTGATAACCTTGCTTTCTGCTGTCATTGTTTTTAAAAACTGACACATTGCAGTCCTATTCTGCAATAGTCATTGCTAGCAATACACTTGCATAGCAAGAACTGGTTTTCTATTTTAAAGAAAACATCGAAAACTCAAGGGCAGACAGTACATTTTACTGTCAGTGTCAGTGTTGTTGTGGAGATTCATCTTATTCTCCATATTCTGAACAAAGCCATTTATTCTTTGCTGAGTTTACGGTGGATACAAGTTTAAAATGTTAAGTGTTGAACGCTAAATGAGAAAATTGGTTGCAAGTCTATGAGGTTTTTTGAAATTCTAATGAATCTCATTTAAAGTATATATGCTAATATTGCTCTATGATCTGCTAGATTCTCATTTCTGCTTTATTTATGCACAGGTAATTTTTAGTGCTTGCTCTCCTCTTATCTTAAAATAAAAGAGGACATTTTTAAAGGATTTTTTAAAAGTAACTATTGCTGCCAAAATAGCTCTGTTTAAGAAAATGTATCAGAAAATGTTGTAATGCTGTGCATGAGGAGTCATTATTCATGTGTCCATACAAATGATCAGACAGGTAAGATGTCCTAGCTGTGGGTATGATAACATCACATATCAGGACAGGTATGATTAGAATAGGTAATTTGGTGTATTTTCTTAAACAGTTGTATATCATTTTAGGTCAGAGGACGTCTCATATTTTCTGGACTGCAATGGTTTCTACAATTTTAAAATGGAATCTAAGTCTAAAAGTGGCAATAGGTTATTGGGAAATTAATATTTTATTTACTTTGAAATCCTTTTTTAAACATACTTTAAAATTAACTTCTGCACTAACTTTATTGGCTAGAATTATATTGTTGTCTAACTTGGAATATTGAGTCTGTAAAAGCTGTGAGTTTATATACACAGAAAAACCTAAGATACCATATCTGACTACTTTCAGATCAGCAATTCCAGTAACATGCATCAAAAAAAATTTTAACCCATCACAATAACTTTGAAATTTCCCTTAGGATTCACTGAATGGTGCATGAAATCAGTTACAGAACATATTGAGAGGATATGTTAAGGTTGAGCAGGCAGTTTCAGTCTGCTGAGATGATACTAGGAACAGGAGGGAGAGAGACTTATTATCTACCACTTTGTTTACTGTCTCTTCAAGAGATGTAAATGCGTAACAGCTGGAATTCCATTCTTCTTCATAAGGAGAAAGAACTAGTCTGTCAATCAGGATATGCAATGTTTGTATTTTTTTGCTTATCCCTAATAAATAGTCTGTGAGAAACAGGCTGTGGACATTATGAGTGCAGATTACTGATTTCTCCTACAACAGAAGACTTTGAATCCATTTAGATCAGGAGGTGGGTTTCTTGGCCTGTGTTTTCCTCTAGGCTGAAAAAGTTTTCATAACAATTGAATGGCCTCTGCAACTTCAAAGGGTTCTCATAACAACACAATCTGTAGAATGAACCCTTTATCTGCACTGTTGTAAATACTTTTAACATATGTAGTAGTGATACTTTTCAAAATACGTTCAGGTTTACCTAGTATTCCTGTATTACTGATACAAGAATTTTAGGCTAACTAATACATATAGATATTTCTTTATACTTTCCGAAGTGGGTTTAGCCAGATTTGAGTGACATATCTTCGCAGGTTTTTTATTTCATATATTTCCTGTCCATTAAGTAGTTCTCCAGCTGTCCGATATGGTTCCTGTTTGATACAAAGTAACCATGATACGGTTGAGAAACTCCAAGAATGTATCTGGATTGTCAGTCAGTGCTGCTAATACTGCACTTCTGGTAATTCTGATCCTGAATGATGTATTCAATGAGGTGCAGCCCACAGCTTCATGGAAACATTCTCTGTTTCTGTATGTGATGACAAGGGAGCCTTAAGGAATCGATGACTCCTCAAATGTCTGTGAACTGTGCTTCTGAACTATTTTTTAATGGTCCTAGTGCCCTGAAGAGCAAGTGAAAGTATATGTTTTATTGATTTTTATAAAGACTTCAGTGAATCATTATAGTGCATGTTTCACTCCTTTATAACTTGAGTTCTATTGAGTGCTTTGCCCTGTGCAGATTTGTGAGAAACACAAGGTCTTGGGGAGGAGTTTAATTCAATAGACATAGCGAGTGAAATTCACTTAATTGAAGTAAGAATTAAATTTAAAACACGTGCATAATGAGCTCTGAAATTTTGCTTTAGCATTATCAGTTTGTGAATTTGAAACTAACAGAAAGTGATTATCGCTGATTTTCATAATGATTGGCATCATTAACATTTTAAAAAAGTTAAAACATTTGTAATATGTGAGCAATGACATTCAGAGGAAATCCTATTAAAAGCAATTAAAATACCAGAAGGGTAAAATTATTTTTGGGAAGTAGTACACACTGTTTAATAATTCAACTTCATTGCAGTTAATTTACTTCTTTCATTAAAAATGTTAGGATACCTTAAATTATTTTTCCTTCATTTACTAATAAACTTAAAGAAGTTTGCTTTCTTTAAAAAAAACATAGAAATCATATTTGCTGGGTGATTTCCATGTAAAATTAAAAAACATGCCTTAAAACTATAAAAATTACTCTATTGGTCCCAGGTCCAGCTAGTCTAGTGCTTTCTCTCCACATGAACTTAAGTTGATATCTAGAGAAGTGTAAGAATCATATCATTATAATTTGTTCTTACTCTCCCAAGTGTTTGTGTAATCTCTTCCTGCACATTTAAGCTTCTGTAATCCACAGAAAACCTTTGGAAAATATTCTTTTTTAGATCTATCACTTCAAACATGAAAACTACTATCCTTTGTTTTGAACCCGGCCTGATCTATACCCTTATCATACTTGCCTTTCCTCTGAGCTTTTACCCGCTTTGCAGAGAACACAGAGCTGCATATGGTATTCATGTGGGCAAACCATAGAGCAAAATTGTGTGGCTTTTTGTTTGCTTTTAATTCTTTTCCAAAGAACTCCTAATAATTGATTTAAATTTTTCTCTGCTAGAGAGGACAGAGTTGATAAAACTGCTTATCATGACTCCACTGGTGTTCTCTTGACAAGTCAACTTACAGCCCATTGATCTAGATTCAAAGGATTGCTTTTGCTGTTGTTTAATGCTTTCCCCTCCCGTTTAATTTATCTGCCATTTTATTGCTTGAGTTCTCAGTCTCATAAAGTCCTTGAGCTACTTCTTACAGCCTACATTCATTCTTACTACTTCAAAGAACCATTAAAACATATAGACTTTGCTTCAATGGTAAGCACTTTATTAGTGTGTACATCTATAAACCTTTGTAAGATATAATAATCTATAATTTATTTAGTAATTTGATTTATTTCAGGTGATATTTTAAAATTTTCTTAAAATTTGCTTGTGCAGTAATTTTTGGTTTTAAGAAAATCAAAGATGAAAGCTATTTCAATATTAAAAGAAATTGATGTTAAGTTCACCTTTGTACTTTTAAAACCTGAAGCACTATTAATGTTTCTAGTTATTTCAATAAAAAATACTCTACCCTTGTGAGGGGAAACAGGAACCGTAGGGTGTTAGCTTCACATTTATCTTTCAGAGAAGCTGTAAGTTCTCTCATAAAATAAATACTTCCTAGGATGACCTATCGGTCACTCTGAGTTAAATCTCACTGACTAGTATTATAAAGAAATGCAGAAATTATTGTGTTTTCTTTCATGGTTTCTGATCATTTTCTTATGAAATTGGTTTATACAGGACTTCCTAACATCATGAACTATTACAGTATCATAATTTTCAATAAAAATGCTTTTCTAGTCTCGTCAGCAAAGACAAAAGATGAATAAGTAGTAATAGTAATAGTAATAGTTTTCAGTTTGAGTAAAAACCATATTGCTCTAATATGGAACAGAATCCTCTGCTACCCTGTGCATAAGGCTGAAAATATTTTAATCCAGACTTTGCAGTTAAAACACTGAGGAGTTGTGAAAAAGTTATTTATGCCTTTTTTTTTTTAATTATTATTACTTGCTTATGTGTGTGCTGTTAAAAGGTTTTGGGAACAAGGAAGACTTCTTTGCTGGCATAAGACCCTGGAGAGCAACCACTCATGAATTATGCTCTGTTACTTTTCATACTGAAACATTCTACTAAATATGTGAATAATATGTTTACAACAAGTTCAAAGCAGAAGATACAGCAGAAAATGACAAAATTAGTCATGCTAATGGTGATGTGTGCCGATTTTAAAATTGCTGTAAAAGAAGAGCAAAATGACACTGATGAAAAAGCTTTTGTTATGTCATTTTGAGTAAACTGAGATCAAGGCCAGAAGAGCAAAAGGCCCATTACCTAACTTCATTTCAGCTATTTCAAGCTGACAAGTAATGTTATCCATTAAGTACGGAGCTTACTGTAGTTCATGGAAAAAAAGCTTCTTTGGTTGGTTTTAAAAGTTGTTTTATTTTAAATTAGGTTTGAAACAGGCAAACACTATAAATACAGGCTTGATGTGGTCTTAATTTTAAATAGTGGGCACTGTTTGGCATAATGTTCATTGAAGAGTGTTTTGTGGCTGCTGTGAATAAATACATAGAACTTACAAAAGTTAATAAAAAGGTTTAAATTGCACATATATTTATGGAATTAAATTAACCACTCAGGATTAAGAAAACAGAAAGGCTGGTCAAAGCACTGTACAGCTATCACTATCTTTTTTTCCCTAAGAAAACCCTATCCCCTTGCTATGATTTAGAAGTGCAATGATATAATTTTATCTGTTGACTTGCAAGAATATTGATATAGCTTGACTTATACTAAGAATGACAACCCAAGATATATGACTCTTGAAAAAAATAATTGTTGAAGTAGGGTTTCATTATTGATTTATTCTTATTGCTGTTGGGATATTTTTGCAGATGTCAGCTTTGAAAACTCCTTTTTCCCACCTTTCTCAGTTTACTTCCTAATATTGGTCAAACTGAGAAAATTTAAGTACTTACACTCTATTCTAATTAATCATCATTTGCACCTTCCTCAGTTATTGATGCTTAGCTGCTTTTGCTTGGATTGGCCAATAAATTTTAAAACATTTTCTAAAGACAGCTGCATGTGGAGCTAAAAGGCTTATATGTGAACACACTCACTGTGTTTATGTTCATGTCTTTTGGATTGTAAGCTATTTAAGGAAAGCTATTTGAATGCACTGTCTTTATCTTCCAAAAATTATGGGACATGTAACAGAGATGAACTAACACTTTAAGCTTAAAACCAGAAGTAACAGTGGTGTATATAGTAGTGATGATATGACATTGCAAAACAGAGTATACCCCCAAAACCGAAGGATGTCTGAAAATAATCCATTTTATTTGATGATTCAGTTGATATAATTTTGCATGTGATGTCAGTAAGTACTGAAGATATTTTAGAAAATGACCAGAATATATTTATATTAGAAAGCATTTAGAAATTTATAATAGAAAAACTGTTCTTAATTTGATCTAATTTTAACTGAAGGACACACAGAAGGATGCAAAAGTAGGTCTATAAGGACATGCAAAAGTAGGTCTATAAAATAGATTATAGATAACTAAAAAGAAGTAATGAGAAAAGATGTGCATTCATAATTTTCAGTAAAGCTCTTGGTATGATTACATTAGAATCTGTGTAGTCAACTAAAATCTGGGGAGTTAGTGATTTAATGATTGAATAAGGAGCTGGCTGAAAGGCAGATGATATGGGTTCGATGATATGGGTTCAATTAAATGGGAAAATACCACTCTGAGGAGTTATTATTGAAGTTCTCCAGATACTACCTGGGAAAAACCTTTTTTAATGCTTGGAATTGGATAACATTGAAGTTTAACTCATTAAAAGGGATATGAAAATTAATGTTACAAAGTACAAGATCTTATACTTGGTTAATAGAAAGAAATTTTACTTTAGGCCAAGAAGTAATCTACTGCAAAGAGCACAGTAGAAGAAAGTTGTGTGGACTTGTCAGTCAAAGGGCAACTGTGAGGAACCAGAGGAGATCTGTGTGAAAATGGCAATTGCATTCTACAGACATATTGACTGAAGTTGCTCAGGAAAAGATATGGATTAGTTGCCACACTGCACTTCATTATTCTAAATATTGTGTACAGTTTTCTCTCATGTGTTTTCAAGAAGGTTGAATTCAAGCTGGAGGAAATACAGTGAGAACTTCAGTAATGAAAAACATGGTGGGAGGAACCAGAAGAACTTGGCTCAGGGCCATTAAGCAGGACTAAGGATAGTGGAGTTTGTAGAATGGCTGCAACTGCCGGGAAATTTGTCAGACCTTTTCAACTATATAACACACATTCCTCAATTAGTGTGAGAATGTCTTATATTTAAATAATTAGTTTTGGTTTGGTTTACTTATTTGGGGTTTTTTGTTTGATTGGGGATTTGTTTGTTTGAGTTTTTGGTGGGTTTGTTTGTTTTGTTTTTAAGGGTGTTTGTTTTGTTTTGTTTCTGTGTTTTAAAATCTTGGATGTTTTTGAGCCTCTTCAGAGAGAGTTTCTTTTTCCTGATCAGTGTTAAAGTTTGAAAATATCTTCCCTATAGTTAACACTTATTCTGCTTTCCCCCTTTTTGTCCTGTTTTATGATTGCCTCATTTTATGTTATTTGCAACCAGATATTTTTACACAGCTGTCTACTGTCTTCATCTCCTAATTAGACATCTAGCTTTTATTTAAATGTTTGGGTTGTTTGAGGGTTTTTTGTTTGCATTTCATTCCTTTGTCTGAAAGAATGTATCCAGTAACTTTTGTAATTAAGAACAAGGGAGGCATGTCAGATTGACATTGCATCTGGAGGAGTTACAAACAAGCTCACTAATAAGGTACACCGCAGCGGAGCATTCACACTTCTAATAATGGCAAACTATAAAAGGTAATATCTGATGGCTAGTTATATATATTACTGCTCTGTAAGCAACAATATCCACATTTACTTTTTTGCCTGGTAAACAGAATTCATTTCACTTGCATTTTTTCTAAAGCTTTACTCTGCCTTTACATTTAAAATTAAATAAACAAAATGTGTGTGACTAAACTTCAAATAATTTTTAATGATCTACAAAGGCAACATGGATGCAAAGCTAAAAGTTGTCCTAGTTGGGGATATCGCTCCGTGACCTGACATCGTCTGTCAAAAAAGTATGTTGTCTTAGAACCAGGTTTTTATTTCTTTCAAAGAGGAAAAAGAGATGGTAAATGCATCATTTAGTTCCTGGGCCTATCTTTTATCTTTCCAAAGGAATATCATGGAGCCTGGACTCTGAGAGAGGTGTTGCTCTGTGCACTTGAGAGTTTTTTGCACAGACCACACCCTTCCATCTCCAGCAATGTTTGCCTCTTTCAAAATCACTGCAAACAATTAATGGACAGGGATTTTCAGGGAGTGACCTGTCAAAAAGCTCTGCCCTAGGTACTGCCCTGTAAGCTTAGGACTTTTTGGGTCTGGGAGTTACTTTTTTTTCCTCAATAAGGAGAAAACACCTACTACAGTTTTCCCCTTAGATAATAAGAAAAGTTATAATGCAACTTATATACCCTTTTAATTTGTAACATAAGTAATTTTATAATATATGAAGGTTTTTTTACTTACATGTCATTTAATATTTTGTGGGAAAGCACTGATTCTAGTGCATTTACTAGAGTAGGGTTTTTTCCATAACTGTTAAGAAATATATAACCTCCATGCATTTAGCAGTTCCAGGTAGTACAACTGTTTCTTCATTTTGCAAAATTTTTCATTTGCCTGTTTTGTTACAATATAAGCATGTTGTAACTGGCATCTAAATATATTGTATTGAAAACTGAGAATTTTAAAAGAAATTCTTAAGGAATTCCTCAGGCAAAATTTGTGTTATCCTACATTATTATTGTTATTGTTATGGTTATGGTTATAATTACTATTAACAAAGTTTTTAAAAAAAGCAGTTGAACTATTAGTGTCAACAACATGATACAGTAGTCTCTTAGTTTTGATTTCAGAATATCATCTTTGCTAAAGTAGTAAATTTTAAGTTTTACATTTCATAGATATTCTCTTTTATAGTGTTGTGCTCTAATTAAAAATTATAAACATGCCTATAATAGTGACTGGCCTTATGTATACAGGTGTACATAATAATACTAGAGTTAATTAAATAAAGGCTTTGAAATCTTGTAGAATTTAAATTGTTTCTGTCAGTTTATCATGTGAGACTTAGCAGTTTTCATAGAGGGCTCTATAACACCTATAACATCTATAAGATGATTTCATGATCACTACTTCATGCCTTGAAGTGTATTGAATAGTGACTTCAGAAAATACAGATAATTACCCCTTTATAAATGGAATATCAGAATACTTCTCTACCTTTTGAGATCTTTGCATAGTAAACTCAGTAAAGAGGCAAAATATGTGTACTATTAGTTGGCTATCAGTTTTGAATCATTAAGTGATCATGCAGTTATCTCTCAGTAAGTCAACACAGAGTCACTGAAAAACCATCTCCTGTAACATAGAAGCTGACTAGAGTAAATAGCTGAATAGTCAATTAAATTTGTACATATTCCTTTTCTTGCTGTAACGCATTGTGTCAGGCAGTGCATCTAGTTAAAAAAGGTCAGTCTCATTTGGGCATGTCTGGTGGGCACTGTCACTTCATTTTGAGTCATAGAGCAATCCTCCTAAAAGGGAAAAGAATCAGGATGGCTCTCTTTGGATCTAAATATAAAATTGTTGGGTTTAATCACATTTTTAACAATTTAGTTTGATTATTTAGCATCAAAGCTTACTTTCCTGAGGATATTGATATGGTTTTCTAATGCTTGCACACTGAGGGAGGTTGAAATATTGCTTTTATGAGGCTAAAAAGAACATATAGAGGATCTTATCTTCCTTATAGATTCCTGCTTTGTTATAATGAAAGTATTAATGTCTTTCTTATATGAAAGTATTTTGGTAATTAAAAAAGAATAGGTACATGATGCCTTTTGTAATATACTTGAAGAATGAAAGATAAGAAGAGTAGGGATTTTTCATGCTTTAGCAGCTGAGTGGAAAAATTGCTATTTGGATGATCTTCAATTCCCATCTAATTCTTTTGTCTAATATGACAAAATCCTTACAGATATAGAATTCTGATATGCTAAGTTTAGTCAGGCACACCCCAAGTGACAAAGCCAACTCTCAGCTGATCAGCATGTAACCTAAGGCAATTACACAAGAGGGAAGAGTATACAGTGTCATCAATTTGATGGGTATCACTTCTATTTTTATGCAATTGTCCACATGAGTTCTGGGACATAGAAGTGAAGCGGCCTTCTGTTAATATTGGAGCTATTTAGTTCATGGATTGGTGGAGAAAGATTAAAGATCTGGACTCCTATCGCACATCTAAATTTTTTTAGGATTTTTTTAAACGTTGAGTAATGTTAGTTAACATGAAAAAAAAAAACAGAATGAAGGTTCTGACTACTCCGCTGCTCCGGCATTAACTTGCAGATAACTTCTGGTGTCTGACTTTGGATACATCATCGTGTGTATTACAGTCTTACCTCTGAAATGCATTTTCACGTTAAATATTTCTTCTTACACCGTGATACTTGTCAGTCAGTGTAATTGAAATGTCATGGTGACCTTTATTTGAAATCCTCTGAAATTCCTGGGTTTTTTTGAGGTTCTTTTTACTTTCATTCCATTTAAAATACTTAAATTACTGGTGTTCAAAAAGTGCATGCTAATTAACTGTATGCTATTAAAGTGCATGCTATTAACTGCCTGCTAATTGGTCTTCCAACAATATCTCTTTTGCAGATGTAGTTCAGCTGAGTCTGCCTGAAGATCAAAAAATAAGCACCACTGCAGCAACAGTGGGGCAAAGTGCTGTCTTAAGTTGTGCCATCCAGGGAACACTGAGACCTCCCATCATCTGGAAGAGGAACAACGTCATTCTGAATAGATTAGATTTGGAAGATATTAGTGTAAGTAACAGAAAGTTCTGTTTAACAGCTTATCATCAAAACTTATCGTAAATAATAGAAAAGTAATATATAATAAGCTCCTTACTCCTGATGTTTCAAACAAAAGAAATGGAAATTATATGCCTGCCAAATTCTATCTGTTTTTATTTTGCTTTATACTTGAGCCCTTGCTGTTAAATATAGAGAAAAGATGTTTCACAGACCAATCATTTAAAAGAATAAATATAGCAATAAAAGTGTGTGAGGACCAAATTGCATCCCAAAATACAGTCAGCATTATACATTCAGGGTTATACAGTCTTCAAATATTTAGGACAAAAGAGAAATTTATGAAATAAACATTTTAAGAAATGCATACAATCTGTACAACCAGATCGTAATAATAACAGCCTTATCTTGTTCAATGGAAATGTATTTTTCCAAAATAAGTATTTCATAATAAAATTGATTCTTTTGCTCATTCCTCCAAATATTCAGCAGTGTGTATGGTACCTCTCAGAGAATGAAGAAAAGGATATTAGTATAATTTACACGTTTTTTTTTAGGAAGGCAAATATTTGCCACCTAACTTTGCCTTGATCTCAAAATACATAGAAAATAGAAAATGAGAAACATAATTAATTACATCTTCTGACAAAACTCTAAAAATAGCTTTCAGCCATATTTTGTGTGCTTTTTGGTATGCTTACTTTGCTTCTGCCATTTTGTATTAGCAAAGTTTTAAATGTGGACAAACTGATACATTGGGAGTTGTGCTTACTGTCTGACCCCAGTGAGTCTGAAATCCCCGGAACTGTTATATGTGTGGAATACCATCACAATAAAATATCTGATCTGTCTATTTTTATTTCTTTTTTTAATGAATATTTTTTCCTAAGGTGGCAATTGCTCTCACGCATAATCTTTGTTTTGTTTCTGTTTTTGTTAGTTCTGTTAGTAACCTGAGCTTCCTCACAGTGGTGCTCTGTAAAATAAGGGACAATTTCAAAGCTCATCTCGCTTGAGTGGTAGCTTTAAGTTGTTTGAGATGCTTAAGATAAACCCAGCATCATATGAAAACTTCTCTATGGAATAATAATTGCTTTTGTTAGTTTTATATTAATCATATGACTGACATTCAAAAGTGTCTTGCCCATGTTCACAATGTCCTTTCTGCAATATTTGCTACCTTTCTGTAAATATGCATGATGTTCAAAAACATTATTTAGAGTTCTTACTAATTGCTTCTAAGTATAATAACTGGCATGAGCTGTAGATAGAAACAGGAAGATCCATCTGTACACAGAGAAATAGAAGGCAAAGGATGAATGGAAATAATGAACTAACAGCTCCATTTCAAACTGAAAGGTTCCCTTGACTGCTTTTTGCAGACATGAAAAGATCAAGTGTGTTCCTAGCTTGATACACACAAGTATGCAGTTTGCAGATAACATGAAGCTGAGTGGTGCAGTTGACACACCTGAAAAATGGGGATGCTATCCAGGGGGACCTGAACAAACATGAGAATTGGATCCACAAGAACCTCATGAGGTTCAACAAGTCCAAGTGCACCAGGGTCAGGGCAATCCGATATACGAATACAGACTAGAAGTCATTGAAAGCAGCCAAGATGGACTTGAGGATGCTGCTGGCTGGGAAGCTGAATGTGAGCCAACAGTGTGCTCTCACAGCCCAGAAGGCCAACTGCAAACTGGGCTGCATCAAAAGAGGAGTGGCCAGCAGGTGATTCTTTAAATTTCCCAAGATTAAGCCTGTTTTGCCCACCATGGTAATTATTAAGCAACTTCCCTGTTTTTACCTGAACCCATGAACTTTCTCATTCATGTTTCTGTTATTTTCTCCCCGTCCTGCTGTGGGGTGTGGAGGGAATGACTGAAAGGACAGATGGGTGGGAGCTTGGCTGTTAGCCAGAGCACACTTTTGAAGTATTTATCACAGCTAGGAGAAAGTTGAGTGTGGAATTTTGAAGACTCATGGGATGCACAATCTGAAGTGAAATTGCAGTGGTGATCAGACATACAAGAAAAGTTGAAATTGCAGCAATTGGCCAGATTTGTTTATATTTATAATAGAAGAAGAGGAATGTGTGACAGTGTACTGGAGTGGTAACTGACAAACATTAAAATAAAGGTCTGAAAAATTTTATTTGAGCTCCAGGATTATGTTGGTGTGTGCATTTTGTGTACAGGTACAGTAGGAACTTTTAAGGGAGTAAAAGCTTCAGTGACTGGAGTGCATAATTCATCGCTTATTTGTTAGTTTAAGAAAAATATAAACAGTCTGGAATGCTTGGAAGTTTTTTTAAGCAAAAATTATATCATAGTTCAGTCCCTTAATATTAACAGTTTTGTTATGATTCAAATATAGAAATAGAAGGTAAAATCCAATATCCATGGAGTGAGGCAATAAAATTAATAGAGCTCAAATATATCTATGTGATATTAATCTAATACCTCTTTCTAGGTAAACTAAAAACGGGAGGAACAAAGAACTAGTGGAGTCTGGATTAAAAAAAAAAAAAAAAAGGAGTGAACAGAAAGACATTGCTTTGGTCCCCAGAGTTTCTCTTCTTCAAAATTTATTTTATGACTCACTGTTTCCATAGATTTGATCTGTATATATTTATTTCTAGATCTATTTCTGAACCTGTTTATCATATCATAACTTTTTTGGTTCTTACAATTTCCTATTTGCTTAAAGATGGTTATGTGACTGTAATTTAGTATGCATTCAGATAAAGTAATAAAAATAAAACCTTGGGGAAAAGAAAAATAATTGTGAGAAAAAAGAAGTGGTGTCTTATATTTCACTATAGAAAATGAATTTAATACTTAAATAAATATTACTTCAAAGGAACAAATGGAGAGTGTGCACCAACGTATGTCACTATTTAATCACCAAAGAATGTGTTATATTTATTCAAGCAATTTTAAACATTCAACCCCCCTAAGTCCTTGTATAATTTAAGATGTTCCCAGAGGCAGTGTGTGCAAGGCTTTACTATGGCTATATTATAAACTACAATGATATTTGCCTAACCTGGGAATTCTTCATTTACACAGTTATACAAGAACCACACCTGTGCATCTCAAGACTAATAATGTTGTGTAAACAGTAGTCTATTTTGTGACAATAACAAAACAAACACTGACCTGGGAAGATAGTTTAGGTTTTGGGTTTTTTCTTCAACAAAATGCATCAACATAACTGGAAGTCAGCACATATCTATAAAACCAGGCAGACTAAGCAGTAATGACAACATGATTTTGTAAATCTCATAGCAAGTGCTCATACTTATAAATTATGTTTTTTCACTATCCAGTTCCCAATATGAATTAAACTATTTGCTTCAAGGAGGGACAAATTCAGAACAATATAGTGTCCTACTATTTTGCCAAATGGAAAAATGCAACAACAGCAAGGAAAGGAGTCCAAATCTAAAGTGAAATTGACAGCTGAATTTCTATTTATTTATTTTTTTAGTATCCTACTCCTCTAACGAAAGCATTCCGGATATATCTCTAAAGGATACAGGATATATCTCAAAAGCTGTTAACTGTGGAGTGGCTAGGAATCAGTCTTAATGAGCAGTGTTTTATATACTCTAAGACAACTTAAAGAAATATGAAGAAATACTGTTTCACTTTCAAAGGATTACAATAGAAACTGGTATTTAAGTAGTGCATTTTAAAATTTTGTATTAAGTGTGCAGTCAGATATTAGCAATATAACTGTTAATATTCAGTTGATAATTTTAAAAGTACTTAGTACTCCTCAACTCTTCTTATGGCACTTATCAGTAGCAAGACTTAATACTTCCAAAAATAGTAATCTTTCTTTTACTGAAAGTAAAGGGAATCAGGAATAATGAGCATCCATCTGAGTGAAATTATGAAAAATTATATGCCTCTGCAAGTTTTACTTTACTTAAATTGTAATATGATTGGTCTGTGACTCACTACAGAATTGATATCACAGGACATTTTGCTGATATTTTAGTACACATATAGAAAGGCTTTTTTTTTCCTTGCTGTTACCCTACATCTTAAATTTAATATTTATCTTTCCACTTACCTCTTGGAATATGTTTTATCTAACCTATTATTAGAGAAAATAATTCTAGTGTATGAAAAATAGCAGATATATTTCCCAAATGAAATACATAGTACTTTATTAATGTTTATTCATTTGGGTTTTAAAGCTTTCATTTCTTATTTTACTTTATTTTTTTTATGATATTTTCCTTCAGTTTTGCCTTCAGGTTATTCCCTATACACGTGAGCAATACACTTTCTTACAAGGTCTCAGCTCTTTGTTCTTTCATGTATTCAAGATCTACTGAGATGATTTGCCCACATGCACAGTTTAACAGTAACTTCAAAAGAGTGTAGTTCACCTTCTCCTTTTGATAAAAACCCATGGCATCTTTCTTAGGCTACCTTAATGGAAAGCACAGAATATTTCTGGTTTGGGGTTCTTGAAGTTATGTGTAAGTTATCTTTTTCTCAAAACTTCTCATTTTTTTATCTTGTTAAAATTAATTTCCACATTACAGCTGTCACTTTTTTTGGTCTCATTCAACAGTTAGCACTCTCTTCTTCACATATTTCCCCTTTGTCTGTTAAGAAAAAACAGAATTCCAAACCACCATACTGGAGAATGTCATTAAAAGCTAATGTTCTCTAAAGAACATGATAGCTTATATTCTGTAGAGTTCTGCTCAGCCACTGATGCAGAAAGGATTCCAAATTGTCCAAAACGCGAAGTGTGTTTTCTAGAAAGGATCCCTGACATCTGACCTCTTCTTTTTCCTCCAGTTTCTCATCCTTTATTGCCTCTTTTTTATTCTTAAGAAAAATCTCAGGAGAACCTCATGAATTATTCCCTTCCACGTTGTTTTCTCCCATGGGAGGCTATGGACCTACATACAAACTTCTCTTCATGCATGGTTTATTCTTAATAAAACACAGTTATGACTTTAGGGCAATGGTCAGAAATATAAATGGCCTGTCTGCCAAGAATTTGAGTGTGTGTGTGTGTGTGTGTGTGTGTTTTTACTTCTGTCAGAATCCCAAGTGAACCATAAATTTCAGGGAAATTTTCCTCAATCTTTTTTATCTGCTCCCCAAATATAACAACTTTTAAAAGCAAAAGACTAAAAAAAAATTAATTGTTAGGATATAAACTAGAGGACTAAAATTTAAAGAAAGTGAACATTAGTAATGAAAACAGAATAGTGTCCTACTTCTGTCCAGGACAGGGGCAGTTTTTGCAGTAGCCAGACAGGGGTATGTCTAGGACCTGGAGGTTATTTTGTGCCATCATTTTCTGGGGGTGAGGAAGGGGTTACCTTCCAAGTCAGGTAGCCTGGCAGAGAGGGGGGGGTGGGTGAGCAATCATGTGTGTGAATCACTTGCCTCTTTTTTCTTGTACAATCTGTCATTAGTATTGCTGCTGTTACTGTTCACTCTGTTATTTCATTGCTATTTCCAATAAATTGTTCTTATCTCAACCTCTGATCTTTACCTTTTGTGCCTCCAGTTCTCCTCTCCAGCCCACCACAGTGGGAGGAGAAGGGTGGGTAATCGAGCAACCCATGGTTTGGAGGGTTTCAGTGGGAATGTTAAATTGGGGAATACCATTTCTAAATCATGACAAATAGATACTCAAAATTCATGTAAGCCAATTTCTTTAATTGTGAATGTTCTAAAAGAGGGAACGCCTGCTTGCAGGGATGGCTTAGTCAATGCACTGACTTTCTGATTTGCTGCAGCAAGCTCTGCATGCTCTTTCTCCATTCCTCAGGCACTTTTCTTCCTCTCTGACGTTTTCCCACTGGCCTTATTACCCTGCAGAGTCTTTGCTGGGGGTCTCTCACCCTTGTGTGAGGAAAAGTGTAGGAGTCCTGTGGCATGAAGGGAACATCAGAACCTCAAAGTTGATGCTCCTACTTTTTGGAAGACAGTAACTCGTAGTCCAACAATGAAGAAATCAATCTTCAGTCATAGTACCATAGTCAAAAAGCTACCAATCTTGTTCAATACACAATCTGGGTCCTGACCAGTTTATTTTGAGCTTTTATTAGTAAATTGCAGTGCAGCAATTGCAGTGTCAGGTCTTCTATGTGGTCCAACAGTATTGTGTTACAACCAGGATACATGAAGTTCACTCTAAAAGCCTACTTGCAGGTTTTCCTTATATATTATGGTTATGACACCTCTTAAACACACCTGTTACATCTTTCTCATATATTTTCTACTGATTTTTTTTTAATGAGGTAGTTTGATTTGTTGAACAGTGACTCATCAAAGTCAGCACATTTCTATTTTTACCTGTATTGAATTACCCTTTATCTTTTACATGGTTTTTCTTTTAAGTAGGCTGTATAATTACCTTTTCTATTGAATGGGTTGAATACTATTTTTGGGTTTTGTTTTGTTGTTTTTTTTTCTATTCCACCTTAAAAGTAAAGTGAAAATAGTTATTGTCAAAAATGCCAATCAGCTTTATCAAATACCTAATTGTTTTTGTTTACTTACAGTTAAGCCAAAAGTCTTGACCATGAGCACAATCATCTTATTCAGTCCATCCTTCTTTTTTCTCTTCCCTTTTTTTTGAATCTGATTTTGAGTCCTAATTAATTCTTTAGTGCTGGGATAAATCACATGTATAACTTGCAAGACATGGTATGTTTTATTTTGAATATTGAGGCTATTTTAATATCTGTTTTACTGATGGCATGATGAATGCTACTTTGGACTGTACACTGTGTTTTCATGATGCTGTGAAGGCACATATAAACCAGGTACTAAAACTGGTCTGTAGGCTTCTGGGTTAAGGAAGTACTGAAGAAAAGATTGGAATGAGATTTCATTCACAAAATATCAATTCCCATTAAAATAATTTGGATATGCGAGTTCTATAAATCTAGCCTAATTGAAGTTATAATACTTCTGAACTTTATGATACAGCTTATTATGTACATTTTTTTATGGTGGGACTATTTTAACTTTGAGCCATGTGATGATTCCCTTTATGAAGAAATGTTAAGATCCTCATAGGCTTTCCCTTCTCTTGTGCTCAATCAGTGCACTTCAATTTATCTTTGTTACAAATCGAAGTGTTTGCTTCAGAGGTGAACAGAATCATGTTCTGTGGACCATCATCTCCTCTCATGCTTTCAGCAGTGTAACTGAGACCAGGATCTGGTCTTTTTTCTATTACGGACTGAGTAACTGTGCAAAGTAATTGTTTCTTGCAGAGCTCAGTCCCTTGTCTTGCACTACTCTTAATTTAACGTTCTAGAGCTGTTTCTACTGTTAATATCCAAAATAGCTGAATCTGTTAGTATTTTCCTGTTTGGTTTTCTGCATTTTAAAATAAAAGCCCTTGTGACAGTGAAAGGTGATGGTATAACATGTAAATCCATTCCCCCTTACCACGAAGAAATCCTTGAAAATAACTCCAGGCAAGCCATATTAAACCACCTTGAAGACAGAGCTATACATTTCTGACATTTACAGACAGAAATTGTTAATAAAATGAGAAAGGGACACCGAGTCTTCCAAATCAGTTTCTTAACACAACTCATTGAACACATTTTTAGAAGAGTAGCTGAAATGGTAAATCTGTACTCCCAGATGTTTAAGAGGACCTTCTGTGGGAGCTGAAATATATAAATATCAAAGGTGTTCAAAACATTGTTATCATTATTCTTCATAGATATATCTTCTTGTAAAATGCAGTTGCTCCCAAAATACATCACCGATACTTTAATTTCTATTTTATTACTGTTGGCATTGTACAACATAGTTCTATCCCCCCCCCCCGCCCCTGTGCCTGTTCTAACTCTTATATAGTAAATACTGTTTAGCAGATTTTGCAGCGACATGTAACTATTTTAAGGTATAGAGATAACAATTTCATTTATGTTAATGTTTTCCTTTCAGCAAGCTTTTAGGTGCATCATGATTTTTCTACCATATTATTCATTCAAACGTTTTTTCCAAATGTCCTGCAATAGTAACTCCTACTCCTTTTTTTTTTTTTTCAGAAACATCAGAACTTTTATCACACCTACCTTTTTTTCATTTTTGCCTATCTTCCCTGCACTTTAAAATTAGTGGAAACCTGTTTAATAGTCTGTGTTATAAGCTAACTTCAACATTTTTATAAGCATCACTTTTTCATCACCATAGCATCTTTCTTCCTCAACTCTTGCTTTTCATTTCAAATTCACAGTTTTCTCTGTTCTTTTCTGTATATGAATATATAGAGATGCAGGTTATGTCTACAATCAATATTTCTGTTACAAGTAAATTCAGTTTGGGCTATTAATTTCTGATCAGTTTGTGAAAAAAATTGCAGTTTGATTTTTATGTAAAGTTATAGACTTAATACTCTCACTTTTTCTGCTGTATACATTCTATCAGCTGGGTGAAACCCAGAATATTTTCTGAATAATTTTATTACTAAGTACATATTTATTTCTCCAACTTGTTCAGGTCATTTTGCAGTACTTTTTCTATTCTACTAGGCTTAATGCTTTTCACAGCTTTGCTAAGAAATATCTGACAGAGTTTTATAGTACACAAAAAGATTACTAAGCTTTTCAGCTTATTATTTTAGAAAAGAAATCTCAAAAGAGCAACCTGTACTAGGCTACAGCTAGCAGTAAAGGTCATTCCTTCTTAAAAGCATGAGAAAGATGCTTTGTTAATAATGGCCTCCTGTGGTTCACAGCCCTGACTTTCAAATCATTTCTATAGTGCATTAAATAGGAGGGCCATATCACCAGTAATAAAAGTGCTTTGATATCCAGGAGTCTGTTTCATTGAACAGAGAGGCACAATTACACACCAAAAGGGAAAAAAAAAAAAAAAGAAACTCTTTCTTCCCCTCCTGTATGAGAAGCTCAGGAAGAAAAATGGATGGGTAGGACATAACTGCCTTCTGGGGATTTGGCTCAACTGGCATTTATATATTTTTAAAAAATAATAATAATTAAAAAGAAAACTGCTGAAGTGTACCAAGGTATTTACTCAGTACTGACTCAGAAAGAAAATTGCTACCCACCTGAAAAATAATCAATACTGCTGCTTGCAAAGGTGAACATGAAGCAAATTACTTGCCTAGATCAAGCTTGATTAGTTTGTGAGCTCTGACTGGATAACAACAGAAAGGGTATGTCTGCCATGATTTTCAAATGATGATATGTAAGCTTTCAAATTAAACTGGTCAGTGATCTGTCTACCTATATACCTGATAGTATGTAGCATCCATTCATTTCTAAATTTTATTGAAGGTCTACTTTAGCTCAGACTGATATCTCTTTCACCCCATGAAGTCATGTGCCATATGTTAATTTTATCACCTTCATGGGTATTCTTCCTCTCTTTTTCATGTTTATAGCATTTTTACACAGTTGTCTAAATAGTCTAGAGCTCCTTTTTCAAAAATTTACATTCAGAAATGTTTCTGTTCGTATCCATAGCAAAGAGTTTTCATTGTTCTGGTAAAAAGGAGAGATATAATAAAGATTTCTCTAAATTTAGTATGAATTGAGGAACAAATGCATCAGTGTTGTCCATCTGATTCTCCTTTTGTGTATGCCTGCCTATTGTAGCACTTCAAACTATAACTGAAGTAAGAAAGTTGAAACAGTGCTTCTAAATAACACCTAGCTTGGTTTGTTATAAAAAAAGTCTTACCCTAAGGAAAATTCAGGGGAATTTACAGAAGATCAATGAATCTGCCTTCTTTAGTGTACTTTTGTGGATACAAGGTAGAAGTGACTGGATTTTTTGACAGTTACCCAAAAGTACTTCCTAAATATGTTTTGGTTTTGCTGGTGATTAACATTTTTCCTCTAGAGCTTTCTAAGGGATATATATTCATGTTTTGAAATTATAAATCTTAGCATATAGGTACTTAATTGAATTATTGAAAAAGAAAAAGAATATTTTTTGTTAATTGAAAATAAATTTCAGAGTACCTTGATAGTAGAAAATGTTCTTATCCACTCTCATCTGAAGTATGTTATCTTGTCTGGTTTAAATCAGATTTATGTGTCCATTTACTCTTAAGAATTTTCAGAAGATCAATTTTTATGCGTTTAATTTCAAATAGTCCTGTTAATTGAGAGGAGGCTATGTCTTCCTTTGTAGCTTTGGTGCTCCTTTCAGGCAAATGTCTCTCTTTACAGACCTCTTTATGTTAATGAGAAATAAAATAGAATTGCCATACTATGGCACAGTAAAATATCAATGTCATACCACATTTTTTCTGTGATATATTTTTAATTTTGTGCAGCAATTTGCCAAATATTAGAAACTCTGTTAAGATCTTGCTATTGTTATCTATAGTTAATGAAAGATGACTGAAATCCTGTTTTCTCTTTGTTTTTGACATTATATACATTAGTTTTAACATCAGACAAGGAATTAGTTCATGAAATAAGGCTTTGAAGTTTAACCTGTGAAAGTTAAACAAGTAACATTTTAAATTATAGCAAAAGAGAGGCAGATCAAAAAGCCACCTTTTCTCCCACGTCTCTGTATTAATAAAGATCTTATTTCTGACGTGAATTCTATGATCATAGAGTTGGCAACAGTTAATGAAAGAGTTATAATTGGAGTAAAAGGTAATTGAAACCAAGAGTTAGCTAGAGGGATCGACAGTAGAAAAAGAACATCTGTATATTTCTGTCTTGCAAAGTAAGACCGTACTGTATATAAGAAAAAAATATGTGATGGCATTTCACTAATACAGTTGCATATGGTGACAGTAGCATAGAAGCTTTCCAATTAATAGTGCTGTCCCATTATTTAAAATAAAAACATAGAGCAACATGAAAAGAGAAGATTCAATGTGTATAGCTTCCTGGTTCATAAAGTATTTGTACTTCTAAAGAAATTTTGTGTCTATTACAAAGAGCTGTGCTTAGAAAAGGAAAAATTAATTACAGTAGACAAATATAAATAGTAATGGTGTTCTGAGTAGTAAAATTATTTGGGTGTATCTTGTAGAAAGTTGAAGTGTGTTAACAAAGTATTACTTGTTGCAACAGAAGAGAATACTGTGATTGGCAGAGCAGTTGTAAAATTGAAGCAATGGATGTATCACAGAAGACAGAATGTGTTAGTTCAAAGAGCACAGGAATACGGTTGTGACTCAGTGTAGTTTTACTATTTGCATATAAATCTTTTATATAAGTGTTTTGTTTAACTGTAGTTTATGGTCTTAGTTTTAACTGGGCAATGGAAAGTACTTGTGTTTGATTATTTTTTTTTTTTTTTACTGTTCTAATGCTTAAGAAACATATGTGCCTCAATTAGGCATTTTGCTCTTAAATAATACACAGTTTATACTACAAGTAGCAGGATATGATAAAAGTTATATGTATAACAAATGTGTGTTTAATAAGACCAAAGTTTTAAATATCAGCAAGATTTATTTACTTTGTTAATAACAGCCAGAAAATATTTATGACCACTATTCACAATCCCATTAGGAAATGGGGAACTTCCAGCCTTACTTCTGTGACTTGAACACAGATTAGACAAAAAAGAAATATCTTATTGGTCATAATGTATAGAAAATATTTGGAATTTTTTAGTTCAGCATTATGCTATTATCTTTATGTATGAATAGTTATCAAAATATATGATAACTTTAGGCTTATCATAAATAACATCTTGGCTTCATATTAGTAAAAGAACAGAGGTCATTCTTGGTACAGCTCTAGAAAATCTGTTTGTCAGTGCCACTATATGCTGAATTTTATTTTTTTTTTTACAGACAGTTTTCTGAACACTGTAGTTTGTCTTGTTTTATACCAGGATGTTTTTGCATTGGCTTACAGTTTATCTGACCAAAAAACCATAACCAGGGAATACAAAGGCTATCACTAAAAAGTATCTGTAGAGAGGGTAAATAAAACAAAATAAACAGCTCCCCAAACCAATCAACAACCAAACAAAACCCCCCAAAACTCAGCAAAACCAAAAGATTCTTACATAATTAGTTTCCGTGGTTACAGTGAAAGGTGTCTAGGAATGACCCTGAGGTGTCTTTTCCATCATTAATATCAAGGAATCGATCTTGCCCAGTAAAGCTGTCTTGTGATAAAAGATTAGATTGATGGACATGAAGTGTTATATTAGTGGTTTTAGCAAAGGCAGTGTATATGTGCCACTTAGATAACTCAGATTGGTATTAAATGTAAATTATCTTACCTTTCACTTTTTTATTAGTGTAAATTCAGCATTTGCTTGTAGTACTCCTGCTCGTACTGAGTGCTTAGTTCAGGTTGACTGAGATTTTCTGTTTGTTTAAAAGGCTCTAAGAAAAATATTTTAGAAGTATTGAGTGTGTCAATCTGACTAGACCCTTGTTAAGTGAAGTTGTTGTGCTGGCATTCAAACTGCTAATATTTTGATTTTATATGCAAAGAGAAGAAGATGGCAATAAATGGATGTCAATCACTTCATTGTATGTATTCAGGTGTACACTTAAAAGAAGTTTTTCATATATAGGAATTCCATTCAAAATCTTTCTAAGCATGTATGTCCCCATTTCTTACATAACGTAGTTGATAACAAACTGACACAGGTGGCCCTTGTATTAATAATTCAAGTAATGTGTGACTGGCCCTCTTCTCTCTACTGTTTTCTGTAGATCATACGTTAATGCTGCATTTAAAACGAAAGATCAACTTAAAGGAAACTATTCAAATTACAATATGATTTTGTCCCTCTTGGTACATTAAGAATGAGCTAAAGCGTATCATTCTGATTGTTATATCAGGTTTGAAGGTACTAGGGTGGTTTTTTCCTTTTTTTCCTCTTTATTTTTTTTTTCCCTTATCTCCTCTTTAGTTACCACATAGTAGGAGATTACCAACCGGTCTCTATCTTTTTTGGTTTAGGTAGTTTTGTCTGCAAGATATTTGAAAGTTGTATGTGTTTGAAAAGGTATTTTGTAGCCCATTCAGTTTATCACATGTATGCAAGGATTTTGTGATAAACCAGAATTTATGCCACAAGGCTTTTGCAGATTGTATAAAGCTTGCAGATACGCTACCTGCCTGTCTGTCTCACTCCTGGATAGTTCAGAAATACTTGGGGTGGACTGGATGAAAATTGGAGGAAAATTTTTGTACTGCGAAAGTCTAAGGGTTGTTGTTTTGGTTTCTTTTTTTTATTTTTTTTTTTAGTATATTCTCTTGAGTGTGTGAGGAAACATCTGGAGAAATTTGTTTCTGTGAAATAGAATGTGTTCTTTTACTGTAGGATGAGTGCAGTTCAGGAAAGAAAGATATGAATTATTGTCAGCATAGGAAAAGGGGTTCGCACTCATGAAACTAAAACTGAAATCCAGTATTTTATGCAATAGGGAGATCAAAAACTTCAATAAACCTTATAAATTTAAAACTAAAGTGCTTGCAATCCAAGTATTTGAAAACAGATTAAATCTTACAGTGTAATTATGAAGAGCAGATATTTTTAGAATCAGGAAAATTAGGAAAATTCAGTGATTTCTTTGCACTAATCCTAAAAATAAAATGTCTTTAAAGAAAGAAAGTAGAAATGGAGATGCTCCTGCTTAGCTCATTCCACAAATCTGATGCTAAACTGGGACCTTAAAGTATAAATTGAGTCAGTACTGCTTCTTTGGTGCCTCCTGGCACTTGGACACACTTTGGAATGTGATCCAAGTAAATTGCACAGTGCAAAGCTAGTTTCTCTTTGAAGAACCAGCTTGGAGTGTATAATAAATACATCTACAATTAAAGCTGATTTAAAAAAAAAAAGAAAAAAGAAAAAAAAGAGCAGTTTAGGGAAATGATAATAAACTGTGGTAATTGGATAATTATAAATTCATGTCACTGATTATGAGGTGAACTTGAAAAATATATGAGACATTAATGTCAGACACTTTATCCGATTAAATCTGAATACATAACAATTTGTTTTGTTAGAAAGGAGTAAAAGTTGAATGGTGTGTGAGTGATTCTGAAGATTTCTGTGTAACACGAAGCAATAAAAAAGGCAGCTGTATCAGAGCATGCTGAAATTTTCATTTAACATAAGCTGCATCCACTCAGTTGGAGATTTTGAATGTCTAAATAAATTAGCAGTCGTTATTGCAGATTCATAGCAAGATAGCGTAAAGTTACAGAGTTTTGGGGGAAGTAAAAGGTTAGTGATGTTTTATGACTAGCCTCAAGAGCTCTAGTACTTTAGCAAAGCTGTCACTTGTGTCTAGCGACTCCCATAAACAAGAAAAAAATCCTAATTCTCTTTACACATCTGCATATAAAATGAAGTCATTATTCTTGCTGATGATCTAGTAGTAAAGGGTTTTATGGCACTTTTCTGTGTCATCCCTCTTCAGATTCTTAGGAAGCTTGTAACATTATTAGATTTCAAAATAGCAAACCGTGTTTTAATCAACTGACATCTTTTTTGAAAAGCACAAAGGAGTTTCATGTTTTCTGCAGAAAAATGGATGTTACCATTTATTAGCTGTTACTGTTTCCTCAGGAAGTGAAACTGCAGTCCTTACTGTATACAAGAGAATAAAGGGAAAATCATATATCTCTAACAAATTATTTAAACAGGTGCAGTGTTATTCTATTCATTTATAGTCAGAGAAATAATCTTTTTCTGAGATTTGCTGAATACAGACAAATCCTGCTCAATTCAGCTAATGGTCTGGGTTCATGTATTGTTTCAGGAAGAGAGAATAGAAGATGATCTCTGCATTGACCATTTGTAATAGAGTCTTGGGAAGGTATGCATGAAGACTTTCTCAACATTGGAGATTTAGTTAGATGTTCTGAATTGCTCACCAGATTATCTCCTTTTTACCCAGGAGCAGTAGAATGATGCTAGTAAAGCTATTTTGCTTTAGTAAAGATAGTAAAGCTATTGTGATGAAAAACAGCCCTTTGTAAAATTCAGTCGTGATGTGTTTTTTTCTTTACAGTCTCCCCAGTGTCAAGAAACAGAGGGACCAGTTAAATGCCTAGAATGTCTGGTTGTACCTAGAAAGTTTGTTTCCATGGTCAGCAGAGAGAGTTAGGTGGTAACTAAAGCAGGGAGCAATGATGGAGCCACTGAACTGCCCCATGGAAGGATTTTGCTACCTTTAGCTTTCTCAACTGACTGCAAAAGAAGCTTAAAAAGATTAATTTCCCTTGACTCAATCTAGCCTGCCATGAACTGGTGTCTGATGTTACATCCTTCAGAATCGAGCTTCCTTTAAGATCCTGTCACTTTCTACTGTAGATGCTACAGTAGTGCTTATTTTAGACTGTGTTTTCTTTTTTTAGACTTTGACATGATTTACAATTCTCTGTAAGTCTGGTTCTTTGACTAGTGGATTTACACTAGATTCATGATTCGTTCTTATTACAGCTTTAAAATATGAAACTGAGAGAAGGTATGCAAAATTTGTGCTTATGAAATTTAGGGTTTGTTTTCTTAAGATAGAAGCAAAACTAAAAAAAAACCTCTTGGATTTGTGCCAAATGCAATTATTTTCAGACTTCTTTGTGGAATTTAATTTCTTTCTGACAGGCAGTAACAAACTGCAGAGTTGCATTGCTTTGCCAATGTGAACAGAGAAACTGATTACTTTGAAAATAGGAGTTGTAACATTGACATTAGCATGAAAAACCTGAGCTGAGTTTATCTGGCAAACCAAGCATACATAAATAATTATTTTTAAAAATGTTTCCAGTTAACCCTCAAAAGGTTATCTCCTCTCTGTGTCCTTGTAATAAAAGAAGTTAAAGACACTGAAAAATATGTAAAATATTAACCAGAAAGTGACATTAGTGTTACTGGTACTTCCATGAGCTGATTGAAATCAAATGCAGAAAGCTTGGAGAGAGGTGTAGGAAGTAAATGGAATTATGGTATACTGGCTGTGTTTTATAAGTAAACAACTGTTGTTTCGAAAATATTTAGGAAACCAATGCAAAATTTTAATCCTTAGCTTGAAATTTTTTACCTGCTCAATTCAGAAGCAGATGATGGGTTTTTTTGCCTTTTCCCATAAGAAAATCAAGATTTCCCTTTAAAAAGGATGTAAACACCCACACGCAAAGTGTGTTATCATTATCATTGAACTATTATTAACCATCAGTAAAAAGGAGTCCAAGCAATATAATTTTTCTTTGTTGCAGATTTGTCAAAGACTGCAAATAAAAATACAGGTCGCATGAAGTGTAAGAGCTATGAATTCAAAATATGGGGTGCTTGTTAATTCCATTTTTAAGGATCCAGTAAGCTATTTTTTTATTTGTTTCAGTATAATGTAAATAATAATTCACATCTCTAGTTCACACAGCCTGTATTTTCTTATCGTTTTCACTTTTCTTTTTTTGCTTCATACCTCTAAATGTGGAGTTTTGGAAATTAAAAGTAATATTTTGAAGTTCTTTAGAATTTGAAAAACTAAAGGACGTAAGACAATTTTTCTTCTGACCTACATGAAACAGTCACCATAAAATCAGTACTGTGAAAGTGTATAAGGTAAACTTTGGTGCATGAAAATCACTTTTTTTACTATGTACCAATGTGGAGGTACTGGTGCTTGCTGGTGTTCCAGGAGACACACATAGAATTAATCAGCTGCCAGAAACTGAGCTTAAAGAGAGAAAATTTTAAACCACAATTCTTAGCCAGTTCATAGTTTGCTTAAATACAGTATGTTCTCTTTTACAAGCTGTTTATATCACTGTGTAAAAAACTGAGGCTGGAGTGCTCTCCAGAAAGTTATCACCTAAGCCTGAAAAAATTGCAAGGATTAAAAAAAAAAAAAAGGAAAGAAACAAAAATGAGAAAACAAAACCATTTATAAACCAGAAAGAAAATATTTCATATTTTTTTGAGGTCAGGATGAGCCCTTTGGATCACTCAGTCACTCAGAATGTGGAAAAGGAAAACCCAGACACCAAACCCTACTTTGAGTTTTATAACATTAATGAATTTCCTATTGCATACTTATATTTTATTTGAGGCTCTAAGCACTAGATCTACAGTTATTTTGTGAGGGAGTCAGACTTTTCTTCTAAAAAAATCATGTTTTCTGATTTAAAAAAAAAAAAAAAAGGAAAAAAAGACCTTCTGCAGTTTTGGGCATAATGGCTTCAGACTGCCTAAATGTAGTCTGTGTTCCTGATCCATTTTCCTGAACTACTTAAGTCTCTGAACTGAATTCTCAGTTATACATTACAAGTGAGATTTGGGCAGTGATCAGTGTGGATGGACTTAGTGAAAAGGAAAATAAAGACATGATATTGTTTATTTGGGAGAGGTGTTTTTTAGGGAAAGGTTGTGATCTTTATATGAGAGAATACTCAAGATTTTAAGTACAGAAGGTTTTTACAAAGATGAAAAAACCCCAAAAAGTTACTTAAGAGAGCAATATATTGGCAAAAAATACTGGAAAAAAAGTACCCACAAACCAAAACCAATCCTAGGTTCTATGATGGTGAACAAATTCAGTCTGCTCCATTATACATTCTCCTGTGGGGAAAAGCTGGGAACAGTCTTTGTAGAGCTTTTGATGAAGAAGTGTAGGCAAATGACCATAAACTCTCTTATACGCAAAGAGTTAGCATATGAAAGCAAGTTGTAAGACCAAAGGAAATAATTGCTGATTTAAAAACAAAAATCACCTTTTGGTTTCTGTTGTATAAACACTAAGACAGCAGAGGAAAGATTGACTATCAAATTAAAGCTTTATTCCTATACTATTTTACTCATTATTCGTGGCATATATCATGATTCTTAAAATGTCAAGTTCTTCAACAGAACAGAGTTACATTGGAATGATTGTTAAAATAATTGTTCAATTCTATCTTTTTATGTATGACAAAAATAATTGGAGTTTCTCAATGTAATTCTAGAGGTATCTTGCCATTTTTATTTGAACAGTAGGAGACTGAACAGAAATTGAGTTTGTAGCAGTTTTTTACTATTATCAAATGTTCTGTATTTATTGCTGTTGATTTTTGAAGGCTCTGTCTGTTTCAGCTATGTTTGTGTGTCAGTACAGATAGAGGTTTTTTCAGGGACTTAGCTTGTGAGTTAGTCAATAAAACACTGAATACTTGTCAACATGCAGTGTCAAATAGCTTTGTTTATACTTCACCATCCCTTTTCAAATGCTGCTTAGAACATCAAGTTCTCTTTGTATTGAGTAGTAATTAACAAAACAAACATTGAACTGCTATAACAATAAACTAGGGATATTTATTTTGTAGCTGTAAAGGAAACCCAAACAAAACAACCAGACAAAACCCATACTAACAACGACAACAACAACAAAAAAGCCATCCATAAAATTCAGTGTCTTTGAGTGATGAAGTGATGTTGTCATGTGTGAATCTTACTGAAATACTGATGTTTCAGTAAAATAACCACAGGGATGTTTTATCCATTGTTTCTGAGAAACAGAAGAAAAAGCCGTAACACAGGCATTCATTTACTTAAAAAATAACTATGGTACCTAAAGATATCATATGCCACAGTGAGTCAGTTAAAGGGCTGGAACAGGTAAGTGTGCATCTAATAATGTAGCATAAGGAATGTTAAAGTAGTCTCCAGACTGCATTGTAGCAACTAAATTTTTATGCACTCCATCCTATGTCCTATTATGTTCACAAATGCCTTTGGCAGAGTTTAGGCAGAAAATTTTGAACAGCAATAATAATAGCCATTTTCTACATAAAATGTGAGGACCTGGCTCTTTTGAACAGCTGTTCTTCCATCGTCCAATAATAATGTTCTTGAAGAATAACACTTAGAAAACATGTGTTTATCTTCTGTAAGGGAAAAAGATAAATCAAACTTCTGCTTCATACACTTTAGAAAGAGATAAAGATCAAAATACCTAACTAGGAAGTTAGCCAGGTGGATTATTTCGAACAGAAATCCAGCTGTACCGGTTCATATTATCAAAACTAAAAATTTAGTCTTAAAGAGGGTTCTTTTTCAATGTTTGCAGTGGTAACATGGAATGGTACATTGAAGAGGTATTAGAAATATTGTCTGTGCAACCAAAGTGCTAATACAGAAAGCTAGAGTTATCTTACGGAAGGCAAGTTATTGATAGTATTACCATCTGGGTTAATTTTTAGGTGCGTTATTTTCTTCTCTCAATGAACAACTAGCATAATCTTCTGAAGAACAGAGTTGTGTAATGCAAAATTCAGTTTTTCATCTTTGGATGAAGAAATGCAGTGAGACATATGTTTTCTGAATAATATTTTGAGTGCATTTGAAGAAAGAAGATGCAAAAAAAAAGAGGAAAGTTCATAGAGGTTTCAGTTTTCTTGTTTAAATTTCAGTCTACAAGAAGACTCAAGATGTTATAGTAGAAGTCACCTTAAATGAAATATATGCATAAAAACACTGAGATTATGTTCTCTGGGTAAGAATAAACTGGAAAGTAAGGTCTTAAAAAAAAAAAGTAATTCCCAGTAAATTGGGAAAGTTGTAGGTGAGATCGTGGAAGAATAGAAGAATAGTCATAATGGACCAGAGGTTAACCTAGCCCAGTATTTTCTCACTGATAACATCCAAAGGATAGAATGTAAGAATAAGAGAGCACGTAGTAATAATTTTCTATCAAAGTTTTTTACTGTGCGATATACAGATTTCCTGAATGTATTGTAGCTGAGGTTTTTGTTTTTACAGGCTTTTGATAGAGTCTTCTGTGGGCTTGAGGAATTTACGGAGAAAGTTAAAAGTTTGTGAAGAAATAAAGAGGAATTGGCTGGGAATATAAAAGTCCCTTGGCCATGAGATAGTAGAGTTAAGGATCCTAAGAGGAGGCAGGAGGGCACAAATCTGGAGTACGGCCACAGACTTCAGGGCAGCAGACTTCAGCCTGTTCAAGGATGTGCTTGGAAGAATCCCATAGAAAATCATATTGAAAAGAGAAGGGGTCCAAGAGAGATGGTTGGTTTTCAAGGAGCTCTTGACAGAACTCAAGTAAAAGAAAGAAAAATGTAAGAAGAGTCAGGTGACCCAGGGAGAACATGGGAATACTATTTGAATGTGCAGATCAGGAAAGACAAAGCCATCCCAGAATTGAATCTGGTAAGGGACATAAGGGGTCTACAGAGTTTCAGGACTATATCAGCAGCAAAAGGGAGACTATGGGGAATATGGACCTGTTACTGAGCTGGTCACGGGACCTGGTGCCAAAAGTTTAAGAGGCTTATGCACTGAAAGCTTCCTTTGCCATGGTCTTGACCAGAAATATTGGCTTTCAGGAATCCCAGGTCCCTGAAATCAGTTTACAACAGTAGTACTTCTGTAATGTCTCACTGAATGTAATGAGAAGAACTTTTTTTTGTGTGTGTATCATTTCATGTATCATTTCAAAGAATGACAACAGTTCCATACGATGTCATTTAACTTGTTCATTTTTGCAGAGATTTAATTTTTTCTTGCTGATCAGATCCAATCCTAAATAGCTTTTCTTCTGCAAATAACTATCACAGCTAAGTAAACATATTGCTTCTGCAGAGTTTAACTGGTTGATAAAAAAAAAATAGTATTTTCTTTTACAGACATAGTATATGTGGCAAGATAAGCAACACCATTCACAAGTATAATATTTGAATTTCAGATTACTGTCAGATATTCTCATTTAGTATTTGTGATGTTTAATATTTGCATCACAGCTTTGTTGCCAAGATGATGAGCATAATTACTGTAGAGAAGCAGGCTTAATTGTGATAACCTTGTTTTTAATCTTTCCTGGTAGGATTTTGGAGATGATGGGTCCTTGTACATTACTAAGGTTACCACAACTCATATGGGAAATTACACCTGCTATGCTGATGGCTATGATAAGCTCTATCAAACTCATATTCTCCAAGTGACTGGTAAGGAAATATGTTCTAATTACCAAGTCATGAGAGACTTGGGGTTTGGATTTTGTTAAGCAGATCTTGTTGTTGCTCTTTTACTTTTTCTGTATTGTGTTACAGCTTATAGAAAAAAAAAGATATATAATTGTCTTTACTTATTACCTTTAAATAGCATTTCAAAAAAATAAAATATAAAAATTTTCCTTTTTTACTTCCATATCAATAATAGTTATTAAAAGGTGTCAAGATAGTCCAGAGGGCTTTCTTTGCACCTGTGATGTTATGAAGAATAATACGTGGATCTATATATACTTATAGATATACACAGATAGAGTAGGTTTTGGTATTAATTTATTAATTCTGGAAAACACATTGGGAAAAATAAGTGTGTAAGTCTCTTGTGTAAAGAATGTTTGTTTAATATAAAATTAAAAATATGCACTTCCCTAAAGGTTTTATAATTGACGTAGGCTTCTAAATTCACATTTATTATTTTGAAATCTAACCATGATTTTACTAGATAAACTTCAGGCACCTGGATTTGAAATCTTGATCTTTACATTTTCCTACATCTGTTCAAGTTCTAGGGAACATTTTGTTAAACTCTGTACTTGGACAAAACCTATCTTCATTGTTACTGGTGCCCTGAAGAAAGGCCTTTATTTTCTCTAAAGCTGCTGTATCCTCTCCCAGCTGTTTTTCCTATATGCAGTTTGTTTTCTAAATTATTTTAAGCAGTTCTTATTGTCCACTGATGAAAAGTCTGCTGTACCTTATCACCACTGACGTTTAATGTCTTTTTTTTTCCTTTGAGTGACCCTGTTGCTTTCATGTTTTTTCAATTCATATTTGTCTTTGATTCTTAAGTCTCTCTTTCTGCAGTAAAGTACCAGTGTTTGCCATTTCATGTTGTTACTTAATCCTATCTAGAATCATGCCTGATCTCAATCTTCTCCAAATTTACTTTGCATCAGCAGGCTCTATATTTCTCCTGAAGCACACAAACCCCCAGTTTCCTGGCTATTCTTTGTTTTGTCAGTTGTTGCTCAGTTGCATAAAGCCTTATTATAATTGACTTTTCTTGATGTCTCATCCAAGAATGCTGAAATATTTTGTTATTCTTATCATTCAGTGATATGCACATGAAATACAGCTTCCAAGATTAATTTGACTTTTAATATGATTCATTCTTCTTTTAATTGCCTTTTTTCCCCTTTTCTGTTGCTAATAACCTTCCCCTTTAAATTACTCTGACTTTTAGTGCTTGTTTGCAGTTTTATAAACATGTTGTCTCTGCTGTTATGTTTCACCAGAAGCTGGCTTACGTTTATCTGTTCATGTTTTGTTTTTTTTTTTCCAATTTCTTCCCCTCCTGGCCCCCAAGACTTTGCACTTTTCCTTCTTCAAATTTTTCTTCTGGGATTATTTTCTGTCATTTAAAAATCCAGGTAGCAAATACTGGCTAAACTAGTGAGAAGACTGAGTGCAATTTGTTCATATTTTAATTTTTGCAGACATAGCAGAGTTATTGGTGAGTTGAACATATTAGAACATCCTTGACCAACATTCTGCCTCTGTTTTATGGATTTGGTATACCCTAAATTATTAACAAAATTATATTCTTGTCAACGTGTTCCTTGTCTATCCAAATGTGTAAATAATCCTGCAGAGGTGCATTGCAATAGTTAAAATACTAGGATTCCTCTTTTTTGGCTCACTTCAGCACACAATGAGGCAAAACTCTACTGAAGTTGACAGTTGAGAGAGGGCAACGAGAGAGGACACCTAGATTTTTCTGGTGATGGAAGTGTCTGTCAATATATTGTTATTTCATCTGGCAACCCCTGTAATCCTCAGATAACTGCTATTCCAAAAGTTGGCACTGGAATGGTACCTTGCAACATGATTTTGGTTGTTGATATTTTGGGGAACAAGGAATGGGAAAAGGAGGCCCTTTTAGCAATAGGATCATTTGGATTTTGTTGTGGATAAACAGAGTTAAATCCACTGAGATTAAAGGTCAAATGAACAGCTCTTCCACAGTTTAGATCTGTACTTCTAAGCAATAATCTTCTTAAGCACAGGCATAATGGTCAGTACTTTTAGCTGGGATAATGACTAATTAATATAATGATACTTGTATTAACTGGAGAGTCAGTCAAAAGGTTAATGGGATAATGAGGCTTCATTGATCACAAAGAGGTAAAGTGCAGGTTCAGTGAAAACAATGTAATTGGATTTTAAGTCCTTTCTTGATTTCCATTTATATACAGCCATATATTTTCAGAAGGAAAAAATATATTTTACACTGACTAATATACAAATATATATATAAAAATCTGATTTATTTTCAAGATTAAAACCTTTAAGATTTTTTTTTTAGTTTTGCATTATCTGGTACAGTAGTAAAGAATAAGAGAATTAGCTTTTTTTGGAGTTGTAAAACTACAGTTAGTGAGCATTGTAAAAGAATTGTTTTACTGTGAAAAATTCAGTCTACTCATACAAATAATATGGTAAAATAGTTTAAATTAATAAAAGTATTTTTCCTCTGCTGCTGTTGACATCACATGACATGAATCCTATTAATTAGAAAGTCTGTTCTCAGAGAGGTATAGTTGTATGTAGTGGTCTTAGTATCACTGAAGACAAAGAGGAGCTCTGTCATTGTTTATTAACAAAACAAGAATTTTTTCCCTTACGTTTATGTTATTGCATATGTTAATTAACGTGTTAAAAAGGATTATTAAAAATTGTAACTCTTTCTTTTTATTACCATTTTTAGGATTACATTAAAAAAAGCCTTGAAAATTGCTACTGAAAAAGCTGAAATACCTAGAAAGTTTGTGTTTTTTTCATTAACTCATTGTTTATTGTGTTACAGATCCATGCTGTCCATAGCCAGAAATATTAATAGTAATGATCACATTGACTGATACATGACACCTAGACGAGTTTAAATGTTTTTTTCATGATTCAATTTTTTCTATTTTTTAAGCATTTACAGGACATAGCCTAGGTATTCCAAAGTGTAAAATTGATTAATTTCACTTTTGGAAGGCTGTTTCTAGACAGGGAAGCAAGATGTCATTGGCCATATCATAAACAAAATGGAAGACTGACTTCAAAATTCAAACTTGCTCTGAAAATGGTACAAGTTTATGGTGTATGTTACAAATCAAATTAATATATATGTAGCATCAACATGACTTTTTTCTTTCTCTTTGTGTATTAAAAATTATATCCTACTCCATGAAATTTTACATTGATTTTCAAGTCAAGTTCTTTGAAGATAGGTGACAATTTTCCCAACCTTGGATTCAAGACAAGAGGTCAGCAGTTTGGGTACCTTAAGATAAAGAAAGGAGACCCCAGTCCCTCAGCCTGCTGTAAATTGGTATTTGTTATGTCTGAAGAATTGTTTACCAGCCTTGTTTTTCCAAAATATCTCCGTTCAATAGAAGTGTTATTATATACAGCAATAGAAGAACGTAATTCACTAAATATATTACCTGTTTCTTTTTTAAACACATACGTTCTCCCTGGATTCAAGACAGCTTGAACAGACTATTTTTTTCCCTTCCCCCTCTGCCATCCCCCCCATCAGACCCGAATGAAATAATATTCAGGAGGTTTTATAGCAAATGTAAGATTTATTACATATGCACCATATTTGGAACGAAAAGTCTCACATGGCTTTTTGAACTGAAAAGTAAGGGTTGTAGGATTCACTCAATTATGTGTTATACATTACTCTGCTAAATACAAGCATGCAGTGTCTCCCTTCCATTTTTAACCTAGGTAATGATATCTCCCTTGTAAAGTAGTCTAAGTTAGATTAAGACATTAGACCACACGTCTTTAAAAGTCATTGTGAACAATCACATTAATTGTGTACTTAATTATTAAATTATTATTTATTAAATTATTCAAATGAACCCAAAGAGTTTACATCAGACTTGTCATACTGAATTAACTTTTTAGACTGAGCCCACAACTGCAGTAATATTTCTCTTTCTGTGTGCCTCAGTTGCACAGCTCTTTCTTAGTGTTGTATAGCATGTAGGCTTCGGGGTAGTATGAAATAAAAAGTATAATGCAAAACAAGGGGTGAAAATCATTTCTAGTTGTATAGATAACCTATCTGACAGAGATTTGCTGTGGACAGTGGGAAATGGCAACTAATGGAGGAAAGGTAGGACAAAAAATGAACTCTACTGTAATGCAAGAAACTCTGTGCCTGCAAAAACAGTGCTGAAAGGAAAAGGACCTACTACAGAAATAAGAGATAGTAAAAGAAAACTCAGACATGCTTTCATTTGAGCAGGTATTTACTTCCACATCTCCTAACAATACCTGAGTAGTTAATTTAGCAACAATAGCATCTTGTCATTTAGGGTGGGATTTTGTTTGTTTATTTAGGAAATATTTTATTTCAGTTGTAATATTTTCTAAAACTTTCTGAACAACAACTTTGTCCAAAAAACATCTGGGTTTTGCCCAAATGAAACTAATACATTGGACCATTAAAAATATCTCTTCACAAGTGCTCAGTAGAAATCTGTCCTGGTGTGGTAGTTAAATACCCATAAGCTTTTATATGCAATAAGAATATTTCACTGACAGAAAAAAAGACAAGAAATATCCTGTCATAGATAGTCAGAATGCAATAAATGCAATGCCTGACTATTGGTCCTAAAAGTTGTTTCTGTTGCTGAGATACTTGAGAATGTTTGATTATGGCAATCCTGTTTCTAAGGAGATGGAGCTCCTTGCTTTTCTGAGACAAGGTGGAGGAATAAGCTATTTGGTTTTGCTGCAGCGGGAAATCTACAACACCTACGTAAACGACCTTGTGTCGAAGGTTGTTAGGAAGAGAGGTAGAGCGAAACTGGGAGCTGAGGTGCTGAAATATGTTTAGACCACTGAATGTGCAGGTGAGGGGGGCTCAGTCTGAGGAGCACAGTGGGGAAGGCAAGGTCTCATTGTGGAACCCACAGATGCTATGAGAGAGAAGATAGAAAGAAGAAGTGGAAGGGGAAAAGGAGTGGGAATACCAGTCTTGAGATGAAAAGATCCAGCAAAGTCCCTTCCAGAAACTCAATGAAGTTAAATCTCTGGTTTTTGTATGCTTTTTCTCTCAGCTGGTAGTCTAAGAAACTAGCAGTCATAGTTTTCCAAATTTTAACCTTAGTCCTTTTTATTTTATTATATTTTTGCAGTTTGCATATTGGGGTTATATGTAATTTTATGTGTGCATTGTTTGAAAAGACCCTTCTCTCTCACTGGGTTTAAAATATCCCTGAAACTTACTGATTTTTGCATCCTATCTGAGATAGATTACATTTGTGTGTTTTTTGCAGTGTAGAAATTTAAGGAATTTCTATGCTCTGAGAGGACAGCATACTGGGACATTTCTTGTAAATAGCTGGATAGCATTTTAAAATATTTAATCTTACACTAAAATAGACAGTTCATTTTTGATCTTGTTATCTTCTTTCATTATTAGCTGATACTTCATCCTCTACCCAGCTGTGTTTTGTGACACAGCCTAAGTACTCCACATTTTTGGAGCTGTATTAAACAGAACTTTGGAGAAAATATACTTTTTTAACCGTATTACACTTCTTTTTATTGTTTGAAACAACTTCAAGCAAGTTGTCTCTAATTCTGTAATTAAAGATATGTAGTTATTCATCTAAAAATTTGCATAGTGGGATTTTTAAATCTTGCTTAATCATTGATTACCAATAGGAATATGTCCACTGTGATGTGATATATGTCCTCAACCTGCCAATACAGGTTTGTGGTGTGTAGCAGATTTTTAGTTGGCAAGCATATACTGCAACCACTTTTCAAACCTTGAAAAAGTGATGTCAGAAGACTAGTCTCACATGTAGTCCTATACTAGTCTTATAGAATCATAGAATCTGCTCAGTTTGAAGGAACCCATCAGGATCACTGAGTCCAGCTCCTGACCCTATGCAGGATACCCCAAGAATTGCATATGACAGCGTTGTCCAAATGCATCTTGAACCAGTCCTGCCAGGTTTTCCAGGCATGGGGGAGGTGAACCATGTGGAAGGGCAAACATCTTGTCACTCTCCTGTGGCCACATATGTTTTTTCCCAGGTGGAGGAAGCCAGATACTGTCTCACTTTGGTCCAGTGAGCGGAGCTTGGGAAGTTTCTCCTCATCAGTTGGTTTAACACAGTTTTATCAGTATTGCTATTGGCATTCTCCTTGGTAAAGAGGTTTTTGGTTTGGGTTTGTTTTGTTTGTTTGAGGTACTTTTTGTTTGTTTTTTTTTCACTTATATCTGGATATATTTGGTCTTTCTTTACTGGAGAAACCGTGGGTATTGAATCTGAGGGAGGAGACTTCTGTCTGAGGTGTCCACCCCTCCAAATTGTCTCAAACCAATACAAGAAGGCAAATGGTATCCTGGGCACTGAAAGTTCTGTCTGAACAGGTATAAGCCTGAATAGGTTTTATGCAAGTAAAATGGGTTGCTGATAGGTGTTTTGGAGCGAGGGGAAAGGGTGGAGATGAAGTGTTAAGGTTTGTGGAACAGGACAATTGCAGTCTCTCTACATTATATAATGATTTATTGGTTGTATAGTATTCATATTTTATAAAGAAATCTAAGGAAAAATAAAAATCTCCTTACTCAACCACAAACTATTGAACTAGAATTGAGGCTTTTTTCTTTCATATCACAGGCAGTCAAAACAGGCTTTTCTCAATGAACATTCTTTCTGCTTCATAAATTTTCTGAGACAGAGTTCCACATTGAATGTCATTGAACATCTGACTAATACCACATCTGTGTGTTGTTATACATAGCTGCAGGAGTCTTTAGAATTGCTCATAATTATTTTTCTTAAAATGAAGATAACGCTGTTCTTCACTAAATTAGAATTGTTTTCTGTCTTCAGTTCCACCAGTTATCCGAGTCTATCCAGAAAGCCAGGCAAGGGAGCCAGGTGTGACAGCCAGCCTTCGGTGCCATGCTGAAGGTATTCCCAACCCACAGCTTGGTTGGCTGAAGAATGGAATTGATATCACTCCAAAGCTGTCCAAACAGCTAACTCTTCAAGGTAAAGGGGCATATTTATTGCTTTCTGCAGGTTGCTAATGCTTTATCAGTGCATCCTTTCCGTACTAGATGCCCTTCTTGCACAGATTCAACCAAGGGTCAAAGTCTGAGCTAAAGTTAAAACATTTCAAAAGTTGTCTTTCATTTACTCCTCAAGGCAGATGTCTTCTCTGCTTTTTCTTTGTTAGAATAATGATTGTACTTACTGACAGGATTACAAGTAAATTCTAATATTCTCTTTTCTATTAAAAAATGTGCACTATCTGAGTGGAGTGAGTGGCCCAAGATCCACTCCCAACCAGAATTTGTCACTACAATTATATTAATGTCATTCAATGGGTATTCAACACTAATAGTTAAACTGGGAATCAATGTTTTGGTCTGTAAATATTTATTCTAATACATAGATGTCAACCTGATTATTTTTTCACTAATTTAGATCAGAAGGTGGCCCAAACTTTACCTTTATTGCAAATAATAATAATAAAAAACATCACGTTTTTTGACTGAAAGAATCTTAATTAGATTTGGGGACCTGATGGTGAACAGGATAGGAGGAGAAATACCTGAAATGGATATGGTGTTTTCTGAGGGCTATCAGCACTCCTCCAGGGGAGTGCAAAGACTTAACACACACACACAAACCCTGCCCCCTGTGTCCCTCCCCCAAAAAACCTGAAAAACCAGAACCCCACGCGCAAACCAAACTGCAAATAAACCCCAGCCAAAGCTAAAGTCTTACCATTAAGTAATCAACAATTAAGATTAATCAAGAGTCAATCTATGAATCTTCAGGGCTCAGCAAAATCAGTGGACCTATACAGCATAAAATCTTCATGCTTCCTCAGTGCTTCTGGTGATTTTTGATTAGCCATAGGAAAAAAATCTCATGCTGTTAGTATTCCCTTCAAAACCTTCTCTCATTCATCTACAAAAACAAAATGTGTCATTAGGATAGGCCCTCAGCCTACACTGCAAGAAGCAGTAGGACAAGCATGGAAAGTGTTTCTCTGAATAGTTATCCTCCCTGCAGATGTCATAGTTCTCTGTTCTTTCATGGACAACTCTCTTGGATATTTGTGAAAAATTGCCTTGCAGAAACACTTTCCACTATGAGTAGAAAGTGATGGAATCCTCTTCAGTAACAGCACGCTGTTAATTTCTCCTGTAGGGATTTGAGTGGCATTTTTTTCCTTCATCTCTGTTTCATATATTTGTGATAAATAAATAAAAAGGGTTCTTCTCTAAGCAAAATACATTTAATTCAGTATTCTTGAATGTACTTAAGTGACATTTTGAAAATCTCACTACATTTCCCCAGATGTTTTCCTAGGCTAAACTATCTATGCATTAACTTCAAGGTAGAAGGGATATTACATTATAACCCTGTGCCCCCTCTAGTCCATACTTTAGAATACCTGCAAAGCTGTTTTTTTATAGTTCCTACAGCTGAACAAGTATACTATACTTAAAATGCAATGAATTATTGCTCACATCATTAGTCACATCATATTATTTGAAAGACCTTTGCCTGTGAAACCTAGACTGTTTGCTGACATTCCTACACAAGCTGATTTACAGTTCCTGAAGTGGTTTTCATAAGCTCCCACCTTGATGTAGGAGTAAAATTTCACTGCACCTGTCTTTCTGTTGTTACACTGCATTCACACAAAAGGAAAAGTGGGCGCCTCTGGTTATGAGAAACAAATAGTTTTATTAGAATTATTCTCTACATTGAAATTTTAGCCTGTTCTGTTCCATGGAAAGATGGGTTATTTTGTGTAAAGCCAATGATATTCTCAAGTGACCAAATGCAACAGAATAAAAACCTAACAATTACCCAATTTTAGAAACAGTCATAGTAATTTAAACATATCTAAAACCTTGGACTGATATTTGGCTCTGAAGTGCAAAATCAGCTGAGGTAGTCTGGATATCTGTGAGATGAATAATAGGGCATGTAATTCACTAACCAGTTGAATACCTTTGGACTAATTTGGCATCTCTCCAAGTTATGAACTCAGGAATGAAAATGGTTTAATTAATATGAGCAGAGAAACCCTTTTGAATTTATAATCTGAAAGCAATGTACCATGTCTGCATGTTGATTTTTTTCCTCTCTTTTCAGCAAATGGTAGTGAGGTTCACATTAGCAATGTGCGCTATGAAGATACCGGAGCATATACTTGCATTGCAAAGAATGAAGCAGGGGTGGATGAAGATATTTCTTCTCTTTTTGTGGAAGATTCTGCTCGAAAGACCCGTGAGTATTATGAGAAGTAGAAAAATACATGTAGCCGTGACTTAAACATTTAATTGGTATGAAAACTATGAAACAGTAAATAAATGAAAATGAGCTTGTGTAGATGGCTGATTTAAAAAACCTGAACCTTAAATAATGGTATCCAAGAGTCACTGAAGGCAGAGTGAGCAATCTGATGTTTATTTGGAAGTAGAATGAAATCTCTGATTCATTCTGTGAATCAACCTATTTTTCACATTGCTGTTAAATTTTTTATAGTTTCCTTGTGATGGATTTGTTGCATATGAAGGTGAAGGGAGAGAAAAAACATTATTGTCGTTTCTGGGGCTTGATGGGGGTGTGGGAGGAAGACCTTTTCTAGTCTTTCATCCTGTATGTTCTTGAGATATACCATGAGTCAAAATTGGCCCTCAGGAGATGAGAGTAATTAGAAAACTTGATCTCATGTGTTATAGTGGCAGCAGGTCCAGATCAGTTCCAGCCTGCTTTTGTGCCTGAATGACTGTGGCTCTTCAGAAATGAGGAGCAACAGTGACCACATTCGCTTACTAAGTTGGGAGTTCAGTATGCCAAAGAAATCTCTACCACTGCCAAAAACAAGCGTTCTTCATCCTCTGTTAAATGGTAGTAGGATCTATAAACCCTGTTAACCTATTGTTTGTCTACCTTGATTCTTCTGTCTTCTCCCCTTACTTCCCTCTGCTCAGAAAAATCCATTTCTGAGTTTACACCTCACCCGTTTGTTGTGTTTGGTTGGGTTTTTTTCTTTTCTTTTAAATCTGTTACTTTAATGGATACTACATATTCATTAGAACTATATCTAGTAAAATGATAGTTACTTTACTAGTGAGTCTGATTGCATTAACTTAAGGCATTCCTGTTTATCTAAAAGCTTATTCAGCAGTGCCAAAGTACTCAACAGGAAACTAGAGGCAGAATTAGTAGCACTGCAAGTCTGCCTGACACTTCCAAGTCACAGGACATTGAGTTCAGTTACATATAGGTTTAGTACGCTTTAAATGTTTCAGGGGAAATCTTCCATGCAGGAAGATTACCAAATGGTAATATCTTTACTTAGTTGCTTTCAGTAACACTAATTATGAATATCTTTTCAATAAGTCTTATCATGGGGGTTTTTTTAAGTGTCATGAAAATGACTGCTCAGACATTTCTGAGAAGGCAGCTGGGGATAAATAATTTGTTTGATCATGCTGAGTTTCTGGTAATCTGGTGATATGAAGTATCTTGGTCTCTTCCATTTGCCTTTCGCATTGTGTGAAAAATGTTACAGATGTTGCCAGATTACAAACTCTGACAATCTCTAGTTTGTTGATGTTTTTGTTAAAACTTGTGTGGACTTAACAACAAAAATATTTATATCCAACTGTCCAGCTTCCAAGTGCTTTAGTTACCTAACAATGTCTTCTGAAGACCTGATGTGCTGTGATCATGTAGGGACATCCACACCTATGCAAAATACTTTTTTCAGGACTTGCAATGTGATATAACAATTTCAAGTCAGCTAACGTTACAGGATTTGTTAAATCACATGCCATACTATGAACACTGCTTGCAACAAAAGCTTTAATATCTACGAGCACTAAGTAGTTAGGATGACCACTGGTGTCATGAAACATGTAAATGAAGGACGACAGAATATAAACCTGATTATTTCTAAGACAATTAATCTAAAATATATAGTCTCCTTCCTTCCTATAGAAGTAATTTACTCTGCAAGTTCAGTGTTGTATGTTGAAGAAAGGCATTTTACCATTATGTTCCTTGATGTCTGAACATGGTTTCCTAAAAATTGGTGCATGTGTAAGTACACATATAGTCCATAGCTTCATAATTATAACATTCAAATGTAGGTCCAACAGACCTCACAAAATAAGCTCCAATTTGCTTACTTTGGCTCAAATCCCCATTTCTGTACATGCAAGAAGAATTAAGGTACATACTAATAGAAAAAGCAGTTACTCTAAATATCCTTATCACAACTACATAAATAAATTGCCTTCACAGGTACAAATTTTGATTGATGCAGTTTAAAAAAAATGCTGCCATTTTTAAAAGAAGTTCCTTTACAAGGGGCAGTTTCTAGCATTAGAAAACTGATATTAGAAGTAGAAGGACCTCATTATTAACTGATCTCTGCTTGTTTTCATATTTCCTCCAAAACACTGGTTTATGCAGAAAATTAGGGATTATTAGAGAAGAAAATGACACAGGTAAAAGCACCTGGATAGGATTATGGGCTTTTTTTACCCACCCACATATATTAAGGACAAGGCTATTTTAAATTTAAGCTTGCTGATTAGGTCACAAGTTACATTCTGAAGATAGCTTCTGGTGAATATAAATATCATTCCATATGACCTCATATAAACTATACCAGTCATTGATGATGTTTTTATAAAAAAATTTGCTTTTATCTGCCTTTAAGAGAATTAAGCAGACACATTTAGTTTTCTAATACTTTTTAGTTGTTGTTGTTCCTTACTTGAGAGCTCCCTTTTGGAAATCTTAGGATATTGTTTAGAATAAAGTTAGCACAGATTCTCACTAGCTTGTCAGTTAATCTAAGTTTTTATCCTTTGTAATGTCACATAAGGTGAAAATCAAAACAAACTAAAAGCATTTCCGAACACTGAGTTGATTTGCCTTGAGAGGTTAGTGAGAATTTCACAGTTGAGCTCTAAAATATAAAGTACAATTGCACTGCCTTGAGCATGACAGTAATTTTATAAGCCACATAAGGAATACAGAACATGATTCCATTATTAAAAGTGCACGCATTTTATTTCCTAGAAAGTCTAATAGTCAAAGTAAATGTTCATTTTGTACTTATCTGACCCATTGTTAATGTATATATGAAAACTTTCAGGTTTTAGAGCTACTTCGAAAAATAAACTAAATTTTTATTATATTTTCTGCAGAATCTCACTTTAAACACATCCTAAATTTACAGAAAACTCAGTACAGTGCTTTGAGAAAAAATTAATATATGTGACAGAAAGGGCATTTGTGAATGGGTAGTGTAAACAGGTCGTAAGAAAAAATGTTATATTTTCTGGCACCTCTGATTGAATTAAAGCTGGTGCTATTGTGAATAAATAGATTAATAAATAGTAAGCAAAGCTTTCCTTCACCTGTGTGTCCAAAAATGCTGTCAGATTACTAGATTTTCTAGATTTACAGGATAGGTTACAGACGCATGTAATGCATGTGTCTGTATTATAAACAGAAAAGCAATTGAATGAATGGCAAATCTATACTGACGCTGGTAGCAAAATTAAAAATATACAATGAAGAGTATGACTTAAGGGTGCTAGGGCTTTGTTTATTTTAAAGTTTCCAGTTTCAGAAATTTGAAATTGAGTTGCCAAGAAAAGTCGATATACTTTGATGATAATGGTTCATCATCAAGATGGTAATCTGAGATGGAAGTGAATGGAAAATAGTTTGAAAATGCTTTGTCATCCAGATCTGCTCAGTAAATACCAGCACTGAACATGGAACTATTGTTCTGTCACACATAGGCAAAAATTTGAATAGTGAATGACAGTCTCAAGAATAGTTTGGCCTCCCCTTAGCACATTAGTCTTTTTGAATGTGCACTAAAAATAAGACTTTTTAAAATATGCTTTCATTTTAACAATGCCTTAGGTGAGAGGAATGATATTATTTTCTTTAAAATACCTTAACTTTAAATACGTCTTTTTAGCAATTAACTCATTCTGTAACTGTAACTTTATATAATTAGCAACTGTGTCCCAACACATGGACACTTTTTGCTAGATTTGTGAAGTTTTAATGGAAATTTTTAGTTTATATTACTATATAAACCTCTCTTAACTGACAATAAATGTCTGCTACTCTCTATTATTAGATCCTGTTTAATTTCTTTCATGTTGACAATAAGAGTATCATCTAAAATGTTTCTGAATGTAAGAATTGTGCTGGTTTAAATCTCTGGAGGCTGGAAATTCTCTTTTTTTTTTTTTTGGTGTGAATTACATTTCTCCTCAAGCTTGCAGTTAAAAGCGTCAAGAATGAGATAGGTGGTCTGGGTGATAGTTGAATAATCCCTGCAGTGACTGGTAAAAACATTCTGGGGATTAACAGCCTGGTCTAAATCTCCTTGAAGACAGAAGAGTCTCCCCTACTGTCATGATCCTTTAATAATATCTGAGAGAGCTCAGCTGTGTTGAAAGGAGTCTTTGGCATAATCACATTTGTAAATACAAATAGCAGTTTGAAATCTGGTTTTAGTTTCATTCCAACGTATTTTGATTTTTCAAAACAGATATTTAATAGATTCATAGATTTAAGCATGATGGAACCATTTTATCTAAATATTCTATCTTCTCCATTTCACAAGACATTAAATTGCATCCTGTTCTGCCTGAGTACAGATCTAACGCTTTGTTTGCCTGAAGTGTGTTCTCACAGATATGCATCTACCTGAGTCAGATATGCATAGTCAAAAAATCCCTCATTTCTCTTGGTATTTTGCTTTATTCTTTCACTAATAGAGAATAATGCTCAGTTTCCATTCTGAAGTCAGCTTTTCCTTCAATTTCCTCCTTCAATTCTTACTTCCCCCCTCCCAATAAATTGACCTCTTAAGAATTCTTGCCCTATGAATGTTAATTTTTCTCACACACACTAAATATACGTTTCTTGTAATAGCACAGTTTCCATAGTACTCAGTCTTTTTGCCTTGAGGATTCTAATTGGTTTTGGTACAGTTTTCTCAAAAAAATAGGAAGTACTCTTTGCAGATGCAAATGTATTTTTTGCTTCTTGAATGTTCTATGTAGAGAAGTATATGTTTAGTAATGGGGTTTTTTTTCACATCCACTGATTGTTTATTACATTTTTGCATTAGCATCAGCAGTGGAAGTTTATGTTTATATGTTTGTCTCCCATATGTCCTATATCTTATCAGAACTCACTTTCCAAATCCTGTTCTTTCTCACCTGTCTCAGTTAAACGTAGTCTGTATTGTGTTTTCCAAGGGGTCTAGATTTGCATTTGGCTATAACAAAATTTAATTTATTTTACAGATGTACTTGACAAATTAATTCAAACAACTTTTTAGAACTATTATTTATCAGTACAGGTAATTCACAGACTTCTTAGGAAATGATTTTTTGTTTGTTTACACATCATTGATGAAAGTGCTTAAGACAAAATTCACTAGCTGTTTCTCTGGATGCATTCCAAAACTTTCTTCTTCACCTTTTACTAATGATTTAACATACAAACTATGTTTTCAGATTAATAATTTTGGCAATTTTTAACTCAATTAACCTGTACTTTACCACTATTGTATTACTCTAATATTTAGTCAGAATATTCTGTGTTAAAAAATTAGATGCTTAGCAAAGTTCTGGGTTACAACTATATGAATTTTTACATTACCAAACTCCTAATTGCACCAAAGAATATTATCAGGTTTATGTGGGAAGACCTGGTCTCCCTTAGAACATATTAGTTGACTTATAATTTATGTTCTTATCCTTTGATTTCTTACTGAATTTAATTTTGTGCAAATGTTGTCTGTTCTTTTGTCTGGGATATATACCCCAGTCTAACTAGCCCGCAGATACTTCAGTTATTAAGTTTCGGGGAGTGGGGTGAACTGCTAGGGGTATATGTAGTGGTACTTTATGACACTATTAATATTTATATATTCGGTGTTTTTTTCAAAACTAAGGGCACTGTTTCAAACATTTGAAACAATTTTTAGCAATTATTTTTATGCACTGCATTTGGACCTGGTTATTTTAAATATTTGTCTTGGCTACACACTATTTACCTTCCTTTTTGTTTCTTTTTAAAGTAGAAGGTATTTAATCAGCCTCCGTTTTCAGTTATTAGCCTGCTCCTGTTCAAATATAGGACAAAAATATTTATAGAAGGATATTGGTAATACACCGTTCAGAAAACCAAAACTTGTCTATATCTGTGCATTTTAAATCTTGAATATCTCTGATACGACAATGCTTTTCTTTTCCCTTTAGGAACTATCCGTGACAATTTCCAGGGCCTTTTCTGCTACAGTGTTGTAAAGGAATATCAAACTACTTGAACTTCTTCTGTTAGCAGAAAAATGGGATGTTCATTGTATCTAAGGCTATTTCTTTTCTTAAAGGCTCCTATTTCTTTCTTTTTGTAAACAGGTTCTTTATTCTAGCGTCTCTGCAGCAACTGATAAAGATGGTTTTTCATTTTCTTCTAGCTTGTAGTATGTGCAGACGCATTCTAAGGAAAACTCAAATCTTTATTAACAGACAGCTTTCTCTTCCATACCAGTGGATTAAGCATCATTTAAATCATGGGCACACAAATTGACAGCTGCACTGTAGATTTGTGTTAATGACTCGCTTTGATAGTCACAGACACAGATTAGATCAACCCAACTCCCACAAACCATGAGGCAAACCAAAGTCATCAGCTTGCTCTTGTTGAAACACTGTGTGGAAGCTGAAGAATTTAAATATAGAGCAGGGATAATTTGGCAGCGTATCTTGACAGTACATTAATGAAAAAAGTGGAGTGGGCAGCACGTCACTGCCTTTTTTGTTAATGCATAGTACAATAATAATCATAAATAGAGGAGCAAGAAATTACAACTTCCGTCTGTAGGATTCATTTATTTAATCAGGTTTCATTCAGGTAGTATTAGTATCAATGGAATTCTTAGCCAAAGTAATATTAACTGTTATTATATGGAATATAATACATAAATAAATATACTAAATAAACCATTTTGTTAACTCAGAAAAAAGAAAAGAAGGAAGATTTACACTAGTAGGGGGAAATTTAGTAGAAACAATGAAGTAGAGTATATGAGTGTAATCTGAGACACATATAGAATACCAGATTACACTACTATAGATATTTCTAAAGAAGAAAATGTATCAGTAAAGAAAACAGGAAAATAAAAAATAGTCATCATCAAAGACCAGGGAATATTTTCAAGAGTAATTTTCAAGTACTTAAAATTCTTATTTTAGCTATTAGTAAAATATTTTGAAGTAAAATAACTTTAAAATCAATTTATTTTTTTCTTTCTTGATGATTTGGCAGGTACCTCAGCTGCACTTCAGTTTCTTCTCTGCTTCAGTTTATCATAATCCAATCAAACTAGAGTCATAGATCATGAAAACACATTCTGTTCCCTTTAAAGAGAAATAGTTTTGTGGGTTTGTTGTGAATTTCTATTTTTGAATACTTTTATATCTCCTAATTATTTCAAAAAAAGTCACTTTATAAAATGCAGTTCAGTTTGCCATTGATTAATATGACTTCTAAGTTGTTCCTCTGAATTTTATGGAGATGTACGTATTGCACCTTGATGTGACATCTGTCACGATAGGGAGTTATCAAATAATGCTATTAAGACATTTTGAAGACCGATTTGACAGTACGTGATTATATTTTAATATTTAGTAGCTTTTAATTTTGATCATCAATCACAGGCTCTTGTGTTACTCAATTCACCCATTATGACATCATCATATATGGCTAAGTAACTTATCCTAGCGATTATTTCACGTAGTCACAAAAAGCGGGATAAAAGGTCTCTGCCACTGTGTCTTGAGACTAAATTTAAAAAATAATATACCTTTTCCATGCCATTAAGTAGATCTATTTCTAACTGCCTTTTTTACGTAATATCATGGCTGTACCACCTAACAGGAGATTATGTGATCTGAATGCTACTGACTTGACAGGTTTATGGCCGTCATGAGCAACGAGGCATTTCTACTGTCTTGAGCAGGGAATGAGACTGAAAGCCTTTTGATGGTGATTTATGGCCCAAATTCTCTCTGAAAGGCTTTATGCAATTTTAATAGAATCTTCCTGTCACATTTGATACTGAATGGTACCTATTTACCTAATTTCCGCAGAGATAATTTATGCTGGCATTTTATTTTATGGCAGAGCTAAACAAGTTTATACTTGTTGACAGCATCGTAGGCAAAGACTTCATTTCAAACTTGCAAGTAATTCAGCTCATGAACTATTTTTTCTTCCTGCTTGTGTAGACTGGATTAAGTTAATGTGCTAAGGGAAAGGACTTAAACATGATTCATTGTGAAGATTTATAAGAAATATAGAAAAATCAGCTACTGTTTTCATATTTGCCCAAAAATAAAGTGTTAACTGTTGACTTTTAACTGATAAATAATAGTTTCATATACATAAAACAGATATTTGGTTATTGTATTGCCTAACCCAAAATGAAATTAAAATGCATGTCACACAAGAACAGAATGGGATTTTGATAGAAAATGTAATGATATAATTATTTTTAAAATACTTGAAGCTAGCAAGCAATAGATAACTTTGGAATAAAAAAAGCTTCACAAATAAATTTTTTATATTTACATTTGTATGTAAAAACCAACAAATCTGAATTTCTTACAAAATAACAATTACATTAAAGCAGATATGTTCATAAGGTTTTTCGTTCTGCTTTACTGTGGAAGCTGAGTAAAACTTCACCTTAACCTCATTTTCACTTTTAACACAATTGTTTTTAATATACAAATAACAATTAAAAACTTGTGTGGCTCAGTAGACGGATAGTAATGGTGGTATAATTTACCCTGTAACATAAGGGTACATGTTTATACATTAGAGAAAAGAGAGTAAGATAACAGATACACTCTCTTTGCAATGCGTTTATGATTAATCAGAGCAGTTGACAGTGGTGGTAGCTATCGGTGAAGCAAGCAGACAAAATCCCTTCAAACATCTTGAAATTACTTCTTTTATGCATTGAAAGTACAGCAGATTATGATAGGACAATTCTGAAAAATAGTGTTGAACTACATATTTTGCCATATGGCCTTACTGCATCTTCCTCAGTGTCCTGTTTTCTGTTATGTCTACTTATGACCTCTTGCCATCATGGAATTGAAGGCAAGGAAAGTGACAGTGGTTTCCTATCTGATGCTGCAAAGCCTAGGAAATCAGATGATGTGTAACAGTTTATTTTTATTTATCAGCTGTTAGGTTCGGGTAGAAATTCAGATAAAATATTTAAAGCCCTTTGAATACACCCTTTGAATACAAAGCTTGTTTTTTCATAAGACAAAACTTGGAATTAACAGCGGTGGTTCTATATATTCATGAACAATGATTATTCGCATTCCCCCCCCCCCGTTTATTGGACTAATATATAATGCGTAAAAGTGTCTTTTTGCTGGTTTTCCCTATTTTTAAAGCCTTTTTTAACTGCATTGTTCTCCCAGTGCAACAAACAAAGAAATTTTTCAGAAAATTTTTGAGTGTCAGTGCAGGTTTCAAAAGCCCACTGAGCATTTTCTTGGATAAGGACCACTAAAGCATATGATAGAAGAGGGAGAACTGTTTCTGGAAAAAAATTTACTGTATTTCAATAAGGGTTTTTTTCCGAATATTATTACCCTTATCTGGTTTTTCTCTGGATATATAGTATTGTGTGCTGATTACTGAAAATTTGAACAGCTAATAATAATGCCAAAAGGAAGCAGAAGCATTTAATCTTCAAACTCACTGAATGTCAATCTGACACACATGCACACACTTTATTTCCAAATTGCATTGAATGTTTTAAAAAGAGAAAAGTAGAGAGGAAGAACACTGCAGCTGAAATCTTTGAAATTGTCTGTTGAGACAGAAAAGCAAATGTAATGACATTTATTACCAATGTGATAAGAAAGAGAAAGATACAGAATTTATTTGGAAAGTGATATTGTAGTACCCTCATTCTTTTAGTAATAGAAAAACCATGGATTTTTGCAGTTGTTGTTTCCATCCAAAGTGGGTAAGAATTTATACTGCTGTTAGTCTGCTGCAGATTTTCATGAAGTACTAAGGACAGAGTTTAGTGAAAAATGTGCAACCTATTACCATTCAGCCAACACAGTGAATAACAAAGATGAAGAGTAGGCTCTCAGATGTTATGTTAGCTACCCATAATCAAAGGCTGGGGTTGAGCACAGAACCACAGAATAGCTGTATAAGGACCATGAAGAGTGATTTTTATGGAACTGTAATTGTGCTTAAAAAAAAAAAAAAGAGAAAAAAGAAAGAAAACCTCTTTCAAGAAACCCTTGTTCTGCACTTCTAGGGGAGGGGGAAAGAGAGAGGCAGGGTTCTTTTTGATGACAATATAAAAGGCCCAACAACAAATGATGCAATAAAATAGCTGCTTTAATGAGATATAATAAAAAGAGGAATATAGATAGGGAGCAAATCTGCATACCTTCACATGCTGTACATCCCACATTTATGCAGCATGGGATTAGTTGTGGATGGATTTTCCCATGGCAAACTGCACAGATCCTGCCCATGAAGAGATTCCCTCTCCTTCCCATACTGTGGTGGCTTTTATCTGGAGTAACAAAAAAACCCATATATCTTCTGACAGGTTGCAATGTTATACTTGACCTCCAAGTGTGCAGCACAGGCTTTTTTATGGGCATTCCGGCATACACCCTTGCAGCAGCTACCCAGGCTAACATGCAGGCTTCCCAAGCAGTAAGTACAAGGCCCAGTAGAGCAGATATAGTCTGCTCAAGGTCACAGATTTTTTTGAATGCAGCATCTTTTGCAAGGCTCCCAGTACATCTCCTGTGTAATAACTCTATGGAAACAGGGCACAGGAGAAGGTGGTATTCTGTCTTGAAACCAGAAAATTTTAGTGAGATCTATCAATAATTATGCATTCTTACATCTTGAAGCTTACAAGTGGTTGTGAATGGAGTATAGGGTGTGGCTTAAAAATATTAATTTTGCTTAACCAAAAAGGAAGGCAAACAATATGTTCCTCAGCATGTTTTCTATCTGCAAATTTTCTATTTGTTCCAGCATGGAACTCTTTATCTCAAGACTTGACCTCTTTCCTAAAGTTATAGGACTCATTAAAAAAATAAGTGAGGTTTCTTGATCTTTATTAGGTGAGATGATAGCTGTTGTTTTTGACTTTGTATTGCACTTTTAAACTATGTCTCAATTTTCTTCTAACTGATTTGTTAACTTTAAAATTAATACATGTGGGGCTTTTGAAGCACTTTTTTATCCTGTCCTTTTTTTATGCTGCTCTTTTTTTAAGCAAAGCTTAAAATCATATGTATCATTTTGCATTAACACAAATTAATACATTCTGTACTTAGCATCTTAAATAATTTCATTTGATGTTGTTCAGTTCCACACAGTTGCATAATTGTAATTACTTTTCATTTTCTTTCCTGTGTCACCCTTACAAAAAAGACTGGTAAAAAGTAGAACTTTATGGCTGAATTTATGAGACCTCAAGTGACATATATTACATGGTTATTTCCTCACAATGTGAAGAGAAAAGTAATCTTAAAGAAAATCCTGCAGGTTGCCCTGGGGAAATTAATTTGCTGTATTACATAAAAAAGTCTGTGTAAGATAACACAGACAAACACAGAACTGTGACCTGCATCTAGAGCCATTGTCTGGGCATGCAGGGATAAATTTTAAAGTTCCAGAACCCACTTGGAGCTGAATTTGGTGAGGGATTTAAAGGGCAAATGATGGATTTCTACAGAGGCACCAGCAGCGAAAAGAAGGCTAGGGAAATGTGGCCCTGCTGCTGAGTGGGGTTGGGACCTGGTGACAGTGGATATGGAGATGTACTACAGGTCTTCCTCACATCAATCTTTACTGGCAAAACTGTCCCCAGGAATGTGACACCAGTGGAAAAGTTTGGGAGGGATTTCATCCTGGCAAGGAAGCCTTATCTGTGGTGAATAGGATCTGATCGTGACTGTTTAAACAAACTGGGCATTCACGGGTCAAAGGACCTGGATAGGATGCAGCCACAGACACTGGGCACGCTGGCCTGATCAGCCTGACTGACTTCTGTAGTCGGGTGACTGGCAGCGTGGATGAGGGGAGGGGTGGCTGTTGTTTAGCTTGTCCTCAGAGATCGTTTGGACACTGTCTCCCCTGACCCCCTCAATGACAAAGCAATGAAGTACAGGATGGATGCACAGGTGGGGGTACGAGCTTTAGTACCAGCTCCGCAGGCTGTGCCACAAGTTCCACACAGGACCAGTCACCTGTGTCATACCCCAGGGCTGTTTCTTTCCCTCTCCTTTGTGCCAAAGTAGAAATGATTGATTAACACTTCTACAAAGGGAAACAGCCCTTATGTTTGTATAAGCCCCTTAGCATGCCCTCTTTGAAGCTGTCATCTTTTAAACAGAAAGACTTGACTGCATAGTGCTTGCAAAGCAGGTATCATGTTTAGTTGACAGTTATTGTCCCAATTTCTTCTCCATTTGGTCATGGAATATCTGGGAGGAGTCTTCACTGGCTTCCAATCTGCAGTGAAAAAAAGTTGTCTTCTGTAGCTTCAAAGTAATAAAGATATAGTTCTCTCATTAATTTTCTTTTTATGAAAATCAACACCTTTTTCTTCTTACTTAAGCTAAAATAATTCAATATGCCTTGAACCTTTCAGTCTATTCTTTCTGTAGTTACAGTACTGGTGACCTACTGATTAGGTCTTCAGTTGAAAAATAATAGCTCTCAATAAAACATCAAACATATTCTGTCTTATGATTGTAGCTTACAGTCAGAGGTCTAGTTTAGGAGAATAATCAAACAGTTTAAACAAAAGCAGCCAAACGTTATTGATAAGAGAAAAGATACTCTTTTCATGTCTGCCATTGAAATAAACAGTAAACCAAATGCATTTTGTGCTGTCAGAATTGGATATAAATCTAAGAATCATACTGGTATTAGCTCTTTAGTCAACAAGAACTTTCTATTAGAGCAGCTGGATGTCTGGAGGACACATTCTCAGCCAATGCAGTCTTAGATGTCCTTCAAAGCTAATCTTTTCTGAAAGTAACAACCTTAAATCAGAAGAACACATATAATGGCAGATGACTGAGAAACAGTTAAAACCTATTGACTTCATTTTGATCTTAGGAGCAGTTCAAAAGAAATTCTGCCTCCTGAAGTAAAGGGTTACTTACTGAGTAAGTGACACGATGGCACACTCCATTAATCTTGGCTGTTGGCAGTTCAGATATTACAGAAAAAGCAAATATTATATTTAAAAATAATGCAGACAGTAGTCAAGAGAATAAAGCTCTTTTAAAGGTAATAAAACACAGACTGAACATGTTTGAAAGCTGCATGGATGTTCTGTGTTGGGAAAGAAGAATTTGTTACTCTAGTATTTAGTATCACTTCAGCATTATTACTGCTACTTTCTGCTTGTATGGGGATCTCTCATTTGTTGACTTCAAAGCACTGAAGGTAAGAAGTAATAACCATCTTCGCTTTGTCAAGGAACAATTTAATGACAGTTTAAATACTGTGCCTAAGGTCATATAATGAGGTAGCTCACAAATTAAGACAATATGTGACAAAAGCGATCAGGAGACAAAAAATAGTAGGAGAGGAAAAACAAAAGCCCAGTTGTGCTGTTATCCCAAACCTCTCAATCATGAGCTTGTAAGAAAGTAGACTGACTCATTTTCCAAGGACCCTTGTATATATTTGGGACTCTGGATATTCTTTTAGAGCTCGAGAATGAGAAAAATGCTGCACTGTATAAGGCAAAAAGCTCATCTTTGTCCTGTCTTCAGCAATGCCCAGTAAAAGATGTTTGAGAAAATCACAATACCCAGGCCTTTTCTGGAGTGATAGCTGTTCCTGTTTTCACTCACAACCTTCAGCTGTCAGCAGTTTCATTTACCAACATACTTTTCAGTAATAAGTCTTTCATTAGTTTTTGCAAACTTTTTTTTAAAACACAGTAATGTTTTTAGCTTTTGCAACACCGTTTCAGTGAACCTCACCATTTTATTATATGACACGTATGTGTTTTTTGTGGTTTATTCTTTTCCTTTAAATTTTTATTATTATTTCTTAAGATCATTACAGTACGGTTTGGTTTGCAGTGATAGTGTTTTAAAAATCTTATTTTGTGGCTGGCTGAGCTCTAAATATTTAAAATTTGCAAAATTATACTTGCTTTCTTGCTCTTTCTCCCAGGCAGAAAAAGCAATACTAAGATAATATAATTTTGAATGGTCTCAAGAGTCCGAAATTCAGTTGTAAACAAGATGGCCAAATAAAAACTTATACTTTCACAGAAAAACCAACTTAAACATTTAGTTGGTTACCATACCATCTTAGAGTTCCTATCTTGGTCTTTTAAAGATAACGGCAAACATTATACAGCATGACAACTTCGGTAGCATGGTAGTGTTACAGCAATATGGAAGAATATCTTGTGTGCATTTTGGTTTTGCATGTTTCTCTCAAAACTGTGTCCTGAAATCTGTGTCTTTGAAGTCCAGTGCTTAAAGGCAATTATGAAAATGTCATCACCTGTCATTAATATAGATCATTTATGTGTGTGCAAGCTGCATATGCTTTTTGTAATGTACTATGAAACATACTATTGATAAGAGCTGATAGATATAACTTCTGGGGGATGTGGTGGAAGCGATGGGGTTTACCCTGTCTCGTGTAACTGTTAGGGCTAATCACAATTTTGTCATGTGACATGGAGAACTACTGTTAATTCACTGTTTCCATTGATTTACCTCTGGAAGTGTTTTAGTGAATCACAGATTAAAGCATCATAATTATTTCAGAACTGAGATAGCATTTCATGTTTTCTTCTTGTTCATTTATGTTTTCTGTTCTTTCTCTTTCTTACATGCTGCAGTTGCAAACATATTGTGGCGAGAGCAAGGTACTAATAGAGATTACTTTTGTTCATATTTTCTATATTTGATGAAATGTGCATCTATGGTTTCTTTTGTGTGTGTGTCTGTGTTTGTTTGTACTCTACACTTACAGTAACTGCAATATTTGAGGGATTTGATTTAAAGAAAAATTAAAGTGGAAAATAATCCTTTAAATGCTCATGCTTTTGTGAACTGCTTTTACTTTTGGGGAGAGAGAATAAAATAAGGTGTTCAAAATTTTTAGACAATTGCTCAAAGGTATACAACAAGAAGTTCAGATTTAAAATGTAGAACTTGAACTTTTGTTTATTTGCTGACATGATAAAGCTTCCACCCCGTGAAGCTATTTGGATTTGCTGTTTGGATTGATCTTCTTATATGAACAAATCTTATTTGACAAAAATATAATCTTAAACAGTTTAATTAAAATTGGGATACCTGTTGTTGTTTAATGAAACCAAGCATTTTATTCTTACACTCAGGAAGGGTTTGTAAATAAATGTTGGGAGGGGATTTGTGACAAACTGAAGGATAAATATAAATAGAGACAGAATCAAGTGTTATTGACATAGAAAGCATGGAAATTGTATTTTACTGGAAAAAGATAGGTATTAAATTTCGTAAGTATGACATAATCTCATAAAAATTAATCTCATAATCCAGAAAAATACAATAATCTAAGTGTTTTCATGAGCTCCCATTTTGTTGCTCTAAGTAACCTGTTCTTCATTTAAAGTTGCAATTTAGGCATTAATACATTTCAGGAGTAAAAATAATTATTTCAATTATTTCTGTTGGAAATTAAGTGGACCAGGCTTTGCTGTGAATTCATGTTACAAATGGTATTTCCACATATTTCTTACAGATTTGTTTAAAATCCATTTAAAGATTCAAAAATCTGATGTTTCACTTGCCTAATTATATAGTTACCTTTGACATTCCCAGTGTGTTTATAAATATGAACTAGTTGGTTTTTCTTACTCCTGCTTTACCAGTTGTTCAGCTGGTACAAACGATTACCTCCCTGACTATAATGGAGCTCAGCTGTGATCACTGTAGGGACAGCCTAACCTCAGTCAGGCTTACCTACAAATTTCTGCTGTTCTTCTAGGATAAAATATCAGGCACTTTCTAATGAAAGACCTTAACATACTATCTTATATAGGCTATATAATTTGCCTGCAAAGGCACACAGAAGTGTCCATTGGCCGGAGTGGGCACATTGCCCTGAGTACACCCTTTGCTAGAAACAATTGTTGAGTTTTCTGTGAGCCTGAGCCTTCTTTTGTGCTACACCAAATGCAGCATAGACAAATTTCTGTCCCACTTTTGGTAACCTGTTAATAGATAGAGCCGATATAAAGTGAGGAAAACCTTTCCTGGAGATTGTCCTTTCTTTTTGAGAAAACTTGGCCAGAAATGGGAAATGATTCCACAAGATTTCTCAAAGATAATTGAACTTGCTTGTTTTGGGCATAGCCTGACAACCTTCTGCATATTACTACCTTATAAGTTGACTGTATTGGCTATGTGATTCCTAACAAGGACCAGAAACTCTTATGCATGTGTGTACATACAAAAATCTATACACAAACATGCATTTCCTCCCACCTGCTCCTAATTTTCTCATTATTTGATTTTATATTAAGTCACTTTCTCTCTCTATTAATATAAGTTTTCCTTCAGAATTTAGGATAAGTAGGATTTCAGACTATAATTTCTTTTTTCCTGGGTTTCACTCCCATGTGTTCCTATATCAAAAACTATATTAAGTGGAAGCTTAGGCCCTGTACCCAGGATGCATGTATACTTATCATTGTAGCACACAGTTTAGTTGTCAGAGTGGTTATAGTGATAATTTTGTGAGTACTGTGATTTCCTTAATGGAATGTTACGAATAGGAGCACACAGCAAATCAACAACTGTTGCCTTAGTTGACACATCGTAAACTAAGGAGACCATCCATCCTTTTCTGTGGTCATGACCATGATCACAAATATTATGAGGCTTCATCCTACAGATCTGGTTCCCACCTTCTCCACAAAACTTTAGGTCATGCTTTTCATTCAGCAACCCTGTGGTAGAAGGATTGAGTAGTTCTGTAAACATCTCTGGCCCTTCAGCCTTGGAAGGAACATCTACCCACCTTCGTCTTTCCAATAAAATACAATAGACAATATTTCCTTTTCTGACTGAAAGAAGTATCAAATAAGGGTTTATGACAAAGATTCAGGTTTTCTCTTTCAATGTTATGCAGAGATTATGATAACTCTTCCATCCCTCAGCAAAACAAACAAGAATACATGAAGAATTTATATTAATTTGATTACAGTGTAGATGATTTCACAAGATCACTTTTATTACTGCAGCTATAAAACTGTGTATTTCTAAATCTGTATTCATAAAGACACTGTCTTGCCAATGGAGAAAACTATGTGAAATTCTGAATAATGTAACAGTTTTGTTGTAGTTTTACAACAAAAGATCCCATAGGTTTAGCTGTGTTACCACTACATGCATTAACAAAATGATCTCAAAGCAAAACTGTGATTAGGTTTTTGTTTCAACAAGGATTTTCTTTTTTGTCATTATTTAATTTTATGCATTTCAATGTGTTTTTGTTCCTAAGGTCTGGGAATTGGGAACATGTTTTATGTCTTTTATGAAGATGGAATTAAAGTAATACAACCAGTGGAATGTGAATTTCAGAGACATATTAAGCCTAGTGAAAAACTCCTCGGTTTTCAGGCAAGTTATTTTAAAAAAATTATTTGTAGTATTTTCTCAATTATAATCCTCTTTAGATAAGAATTTATCATTATTAGTTTAGTGTTTCCTGTTTGATAAATTTATGTCTTCTCAATTAATAAATAGCTTATAATGGTGAACTCAAAATTACCTGTATTTTCCTTCATTGAATTCAAACTTTCAGTCTGTCTTTTAGATTGAGTATTCCCTGTATACTTTTCAAACCCTTTATTATCTTTGGCTGTCTTTCTCCTTTCCCAGTCCTTTAACAGCTCTCTACTCTTTATTTCCAAATTTGTTGGGTTTTTTAGTTTTTTACCCCTAACTCAATACTTAAGTTCATCTTTGTGAATCAGGGATTGATTCTCTCTCTAGTAAACATAAGATCTACAGTTATTATTTTTAAAGGTTTCTTTTTCTCCACTGGATGTTTGTCTTTATTAACCTGTCAGCTATTGTGAAGCAAATCCCTGTACTGATAAACACTCTCACAGTTAGTAGAGATGATTGATGCTTTATCAATGACTGAAAGTTGTGTCAGCTGATGACTTAAAATTCATATAAGTAGTTTCAATAACTTTATTGTTAACATATTTATAACTAATTTCACCATATCCCATTGTAGTATGCTAATACTACTAATACTCTAGTGTATTCTCTGTTTCCATTTATTCTTGTGAAGTTTTTCCTTTACTGCTAATCAAATTGCTAGCTGACATCTTGCATGTTCTCACAGGGACACTTGGTACTAGCCACTACATGGTACTAGCCACTACTCTGTATGATCTATCACCTTTCAAAAATAATAACTTTTACTTAGTTGTGTTTGAATGAGTGACCTTGAAATAGGTACTAGCCAATGAGTTGTATACTTTGAGGGTTTTTTCACTGTTTTTTTCTTTAATACCTAAAGAACACTCAAATAGCAGCAGAACTGTCTCAATAGAATTTGCCTCCTCAGTTATCATTATTGATGTCAAAGGATGCTGTACTCAGCAACAAGATTTATTTTAGTGAGAATAATTATGCTTTGAAAAGCTAATCATACCTTGATTTGTGCTGCTTAAGTGAAATTAGGTTGACACAGCCAAAAATAAGCCAAAAAGCTTTTTTTATGCCTATTTAATTCAAAAGCTGATTATTTAGGAAGTCTTTTAAAATTTTATTGGTCTAAAGTGCAGCCTAAATTTTAGGTGTATTTTTATTGAAATGTGGATAATCAGGATGGAGAATTGAAATTTGTTTCCTTTTTGAACTTTTCAAACCTAGAGTAGCATAATGCTTATATCCTCTGGGGGAAAAAAAAAAGAAGATACAAGGAAAGTAGGCCACTTGATAACTTTAATTTTAAAGCGGGTATAGACTTGTCCTTCCTTAGATATCTTTGGTTTGTAGGTAAGTGTAGTAAATAAAATTTAGTGCTTTACTGGATCATCATGATTCACAGGAAATTGTGAAGACCCTCTTCCTCTCCTTCCCAGAATCTCCTAAATTACTTGAGTCTTCCAAATTAATGTCAAGTGAAAGTAGAAATTTATTAGTCCAGTAGAGGCAATTTTAGATGCATAGGGACAGATTTATGTTTTCTGATGTAAGATCTTGCTTAGGTAGACCAGCTTCAACAGCTGTTTGTTTAACTTGTTTAGCTTGTTACAAATAGATTCTCCTGTAGGGTCTTTCACCTGTTAAATGTCTCTCATTCCAAAGTGCTTGGGAGATTTTCCTCACTAACATGCAAGCTCTATTTATCTTCTGCAAATTAATGACATCCAAAGCCTTTAAATTCTAATTCTTATTCAAAAGTGTTCTTGTTTTGCCTTTCCAATAAATCCCAGTTAGAATAGTTATTTCAGCAGACTGGGAAAAAAAGCAACTGAAACAGATGCTTTTTGTGAGACCAATGAAAAAATCATCTTGGCTTTAACAAAACCTGATTTCCTATTCACTACAAGAACTAGCACATAATGACCATATTTCAGTGAACTATGCCATCTCACGTTTGAATATATGCAAAATACTTAATTTCAAAATAATGTGACTACATGGCAGAGCAAAATTTCCACAAGAAATTAGCTCAAAACATACTTCCCACAGAAATTGCCTTGATTTACACACTTACAGCACAGAAAGGGTAGTAAATGCTAAGCTTTGTTTGCAAAAAAAAGAAAAATTACAAAATTCCGCAGTCTGATTTTTAGAACAGAGTGTCAAGTAAACAGTAACTTAATAAAGAAGAGGTAATACATAAATTCATGTCTTAAAATATGCACTGTTGTAACCTGTTGATATCATCTTACTCTTTGACAGCCATCGCACTGTTAGATATTTCATTATACTTCTTAAAGAGTTAAAATACTGAGGACCCTTGCAGTAAGTTAATAAACATAGAATTTGCACATATAAAGCTACAAGTGCATGTTTCCTATTGAAATTTTCTTGCCCCAGACTATCTTGAAAAACTTTCTCTAAGGATTTACTTTCCTCCATCTGCTGACTTGTTACAGGGCAAGTCACTTTTTGATTAAAAAGTCTGGGGGGAATAGAACAATGAAGTAAATTAATGTTTTATCAGATGTTAGCTTTTTTTTTTTTTTTCAGAGAGAATAAATTAGGAAAAAGTAAATTGCTCACATTTTAATTAGAAGAAGAAAATGGTGGGTTTATGCATACATTTTAAGGAGAAATTATTTTAACCAATTTCTCAACCATTGGGGAAATTAATATGGAGCCTTAGAATTATTGCCTGTTAAGTAAAAGAAATCCAAACTGTCTAATCAGATAAATATTAAGTTTTCAAAAACAAGATTTCAGTTCTTTTGAAACAGCTTCAGATAAATATAGGTTTAAATAACTAGAAAAGAACTGCATAAACCAATTCATGCTGGGAAAAAATATTCAATTTTTGATATGAAAATTTTGGCGCTTAGTTTTCACTGTTACTTTGGAAAAGCAAATGTTTTTGCTTTTATTCTTTTGGGGCAAAGTGAGAGTTGGTATTGGATTATAGAAATTTATGACAACATGAACAATATTTTAGGATCAGTAAAGTGCATTTACATATGTAGATATATATTTTAGTTCATATTTTTTACTTTAGCTCTGAGAAAGTGCCATGCTTTCTGCTTGCTGTATTTAAAGTGGAACATGAGGAGCAAGTTCTGTGAATCATGCCCTAATAAGAATCATGCCCTTTAGATTCTAATTTAAATGTGTGTGTGGTTGTACATACAAATGAAAGACGGTATTCGTGTTGGGTTTACAATGAAATAATCAGTCAGTATTTTAGACTCAGATGTAAGGAAAGGTATAAGGAGGTAGCTTATCTCTGGATATGGTTTTAAGGGCTTAAGTTAGAGTATTTTGGTATTCTGATATACTTCCCACAAGGAAAGGTATTATTAGAGTAATCATTTACAGTAATCCATATGATGCCATGTGAGAGCAACCCAGATTCCTTCAGCAGGACTTGATGCTATTTTTGAATAATACATTCAGTGTGCCCTTGTAGAATTCACAGTTCCCCAAACTGGTATAAACTGAGTCCCTAAGAGACACGACTGAAAAGAATGACACTGTTACAAACATTTAAAGATGCATTGTTTGAAGAAAGTGTTCTCTCTGAGAAGAAAGAGAACTGTGCGGAACAGTCTACATGTAGTTATCTGTTTAGATAAATATGGAACTAAGACAAGGCATATTTAGAATAGATATAAAAAATAATGAGATCAGTGAAACAACCTTACACTTGAAGTGACAATTGCCCAGAAGGCAAATGACAATAGATCATTGATCCGATGATTGCACATCATATTAGAGACATACTTGTTTATGTTTATACCTCACTTTATGCTACCAAAAGCTTTTAGCCACTTTTAAGAATGAAAGTCCCATTTGTCCCATGCCTATCATTCTTTAAAAAACAGATTTGAAAATTCTCCCTTTGAAGTGCCAGGCTTTTTATCAGTGCAAAGTAAATCTTACTCGTGTTACTTATTTCTAAATTCTAAAGTTCCTGAAGATGTGTCATACCATGGTATCTGAGTTTAGTAGAATGTAATTTCTGAAAGATCTTTCCTTTGTTGAGGGTTAAGAGCCACACAGGAGCAAGCAGTGGCTTTTGATCTTCTGTAATGAAACTCCCTCTGTTAAAGCTGGAAATTGATTTATTTTTTATTTTGGCATATAAAAATTGAGTGTATATTCTAAAACACAGAAGCACAGCAGGGAAAAAAATGTTGATGATACAGAAAAGTTAGTGTTGAAATGCATCATCTTCTTGAAGAGCACTGCTTAGTACCAGATATGTTTTTTTGTCGCATAATTTTTCCTGTTCCTTTTAAAAGGAGCCTGATGCTTAGAAACAGAATTGGTTTAAGACCTCATCAACTCCTGCTGCTCATTCTACATTGAAGTAGTCATCTGCTGACATATCATAACTATTTTCACAGCAACCAGTTATGATGTGTCAGACAGAGCATTCTAAATTGGAAATAAGCAGCAGACAAGTGGTAAAAAGAAAGAATACTTATGATTTGGTGAAATTGTCCCTTGTGATGCAAGGAATTTAAAATAAGTGGGAAAAGAAGAAAAGGTCAGGAAAATAAAAAACTTGACACATGCTGTACCTCTTCAAGGAGAGTATTTTTCAGTTCCTTGCTTTTACATAATTTTTATGTCCATTAGAGGAAAAAATCATGTTATTTCAGAGATTTCACAGAATATTCTGAGTTAGAAGGGACCCACAAGGATCACTGAGTCCAACTCTTAAGTGAATGGCCTGTACAGGGATCAAGCCCACAACCTTGGTGTTATTAGAACCATGCTCTAATCAATTGCACTACTCTAAATGGAATTTCTAAGTATAGTATAGTATTTGACCAAGTAACTTTTAATTTTGGTAAAAATAAACTTTTGCTGGGAGCAAATATTCACAAATAGGTAGATAAATAAATATATATGATTGGGGGCTATTTATATGAAATTGTGAACATGTAACTACATTTAGCTATTTGGAGTGAGAATGTGTAGTTATATCCTTTATGAAATACAAATTCACCAATGTCAGCAACAATTGTTTTTTCCAAATTCAACCTTTTGCAGGAATGAAAGGACAGAGAGGAAAGAAATGATAATAAGATGCCATTTGATTTGGGTTTAAGATGTGCCACGAGAATGTCTTATGGCAGAAACAGCCAAATTTCTTGGTCTTTGAAACAACATATCAGTATTACAGGTGACCAAAAGAGCAGTTCTCTCTAACTGCTGCTGCTTTGCCCCTGTGCCATGTGACAACTTGCACCATACCTTCTCCTCTTTCTCTGCCTTTCCACTTGTCATCTCCCCAGTTATGTATTTGCCTTGCTGTGCTCTCAGCTGGAAGGGTAAGCTATATCTTGCACTGCCTTCCTTTGCAAGGCATTGTGATGGTGCACAAGGGGGAGCTGCTAGTTACTGCATAGGAATAAGGCATTGTGTGTCTGATGTGATTCTCTGTTTTTAAGGTCTCCTGGCTCTTGCTTACTTTATTTCTACCTGTATTGTTCTTTCAAAGTAATTTTTTTCTCAGACCAACAGTGCTGATTTCCTGAATTTCTAGAGAACATCCAAAAAATTTGGTGTACAGTTTGCATTAAAATGCTTGTGAGTTGTGTGGTACTTCCAACATGCAGTTTAGTTAATTTATGTCCAAACGTCAACTGTCCTTATTCCTTCCCTACACTTTTTGAGATTTTATTTTACAGTTAAAAAAGAACAAGAGTATCATTTCTCTTTCTATTGTGTTGTTGACTGGGTTGATTCTTACACTTTCCCTGTTTCTTTTGAATTATAGGATGAAGTTTGTCCCAAAGCAGATGGTGATCCCGTTCAGCGGTGTGTATGGGCAACTGCTGTTAATGTAAAAAATAAGTTCATTTACGTAACTCAGCCCACACTTGACAGAGTTCTTATTGTTGATGTACAGTCTCAGAAGGTTGTGCAGGTATTTATTTCTCATTTTTAAAGTCAATATCTAATTTGAACACAAGAATTTAAGACTTGCCTTCATATATCAGAAACAAGATACAATTAGCTTCAAAGTGAATACAATATTTGGAAAAGAGTTCATCCACTTTCAACATTCAGCAGCAGTTTCTGTTGAGTGACTGTTCTCAATAGGCAATTGGGAGGGAGATAGCATGGAAATAGGTCTTATAAGTATTAATCAAGTAGTTGTGGAAACAAGTTCTTTAGGAAGTTTCTGCCTTGAGTACTTTTAACTTGAAAATGAGGATGAGTTAAAATAGGTCTTATCAAGAAGGTGTCTGTCAGCTTTAACAGGAAAGGTCAGGTTTGGCTACAGAAGGTGGAGCACTGTTGCTCTGTAAGCTTTTAGTCAGAGAAATTACTGGAACTGTGAAAATAAACACCATCCTTAGCCAAGACTGGAGAGTATGAATTCAAACTTCTTCTTTGCTTCTCTTTCTTGGTCTCTGAGATGCTGAAGATACTCTGCTTAGTGAAAATAATTCACTGAGTAAAAGAGAGAAATCAATGCTATGGTACAGGGATTAATGCAGTCACAGAGTTAGTGGAAGACAGGAGAGGTGGGTTGACCCTGGCTGGAGGCCGGACACTCACCAAAGCTGCTCTGTCACTCCCCCCATCCCCAGCTGGACAGGGGAGAGAAAAGGCTTGTGGGTTAAGATAAGGGCAGGGAAAGATCACTCACCAATTACCGTCACAGGCAAACCAGACATGACTTTGATAATAAATTCAGTTAATTTCCCTATCAAAATCAGAGCAGGATAATGAGGAGTAAAACAAATCATAAAAACACCTTCCCCCAGCCCTTCCTCCTTCCTGGGCTTCACTTGATTCCTGAAACTCTACCTTCTCCCCCACTAGCAGTGAAAGGAGATGGGGAATGGGAGTTACAGTAAGTTCATCGTGATTTTTGCTGCTGCTGCTTCCTCAGGGAGAGGAGTCCTTTCCCTGCTTCATTGTGGGGTCACCACCATGGGAGACAGTCCTGCATGAACTCCTCCAACATCTTTCCCATGGGCTACGGTTTTTCATGAACTGTTCCATTGTGGGTCCCTTTCGACAGGATACAGTCCTTCAGGAACAGGCTGCTCCAGCTTGGGTCCCTGTGGGGTCACAAGTCCTGCCAGAAACCTGATATCAAACTGATTACAACCAGTTTGATATATTTGTTCAGGAAGAGAGACTAAAAACCCATAGTCTTAGTACAATCCACAAGATTTGAAAGACTGGAATGCTTTCTATGGTCTCTAATTGACATTCATGTGTAAACTTCCTTTCCTACAGATGAGTGATGAAATACCAATGTAATTGCATTTATTAGCATTTAGACTTCAGTGGAAAAAGTATATTAAGCCTTTTAAGTAAAAAAGTTGGAGATTCTTTTTGACTTAGGTTTTATAAAATAGTTTGATTGGTAGACTCTTCTAATTTGTCTTCAGTTACATATATATATATATAAATATATATATTATTTTACAACTATCAAAATGTTTAGAGATGCTTGCCACAAAGATATATGTTAATTAATAAGATATATTCAGTAAATTAACTACTAATTAAAAGTGCAACCCTTCCCCAGAAACATGTAAAGCAACTGCCCAGTTTTTGGATAGAGTCAGGTAGATTACTGTTCTATCACATAAATATTCAAGTTTCTGTAATGAGCAGAAAAGCAGAAATACAGAGTGTGTAAGTTTTATACAAAGCTTTGTACACTAACTCTGTGCTACTTAGTGAATACACTGAGCTAAAAACTGGATACTCCACAAGCTTTCATGCAGGACCAGGGGAAAAAACCATCACTTTAAAAGAAATTTTATTTGGAGGGATAGAATAGCATTGCTTTTCCACTACTTTAGTGATATCCATATTGTGAACTTAGGAAAGTATAGAATAAAATTTATCCCCCTATGGAAACCTTTTGTGGGAATGGAAGTCTCTATTTTGGTGGTTCCAAGCAATTGGGTATTCATAATAAGTTATCTTTCTGTTTCACAATACTTAACACGGACATTTGGTAAGACAATATACCTTAGGGATAACAGATGAACTGGATAAATAAATTAACAAGTTGTTTTGAACACCTGAGCAGAATTTCTGCTCATTTTTTACTGATCTGAATGTTATTTCTTAGCATACACTTAGCCAAATACTTGGGAAAAGTACAAGGGTACTTGCTCTGTGTGCAGCTTAACTATGCCATTATTCAAAATAAACTTAGAAAAGCAACAATAGTTACAAACAAAATAAATAAATAATGAAAGCATAAAACCTATATACAACCTCTTAACACATAATATAAAACCGTAAAAAACAGAACCACTGCTGATTCACAGATGGCTTTTAGAGTTGAAGTAATGCTAATTTGGAATTTAGAGACAAGTCAAGAGATACTTTCTTCAGCATTTCTTATAACAAGCATGGCTCCGTCTTCTTATCTTTTAAAAATAAGCAATTTTTTTTTTGGCTTTATTTTTTGAAAGCAGCAAGAATTTTCTAGCCATTGAATGTTGCTTTACTTATACGATATGCACATACACAAACAGTTATACAAACAGGAGGCACAGAAGGGAATTTAATTTTTCAGTCAGATCAGTCTGTTTTCATTATTTATAGTACTTCCTAGCACAGGAAAAAAAAAAAGATAATTGATTTTTAGAAAATAGAAACTAAGCTGTTCAGAAAGGAGAGCATTTTTCTTGTTAGGCTACCTTTTCTCTAAGTGTCATGTTAATACAGGGGATATTATTTACATACCTGTACATGTAACCATTTGTAGTCTACATCTTAAATAAGCAACCACCTTCTGCTCTGTAAATGCACATTTGAAAAAAACATATATGCTGGTAGGAACTAATGTGGAGATAACTTCATATTTTGAAAGTGAGCAGCAGTCTAATGAAATTTCTGTCACTGTGTAAAAAACCCAAAGAAAACTCAAAATGTATTTGAAAGGACATTAAGTCATGTAACGGTGCTGGTTTTCTGTGTAGAAATAATGTTGGTTTGGTTTTGGTTATTATGATGTTTTCTTGGAAGTATTACTATGTATGTTACACTTACTCCTTTCTACTATTGAAGTTAATGTAAAAGATGTGTTCGCATATGTAACATGAATTATTTTTATGACAGCTATATTTATCAAAATAAGTACTTCAGAGTATTCCATAGCAGATTAAAATGAAATGTATTGAAAATGTGGATGATGTATCTTTAGAGATATGTATAGAGAGAGACTTTTTAACTTATCCAGGTAATTCTCATTATAACATGAAGAGAAGTATTTGCTTTCACTTGTAAATTCTTGAAAGCAAGCACTGTCACCAGCAATCGTCCAGTATTGCCTAGCAGCAGACCACTAACTGGGATGACTGAGAGGCACTGTGAAATCAGCAGTCGTTATTGTTCAGTCCATAGTGTGCTGCTGGCAGATCATTCTGGCTAACTGGAAACAGCTGTGAAAGCCGGCTTCCGAGCTGCTCAGCTCATTTTGCTTCTGGCTCCTCTCCTGAGAGCTGTTCTACCTGTGCTTGACCCCACAGGCAATTCTTTATGCTCCTCCTGGCTGTGCCATGACCCTGAGCCTGAACGCAGCTGGCACTCCTTTGGCAGAACATGTTTGGGTCAGACCTTTGTCTGGGGAAGCCAAAAGGAAATTTGACATGCCTGAACAAATTAGCTATACAACAGCCCAAGTATTATTTTAAACAACTTGTCTTCTAGCGTGCAGCAGAAAAATGTTATCAAACACACATGACCTCTTTCAAGGGGTAACTTCTGATTTTAAATGAGCCAGTAAGCAACCTGGCTTCATTTTCCATTTTCAAAAGGAAAAACAAATTCTGCTTAGATGAAGCGGTCGCTTGCAACACCTCAGGAGTACAGTTAAGTATCATCAGCAGGCTCAGACAGCCATTAGTGCATTATCTTGAGGATCTACATCATTAGTTTAAATTAGGTTCACTTAATTAGCCAGCTGGTACTCTCCTTGACACACTGATAAACAAGCTGTGCTTTACAGTTCCATAATGGTAAGACTAAAAAACAATTTCCACCTATTTTTTCTGCTTTAATGATGAAAATAAAAAAGTAATCCCCCCAATTGTTTACCTTGTGCAGAACGTCTCTTAATCAAATACATTGTCCTCCTGTTCCATACCTCTGAAGTCTTCAGTTTTATAACAAAGGAAGTTGAGAGCTCAACTGTCTAAAAGGTTCATAATCTCAAGAGACGGAGCGCAAGGTTATAGGGAAAACACTTTGATTCTGATCAGAAGTCCATGAAAAGTAGCAACTGTAATTGGAAAACATATGAAAACAATCTTTCCAACCTCAACAAAATACACCCATTTTAGCTTTAGGTGCAGCAATATTGTGTTGGTTTTATGTGGTAACACCTTCCATTGATTCCAGCATGCGGCTTGAGAATATGCTTCCCTTTTCAGCCATTTCCCAGTAATTGGTGTAGTTTTTCAACCAATATGTATAAAGTGAGAGTGACGATAGGGAAGGGAGATAAGTACTTTTTTACTTGATTTAAAACCTTTGTTTTCAGCTCCTTAATAGCTTCAGCGTAATGTAATTTTGATGCCAAGTGTTAGAGCATATGTTGAATAAAACCGACATTTTCAGCAATTCAATAACTCTGAATTAATCAGAGGGTTGTTTCAACAATTGACAACATAATTTTTAAATACAATCTGAAAACATTAGGAAATGCATGTCTACTCATCTTTTTAATTCAAGCATATAAATTATTTTTCCTTTGAAAATGTGACAGAAACTAAGGGTTTCTATTTTTATTATGCTTTAGGCAGTAAGTACAGATCCTGTTCCAGTGAAACTACACTATGATAAATCACATGATCAAGTCTGGGTGCTGAGCTGGGGAAACATGGAAAAGAATTCACCAACTTTGCAGGTGAGGTGATCAGTATGATTATATATAAGAAAATCTAGACAAGTTGAACCTTTGTATAATTGCCATGTATTGTATGTTTTCCTTTAAGTATTGTTACCAGGAGAGGCAGTGAAGAGATTTCAGGTAACCCGAAAACGAGTCGGACAACTGACTGCTTAAAAAGTTAGTGATTATTTTCAAACCCGTAGTCAGAAGTGACAATGGCAAATGGATAGCAGGATAAAGAATGCAGCTGAAAGCAGCAGCATGTTCTGTAACTGTCAATCTTTCCAGAGCAAACTGTTGCTCTTTATGATGGTTTTGTCCCTAATTAGAGGATAAACTGGACATTAGATATATTTCTATTTCACTAACTTTTTATTGATGTTCTGGAGGTGTCAAGCTCCATCTTTATTGATTTTTTTCAGATGTAAAATATTAAAAATCTTTACTTTTCCCATGCCTCTGAGCAGTGACAAGGCTAGAGACAGTCACTAAGGAAACATCTCAAGAAGCTATTATTGTACTTACATTACTCTTTTTTCATTAATTTCTGTTCCTTATTTAAAGTAATCCATTGATACTATGACGATCATCTTTATGTCATAATTGAAAAATTCACTTTTATTTCAGTTTTTTTCCTTCAGAAGTTAATGAAATCCTTATGTATTTAATATATATTTATATATAAGAAAAAGAATAAGGGAAATTCAAATCAAAAAATTAATAACTTATGAGAACACCTTTTTAGCACTTACATACTCTTATTAGCTTTGAGCATGCAAGGAATTTGTAGGAGTTTAGCTGTCACTCCTCCCCAGAACTGATAACTGAGTCTGTCTTTCCATATTTTAAAGAGATTGATCATCCTTACTCTCATTTTTCTTACAGTATAGATGATAAATTATTTTAATTTTTTTTAAAATCCACTCTTAAGTGCATGCATGTAAATATCATAGTGGCTATTACATGGAATTGTCTTTTATTCATCCATAAACATCTCAGAGAAGGTCCAAGATTCGAAAAAAATTGGTTCATAACAGTGTAAGGAATATGTAAACTCAGTTAATCTTCTTCTTCTGAAATATGTTTGTACAATGTTGAGTTACCTCATGCTTGACCAGAATTAGGAGTATGTGTAGCCATATGTTCCAGAGGATCAGTTGATAGCATCTTATCTTTTCACTCTGACTGAAGTGCTTAAGAAATTAATCTGACTCTGGGATCTAGTGTTAAAAAAAAAAAAAAGGGAAAAAAAAATTTACTTTGAACTAAGAACTCCTAGAGGCTTTAGTAATGTAAATGAATACATATGGATTCAGGGGTAATAAAAAAGAGGGAGGGGAAATATAAATATGAAGATTAAGTGGTCAGGTGCATAACAGTTCTCTCAAATCTGTAATGCTGATTAACTTCATTCACTTTGATTTGCGTTTGTTTTCTTGCCAACTGAAAGATAATACAAGAGAAGGAATACAGAGGCAACACTGATTTAATTCATTTGACTAGAGATCAGATTTTGAAAGGAAAGATATTTCTCTAGTTTATAATGTTGTTACTTTATGCAGGTGATAACGCAAGCCAGTGGGAGTGTTTCTCATCACACAATCCATACTCAGCCAGTGGGAAAGCAGTTTGACAGAGTGGATGACTTTTTTATTCCAACTACAACCCTCATCATCACCCATATAAGGTAAGTTTTGTCTGAATTATAATTAACTTTGAAATGAACTAGAATATTTTCTTCAGAAACATTTCTTCATAAACAAACTCAATTCAAGTTGAAGTGAAAACAAGCTATATATAAGAATATGTACATTTATTATCATTTTTCTTCTGTATTTCACCAGATGTTCAAAAGTTCAGCTGCTCTATGTAGTAAAATTGAGGTGCAATATCATCTGGGGTTTTCTTGAGGAATTGATAACTGTAATATTCAGATAATTATTTAAGTTAGGAGCATACATTATTAATTTCTTCTACTGCTAAGAGCAGTTGCCCTATATAGTATTTGCCACAGTGTATTATATATATTGTATTAGAGTTATTCTTTTCATTAAGAAATGAAAAAAAAAAAGAAAAACACTTTTGGAGTTTAAAATGGGATTGTGATTCTGCTCATTCAGTTCTTTCTACATATTTTTTTATCGGGCTCTCTACATTTTTAGGACTGCCAAGTTTCTCTGCAGGCTGACACAGACCCATTTCATCTCAAAACACCTCTGCCAACAATTAACTCCATTGTTTATTCTGATATTTCAGGTTTTCTATAGAAATGCCTTCATTAGATGTTCTTAACTGACCTACAACATCATCATTCACGTTTAGCAAAAATCTCAAATCATGAATGTAAACATGCATCGTCATTAAAAAGGATATAATTTCTGATTGTAATGGGGAGTAGTCTTTGAAATGTGAAAACATGCAATTTAGGCTGATTTTATAATTGATTCATGAGCTTACTTGAAATGCTATCTAATTCTGAGCACCTTTTCTAGAAAAGAAAAAAAAACTCACTTTTTGTACACACAATTTGTTGGGGTTTTTTTGTGTATTCTTTGAAGAGCTATTTATGTTAGTTGTTAAAAGAATTTGCCTTCCATAAAATGTCTGCCCTGCAAGTAGTTTGATTTTTTTTTGTTTAAATAAGAATGAACTGTATGAACAGACTGTCAGGAAAGATTTTAATTTTAGCTGTATTCATCAAATCAGTATGATATAGAAAAAATCTCTCTTGAGTTTAATATCACCAGTCAACAAAAAAAGCACTCAATAAGAGCACATGTTTCTTAAAGTTGTTAACAAACTTAAAAGCTTGAGCTTATTGTTCTTTGGAGTATATGCCAACAGGGGAGCAATTTATGAGTGTGAATTGCAAAAGACAGCTACAAGAGAAATAATACCATTGGCTAAGTTAACTGGCAAGTTTATTGCCCAAGGGATCTATTAACTCTTTGTTAGAAATCAATTCCCTTTGGCCATGCAACACCAGCCCCTTCCAGAAAAATTTAAGCTTTTTGCAGCTAGGTGCATTTGTCACCTGTAAACTAAAATTTTGAATGACAGAGCAGAAGACAGCGTGTGTGGTTTAATAAATTAGCATCCAGAACCAAACTTACTGTCTGAAATGTGCAGTTCTAAGCAAAAAGAGACATAGCAATTAAAAGAATGAATTAAGTTTTGTAACATCTGTTACCATTTACAGTGTATTGTTATCTACTGCATATTCTGTCCAATCAGTTATTCGTTAATCACTATAAAGATCAAGGGACAGAACATAAAGATAGGTTCACTTGTTGAATTCAAGGAAGAGAAGTAAGGGAGAATAATTTAAAGCTATAGTGGGTAATTTTTAAATTTTTATTTTAATAGTAGCTAAAATGGTAATTGCTAGTAGTACATATATAAGTATTTAAAACATTTGTAATTACTGAAAAATTTTAAAAAAGTTTTATTTAAGAAGTGATGGAACTATATATTTGGTTTGCCTAGGTGAGTTATTTTTATACATGAAAATTCAAATGGGCTGCCTATTACTAAAAAAGAAAACTCCACACATCTTAATGCTGTCTTGGGCAGCAGATAATTTAGGACACACTTCCCCCAGACCAGGCATTTTAAAAGACACTATAAATTTTGGTCTAAGGTAAACAGTAATTCATGCCAAGGAAAAAAATACTTTCCCAAATTTTTCCTACCACTAATTGATACAATGTTTGGTTGTACTTATTATACAGCAGGAGTCAGGGCAAATAACGCTTTGGTTCATAGCCAGCAAGCATAACATTCATGTTCTGAACAACTGTGATGCACCATCAAAGCAGCAACTAAAGCATGTAGGCACGAGCCAAAAAGTAGAGGAAGGATAGACTAATTCTGTTATCTTTGAACCTTCTTTCATAATTAGTTTATAGTTGATATGTATACAGAAGAGGACAAGAAAAGAAACTTGATCGTTTGGAGAAGAAAAATATGGTAGGTTCAGTACCATCTGGTCCAGTTTTGGGACATTAGGAAGGTGTCTTCCTTTCTTTTATGTTCCAGTCATATTATTTCCTTCAACTACTGAGATGAAGGAGAAACAAATCCACTGTTGTACAGAGAGCCTCAGCTGCAGATAGCTCTGATTAACACCCCATGATAATGCTCTAAAAATACAGGTGATTTAATTCTAGAATTTCTGTGTGGTGTTTTTTTCACAAGACTAGTTCACCTGCTGACTCTAAGAGAGGGGTTGCCCCGTGCCTTTGAGCGTTTCTTCACGATGGAAATAAAATTGCTTCTTTTTGTCACTAAACAAGCTTAGAGTTTAGAGAAAGCCACTTTTGCTTGACTTTATTGAGTTTCTTGTGCCAGCCAGTTGTAGTGTAATGCACTAAAGTTCTTAGTCAATCCGTAACGAAAAAGAGGCTATGACACAAAGCAGTAATAATTAGTACTGGAAAGAACCCTAAAAGAAGTTTGTTCAGTCTTGCTCTTGGAAATCTGAAGATCTGAAGGCCACAAATCATATATTCTTCTTACATGTCTTGAAAAATAGCCTGTTCTGCTATTATCATTGGCTATGTTTTACGTCTGGTAAGTGCACTCACTGTCAATACACACTGAATCATACCAAGAGAATGAGTGAATATAAAGCACTCTTTTTCATGCACACTGTCATGCACATATTTTCAGTGCACCCAGGTTGGAAAAAAGTCTCCCCCTACTCTGAGTTCTATTGAAAAATTGTCAAATACTGGGGCCACACAAGTAGATAGGATGAGGTCTATTGCTCTGTAATAAATGGTACAAATTCCAAGGTGTTTTTCTTCAGTTATTACTGCAGTTTTTTGTTTTGTAGATACATCCTATAATAATTGAGCATTTTTTCAATATTTGGCCTTATACATTTACTGAGAAGACAATTTTATTCAGTGAACTGTTTTCTGTGCCAAAGTAGTTCAGCACAACCAATGATCTTGTCCTTAATTGCCTGCTAATACCACTCCTTATCATAAAAATAGTCATTTGGAATTAGTATGTCTGATGGCTGCAGAAAGATGACTTGTACAATACTCACGAAAATATACTCTTGAAAGGCTAAGGAGCAAAAGGGCTGATTATTTCAGCTCCACTGTTCGTAAATCGAAATGAACAAAAGATAATTGGAATAAATTAATATCTATCACTACACTGCTGTAAAATGTTTCAAAAGATGAATGAACTCACTGTTATGGAGTAACTCCAACTTTTTAGATGTTTTAATCTTTTAGCAAGTATTTTAAATGTCATACAGTTACCTGACCTAACAAGTGGAAGAATGAGCAATCAACTCACTGGTGAGATGGCTCAGTATCTGAACAGAGTTAACATATTCTCTGTTTGAGTTTTTTCCTCTCTTTTATGTCTTTGTTGTGTACGGTAATAGGGGAAGCAGTCTTTCCAAAATTGCACTTATTCATTTGTACAAAACAGTCCAAAAAATAAGCTTCTCTTTAAGAGGTAATTGAAATGTACTGGCAATGCATTCCTGTGAACCTTCTTAAATAAAACCCATGTAGGGAAGTGATTCATAAATTCACATTTTGTTCCAGAGTTTAAGCCCCTACAGAGGTGTGAAGTAGCTGACGGGGTGTGAGAGCATTTTCTGTATTTCTGTGCAATTAAGCACATGGAAAATATTATTTTTTGCTTTAAAACCCCTACATAATCAGAAAAAACCTTTCTATTCACTTGTTTGCAAGTGAAACAATGGAAGTGTTAAATGCGAGCCAACTGTAGACAAAAACATGAACAGGAGAGTTCATGTTTATTTATTATTTATTCATTCATTTATTATTTTAATTTAGGGGTCTTTTTCTCACGTAGACAATATGATTTAGTGCAAAGATGGAGGAAATTAAACATTTTACAAATTTAGTTAACAATGCATATTAGAGGAGCATAAAATTTGAAAGTCATCCAACGCGATACATATAAAGTGCTACTGGGAAAATAGGGAAACATCTTGAAAGCTTGAGGAATCAGAGAAAGCTCAGGTGTACCAGGGCAAGCAGAGAAGATCTAGGAAGTTCACTGCAATTTCTAGTAATGGTTGTGGAATCCGTCAATGAATCCTACATGGTGGCACAGCACACGAAGGAGGTCCAACTGAGTTAGGGGTTCATTCTGCAGTCTCCCGATGTGTTTTAGTGGATTGTAGAGCTAAATGGAAACCTTGTAATCATTCTTTCCCCTTTCTGTGTATTTGTCGCCCCAGAAGCAGGACAGTGCATAGGATCTTTTGGGAAAGACAGAGAGGAGACACTAAAAAGTTTTTTCTGCGTATTTTTTTGCTTTAGTAGTGGAATTTGGAGCATCTTGGTTCCAGAGGGAATATGGAGAATGAGAGATTCAGCTCAAACAGTTTTAAAACACTGAAACTTATTTTGTCCAAAGACCACCACTGGCAACAGCAACATCTATTGAAATAAGTGACTTTTTGAAAATGGCAGGTACCCTTTAGTTCAGTCCTGCTCCATTCACCTGTCCACAGCTAAAAAGCTAGGGATCCATGAATGTAGCCACGGCATATCTTTAAAACTAGGGAACTCTCAGTCCTTTAGGTGAGACAAACCATGTGTCCAAATTAACACTTCACCTGTATCCTGCTTCATCTCTACTCCTATATTCTAACTGGAAAGGACCATTGTTTGCAGGCTTTAAAATGTGCTAGGCAGTAAGGATTCCCAACAGTGCCTGTCAGTGAGCACCTACTGAAATGATGAAGTAACTGGCATCACTCCACAATGCATTTAAGATTTGCTGTCACTGAAATGATGTTCCGAGGTGTACATAATGTTTTTTGATCCAGGGCATTTTGGAATTCATGAAGAAAATATTTTTAAAATTCATTTTCAGTTCAGTATTATGAAATTTAATTAATAATTAATTGCACATTTAAATGTAGCTAATATAAAATATTTTAATATTTTTATTCAGAGCAATTTTAAAACACGCTGAAATCTGTGACTGTTTCTAATCTAGCAAAATATATGTATGTATGCACAAATAGAAACACACATATATAAAAAATCGATTTGGAAAACTATCCTACTTCTGGAATCAGTTATTCCACATGCCTTTTCCCATGTCAGCTGACAATACAATACTGCTTGACCAATTTATTTAACTCATGCCCAAATCTTTTCCTCTTAGGTAGCTTGAGTTAAACTTCACAAAGCTCTCAAACAAAAATTCAAGCTGTCAATAAAAAAAAAAAAAGGATTGTATCAAAAACTGTTTCCAGTTCAGTGAGGCTATTTAGAAATGAAAGTTCCCTTCAAATGTTACATAAACAAGAGATTGCAGACAGCCTTTGTAGCACCATAAAACTATAGCATCAGTAAAAAAAAGAATTCCTTGTGTTCTATTTGTCTCTCCTCATTAGCTCAGAAAATGGCTAGAACCTGGCTTGTGTCTTGTCAGTTCAGCAAAGACAGTTTTGCAAAACTGTAAATGTTTGGGGGTTTTCACTCTGTAAGTTTTTTTTCTTTTTTTGCAGAAGTCATTACAGGAATATTTACCTTTAGGATAATATCATCTGTCCATCTGAAGTGGCCAAAACATTACTATAAATAAATGTTGTACGTCTCCTAGTACCTACCTGCTTTTAAAAATTCAGCATCTGCCAGTGTGTGAAAGTACATGAAACAATGAAATGTATAAAAATGTTATCAACTATAAGAAAAAGCTAATCCCTGCAATTATGACACATAATTTGTTGTACCCAGTGGTTAAAAGTTATCTTAGTGCTGCCTTAGTTACTCATCGGTTTTCAAAAAAAGCCCCAAATTATAAACATTCATCTATTAGCTTGGAGGTAATCTTAAAATGATGTAATTAACCATTTTTTGTATGTTTGTTAATAAAGAACCAGAGCACAATTATTTTAAAAAATTGTGCTGGGTCTGACTTGGATGGAGCTAGTCTTCCTGATAGCAGCCAGAATGGTGCTGTGATTTAGATCTGTGACACTGGAATAGTGAAAATTTGATTGGAAATTTTCATTTGTTCAGTTCTACCTTTTTAACGTTCAGATTTTTGTTAATTACATTTAAGCTTTCCTGTTTGATGGTGCAAATCTATTGTCATGGTTTAGGAATGGTATTCCCCAATTTAGCATTCCCCCTAAAAAGAAAACCATGAGCTGCTCCCCTGCCCCATCCCCTCCGGTGAGAGACAGAAGGCAGAGATGACGAGTTGAGATCAGAAGAATTTACTAGAAACAGCGATGGGATAAGAAGAAGAGCAGCAACAACAACAATACTAACAATAGAAGTGTAAAAAGAGAGGGTCATTTACATGCAAAAAATGCTCATCGAGGACTCCAGGTGACAATGACGGACGGGTTCCCTACCCTGCCACACTTTTCTACTCAGAGCCACACCGTTCTTCTTGGAAGCAAGAGTCCCTTACTCACAACCCCTGGCAATGATGTAAGGTGGTACCGAATAACATTACGGTGTTGGCCGCGCCCACTCAGTGCAGTGCACTGCAGCCCAGAATTCCTGGGCTCCAGCAATCCTTCGGGCTCAGACTGCCTGGCAGCTGGGACTACAGGTGTGTGCCACCATGCCCAGCTACTGTAAAAAAATTAACTATGTCCTGGCTGGAGATAGGACACCTATTTTAAAATTTTTAGTGATCACACAAATCAAAGACTTTAAGAAGACTTCCAAATCTACACAAATAGACTGTTTTGTCTGAGTTCCTTCGATGGGTTCTCAACAGTCAGCATGTAACATCTTATGGTGAATAAAATGCCCAAACTTCTGTTTTAACAGAGCCACCCCAACGCACCCTCATCTCCTGTGTTATCTACAAATTAGAACACAACAACTTGCTATGATAATATTATATTTTTAATTCAAATGTGGTCTCTGATGCTTTTATCTGCACAAAATACTATTGAATCATAATTTTTTCATACAAAAAAGTATCTTTTTATGTTCAGGTTAATATTTTCTTAATTTAGGTCATTATCAAAAAAGATGGGAGAGAAAGGAATTTTGGTGAAGTTCAGTATTTGTTCTTAAGAGTATTCGCATATCCCCAGCTATAACAGTATGTGAACTTCATTTTTAAAATGAAGAAAAAGATCTTTTGAGACTGTTTTGACGTATGTAATTTATCACCTTTGTAGTCCCTATCTCTCCCTCATTATTCATTCCGTACTAGTGCTGACTATTTCTTTTGACATATATAAATTTGGCTCTGCATTCCATATGACATCTGCCCACCTTGATGTTACCACATTTTCTGAAGTGCCAGATCCTCTTAATCCTATCCTACCTTGTACTGACATTTAGGAGCATCTTTGGAATGTCTTTTGTTCACTGTGTCTGTATAGCTAGCCCTTTCTTTGACTTTTATTGCTTTCAAAATGAAGTGATTTTTTTTTTTTATTAAATTGCTAGCTCTCCTTCCCTAGAAGGTATGAAAAAGAAAACCGCATTTGCTGCCAATACTAAAAATAGATTTTTGCTGTGCAGGTTCCTTTATGATATAACATGATCATTCCTAGATTCTAAAAATGTAGGAATTAAGGTGTTTCCTTTTGTTCTTAAATTTCTCCATTTATTTCTCGTCAGCTCTGTTATCATTGGACAAAGATTTGCAATAATTAAAAAGTGTATTGTGTATACACATCTTGCAAGTGCTCCAGAGGAGAGACCTTGAAAATTAGCAGATTCCTGCATCGCTAGCACCCTGAAAATTCACGATTTATCCCTACCCTGTGCAAATATGCACTAAATGTGAGCCAGAAGTCCTGAATTCTGTCCAACATGTTAAAACAGGTCAGCTCTTCCTGCAAGATCTAAAAAGAATGACTGAAGAAGCCACCATAGTATCTGGCCAGCTGTGGGGAAATTTTCCTAGTAGTTCTTTACCCATGGGTCATTTAAACATATTCTTTAACATAAATTTGGGGTGACAGTCTGTTTCTTTCTCTGGATCTCTAGTGAGATATAAGTTAAATGCTATGCAAATATAATCTTAAACTTAAATAGAAATGTAATGAAATTAAAATAAAAGGAAAAATTAATAGAATATGTTAATATAATTTTAAGAGTATTTTAGGGAGTGTACTATTTTCATTATGAATGTGGGAAATTAGTTAACAAATTTTTGCCTTTCTCTTGTAAGCACTTAAATGATTTATCCAGCTGAGTTACAGAAGACAACTTGCCTGGGGTCTTTCCCACAAGTAATGTTTGAAAGATTGTATCCTTGTGACTTTTCCACCCAAGTAAAAGCTATCACAATAAGAATGAGGATTTTGCTGATAGCACTTATAGTATCATTTGCTTTGGCTCAGCAGTATTTAATTTGTGGTGTTTGTTTTTTCATCCCAGAGCTAATCTTATTAAATATGATGTAGGATAAACTCAGAAACTGAAAGCTTACCGATGCTCAAAACCTATTTATTTTATAATATTAATTTCTATTCCTGTTGCTTATTGTTTAGGAATGGACTTTTTTTACTATTCAAGTTCTGAGCACAAAGCTTAATTTTTAGGAGATCCCGTTAATCTAAGAACATAGCACTTGTCAGGATTCCTTCAAGCCCTTGTAGAAATATTTCTTCCCTTCTGTCTTGCATGGCTGTCTTGAAGTCCTTGATATCCTTATTTTTCAAAATAATGGTCAGTATGTGCTGAGACAGTAAAAGGAAGAGAGAAAGAAATAATTATTTTAGTATGTTTGTCATCGACTGTGAAATCTCAGCCATCCAACTTAATTGTCATCTCTACACTGAATTCTCTGACTGAGAATGGAAATAGAGAAACCGTGTTCACTTCTATGAAGTATATAAAAAGCAATATCAAAACAGAATAAAACCTTCAGAACAAATCTGTGAATATCAATCTTGGAAATCTTGGAATACTTACCTATAAAGGTCACTTCCCTTTCATTCAGATCTCTCAGGTGGTGTTCAGCAGTTGTTATCCCCTCTGTGTAGCACAACTGGCCTTCTGTGGCACTTTCTCTTTCACACCTAGCCTTTGCTGTGTCCTTCCCTATTCTATTTCAACGATTTTTAGGCTCTAATCAGCAGTTTTAGCATTCCTGAGACCATCTGCTCCCACAGATACAAAAATGTTGTTTTCATACATCTTACAATTGAATATTAAGTTCCTCTCTGAATTAATCTATGAAGACCTGCATTTATTTGTTTCAATATTATTAACTAAACATATGAGGTATATATGACTAATGATGGGTTAGATCTTTGCTGGCATCTATTTCTTTATCTTAAAAAGGTATTCCTTAATCCACATCTACAATTAAAAATAAAAATAATATTGATTTTAATGAAGGCAAGTTATACCTATACATTAATTTTCCTCTTTCATCCCACATCTTAAAAATTTTGAAGAATATCTGTTATTTTATAGACAATGTAATTGAAAAGGTACAGATGAGATTTTTAATGTGCTACTCTGTAAGAACTCAGAAACCCAAAGTTTTCAAAACCAGAACTTCTTCCCAAACAGTAGTATAACAAAGTGGTCAATATTTTTAGAAAATTAGATCTACCATCACGTTCTGTTTTTCATCAGAAATGACCTTTTAAATCATCTAATAGAAATGATAGTGATGATCTTGTTTTACACTAAAATTACTCATTTTCCATAAGAGTGGCCTGACAACCTTCTGTTCTGTGGTTTTTAATTTTCTTTTTTTTCCCACCAATTCTTTCCCAATCTTATTTCTTAAGACTACCATTCTACAACTTCACAGGTACATTATCACAGTCACACAATATTGCTGCAAATGTTATTTCTCTTTTTGAAGTGACACTTTAAAATATTTCATTTACAATACTTGCAGCAACAAAATAGGTAAAATGGTGAAGAAGGCAGAAATATTTTACAGATGTGTGTGTGAATATATATATTCACACAAATAAACACAAAACCAGAGAACTATCAAGATTTTCTCCAAGATGCAAATATTTCCTCAGATAGGAAGATGCTTTGTGCTTAATGCTGTTACGTGCAATTGCCAAAGAAGAATTTAAAAAGCCTTTTCTGATGCAAAAGAAAACTATGAAGCAAGTGTTCTTAACGTTGTGAAGAGCATCAGGAACTTAATTAGGAAAACAAACTTAGAAGGTTAAAAAGTGTTATAGTACCCAAAAGAAAGGCACCATTTGTGCTGATAAGCAATACCTACTGGGTAAAATCCACTTAGCTTTTTGTTATTATTCAGTAACCATTTTTTGACCAGCAAAAATTTTTTAAAAAGTCTTTTCTGAGCAACCTGCCAGAAGTGGACTATTCTAGGCAACAATAATTTTGTAAGTCCTGAGAACAAAACTGTTATGCTCTTGTAGTGCTGAGTTTTTGAAATCAGAAACACTTCCAAAATTAAAAATGTGGGGTTTTATCTAGAGGTAAATTTTTTATTTCTCTTTTATAGTACTGTAATTGTAATAGAAAATGACAATAAAAAGTTGTATATTTTAAAATCACTTTAAGTAAGAAAAATATAATTTGATGATTTGGATGGTATGAATTTAAGCCATCTGAAGTCAAATAAACCAGTGTGAGCAGTCTTCCTTAGAATCACCAGTGTATGAGTATAAATGGAAGAGTAGTTCTAATAAAGTAAATAATGGTTGCAGTGTTGTATGTTAAATTCTTAGAAAATCCTTATTTGTGCTGGTGGCAACATGAAGTACCAGTGACGGCAACTGAGCTATACAGCTAAGTAAAGAGTTCTTACAACAATTTTCCTTTTTTCCCTTTCCTTAATCATTAATATTTCTTTCTCCAGAGCTACTGTGGATAACTTCAGCAGAAAAAATATTTGGTATATAACACACTACTATTTCAGAATTTTGTTTAAATGGTAGTAGTTTCCCATGTTGGCAGTTTGGAAGCTTTTTATAGGATCAAGGTGGTCTCTGAACACCTAATGCACTGTTCTTGGGCAGTTAATGGTATTTACTTTTGAGTCTCAGAAAGCTTTTGGTCAGAAGATTTGATAAAAGTTTGTGATAGTAGAACTTTATCTTCCTGGGTTGATTTTTCATAAATTTTGAAAAAAAAAAGAATGGATCTAATGCAAGGAATATAGAGTGGCTTTGAGCACAATTTTTATTCACTCAGGATAACATAGATAGTGTTTGGGTTTTTTTCTTTCATCATCATCATCATTTTGTATACTGTTGATCTTTCTGAAGTCAAGAATAAATACAGTTTTTTGTTAATATACTCATTAAAAGAAAAGTGAAATTTATCCTCATTCCTAGGTAGATTTTTCCTGAGCTCTCCTCTTTTTTGTTTTTTTAACCAGTACTTAAGTATTTCCTCTTTTATGGTGAATGAAGTTTCAGTGGTAAGCCATATATATGGCTTGGATAAAGGAAGAAAATAGCATAGGGGAGAGCAACTTGTTAATTTGCTGCTTGTTGGCAGCTCCACATTAGCATTTTGCTTGGCTATTTGTGCACAGGAGATGCAAAGTAACTTGCTGTATCTGAAGAGTGGGAAAAATGATGCCTTGCTAAAACAATTTTGAAGAAGCAGTGCCAGAATTCAAATGATTTGGGCACTTTGTATGGATATATCTGATTAATTATTAATTCATAGTTTAGTTGTCTAGAGCTTCCTGTCAAAGTAAGATTGCATCTTTACTATTTTTGTAGATACAAGTCTCACTCTTATCCTTCAGTCTGAAGAACTGCTGAAGATGTAGTATTGTTACAGGATAAATTGAAAGGTTTTCAAATGCAGCAAATGATTATAAACTTTTTTCACACAGGACTGCTCTAAGTCCTGCCTGGAGTTTCTTCTTCATGATTTTTTTCTCTTATGATCTTTATTTTAGTATGTTTTGCACAATAATCTAGTGTACAGCTCACTGTATTATAAAGACAATAAATAAAGGTAAGACAATTTGGGCCTAACTGTGGTATAATTAATTCAAATAATAGTGCCTCAATAGGCTTGAATTTCTTCCTGTGTTATCCCTGCCGGACTCCTGCTCTAGAATTGGAAAGATTGTGTAACATAGGAGGTGTGCAATTCACTTGCACAGCTTTTGTAGTTCCTGTCAACAGAAACACTTAAAAATTATTTGTTGAAAATCAGGAAATTTCCTAAACTTTTAAAATCAGTAGATATAGCATGGTTACTAGTCACATTCCATTATATTTAGTATTTCTTGAAAAATACTTGTTATCATTTGCAAATTCAGTGTCTGAATCCGATTCTGTATTGATATTTTGTAGTAACTATGGTGTTAGGTCTAATAGACTATGTCAAATATCTTAATAGTGACCTGAAAATACAGTTCACTAAGATACTGTGATGAACAAAGTTGTTTTGGAAAAGTCATGAACAAGGTTTGCATGCACTTCTTAGAGCTCTGCAAAACCGTAAGAAGATAAAAATGAAAGGCAGACTCTGAAGAGTTTTCATTTGTCTGTTTGATGACTCTCTGGCCTTGAGAAAATATTGAAGTTGATTGTTATGGTTGGAAAAATACACTCTTTGTGGAAAACAAAGTGAATTAATGGTTTTCTGTTAAAGCTACCCTTTGAGAGCTGTGAAAACCATCCTCAGAGATGCCTGAAAATTCTGGAGGGGCATCTCTGCTTTTAGGACTGTTTTGCTTGTAAACTTATATAACATTCTTTTCTCTATGCAGGCACTTACAATAGGGCTAGCTATTCCTCTAAGATGTCATTTTAATTTCTGACCACAAAGGGCAGCTTTAACAGCCTCTTCAGCTATATGACACCTGAACTTATTATAATGGCTCAGAGAAACAATCACATTTCAAACATAATTGTAGCTCTTAGTCATATCCTGATATAGTGTCATTTAAACTTCAATTTTCAAAATCTATGCAAAGTTTTATAAGACTACATTTGGATATTATGTTTTCATAATGGTAGTATGCTTATGGTGAGTGTGAGGTTCCAATTGCAGGCACTTAGATTTAGGTGTGAAAATGCAGTGTACCCATGGGCATAAGCTGTCTGTCTTCTGCTGTAGTGAAGATCTAGTCTACACAGATAACGGAGTTTGGAAGGCAATTTTTGTCACCCCCTACAGGCCTCTGGCACTGATCATCTTAGCAAACCCTCTGGACTCTGTTGACTGTATGGATTAGATTTCTGCTGTCAAAAATAGCAACTTAGATGTTTGACTCATATGCAGACATGCATATTATGAATAAAAATGTAGGTGTCTACAGGAAAGAAATATTACCTGTAGAGAGTGGTTTTTGCAGTGAGGAGTTGTGGTGAGGCTGTACATTTGTGATGGCAATTCTTCAACCTCCTTCCTCATTGACTATGGATATGATAGAAGAAGAGGGAAGCAGCTGTGTTTAAATAGGACTGCAGAAATATGCTTTTTCTTGTTTATTTCCAAGCAGAAGGCAGTAAATATAAACAAATTGATATGTTTATCTACTCTGGAAGAGATGCAGTTAAGAGATGTATTGATTTTGGTTTTTTTTCAATTCCTGGTTCATATGTCAATTTTTAATAAACTGATGAAAAGACTAGATTGTAAAAAATACAGTATATAAAATTAAACTGGCCATTTCGGCAGTGCGCTCATTTTGTATGTGCACTTAATTTACAGTACACATTTTTTAATTTTAAGAACTGGCTAAGCCACTAAAGATTTTAGTCAAATTTCTGTCTTTTAGGTTCACTTACCGCTACCAATACATAATACATTCTAGCAATGATATTTCTACAATACATTTTGTAATTAATTTACTGAAATCTAGCTACTTTTTATGGAACTAACACACAAAAAAACAGAGCAGGAAGCTGTACACATTTTAAATTGTTTAATCACATTCAAAGCATTTTTGGTATAGATAGAAAGAGCAATGATGTAACAGATATATAAGAACAGTAATGCATTTGAGAAGAAAAACATGTTCATTCCCCAAAAGCAAAATATTCCCATTGAGCTATGCAATAGTCAAAGCTCCTGAGGCAGAACAGACTTGATATAAATCTTGACAGGAATTTTATATAAACCCAGCATTATATTTTCAAAACCATATTTTTTTTTATATTAACAGGGGGTTTCAATTTGGTTTGAAAGTAGCTCACCGCCTTAAAGGACAGTGATTGAATTATCTATTTTGGACAGTGAAAGGGAGCCAGTTATATAAATCCTGTTGTGGTATGATAATCTGCAATTTCAAGCTTTTTCATAAGAGAAAGTTGTATAGTATGTAAGGAAAAGAAAATTTGTTTTTATCCTTCATACCTGTCACAAACAATGGAACTTAAGGTGATGGAAATCTTGTGGGGCAAGAAAATGTGAAAATTGGGTATGAAAAGCGGGAGCAGAGTAAGACTTGTAAAACTTATAATGTGGATGTCTAAAAATAATACCTAGTAAGATTTCCAAAATTAATACTTTTTCAAATATGAGTTTGATGTTAGTGCCTCATGTCATAAGTTACTTCTCAGTGATGGGCAAGTACCCGTGAGCACGTTATTCCACTTGTTGAAAGATTTCCTCTAGTCTGAGACATTTGATATTCTGGTGAGAGAGAGGAGTAGTTTTGGTATAGCATTAATCTGACTTGCTCTATGGATTAGTTTTTTATCATTACTTTGACAATGAGATTTTTCAGGTTAATAGTTTGCCAGTTAGTTTTGTGGTTAGGGAAATAGGATAATGGTAATTATGACAATTATTTTGGGAAAAGAATGATGCAATTCCTGGGCATACTGTTCCCTCTTGTGTTACAAACAAGCTTACAGTTCTATAAAACTAGGAATAAAATCCATATTTTAAATACTTTTAAGTGCTTTAAAAATAGTTTAAAAATCTGCCCCTGAATTTATTTTGTGAGACAATAACAAAAGTAATAATTTCTAATGTGTTGTTAACTTCATCACTGTGATTATGCTACTCTTAAATATGTAGGCATGTTTTATCATTAAAATTAGAAAAATAAGGCAGTCATCCATTTGAGCTGTACCTTTTTTGTTGTTTTTTAAAATTCACTTTGCAATTAAGAACTTTTAGGAGCTTTTTCCTTTAAAATTGGTTTGGACAAGTCAATTTCAGTTTCTTCAGTTTCCCTCTGTCTGGGTACAGTAAAGCTAATTTTGTAAAATTCATGACTCCCTGTGATGGGTTATCCCCAGCCAGCAGCTGAGCCCCAACCTAGCAAGAGCAACAGCTACTTTGGAAGGAGTTTTATTGTTGAACATAATGTTACATGGCATGGCTATCCTTTGGGTAGCCAGTTGTGTCGCCACTCAACCTCTTCCAAATCCTCAGCTGACTTGTGGGGAAGACAGAGGGAAAAACAGAGTAAGAAACAATGACGGACTTGATTCTGTTGAACCAACAATGCTCAACAGTAACTAAAACATTGGTGGGTTATTAAGACTTTTTTTTTTTCCCCATGAATTTATAGCACCATGCAGGTTGCTATGATAAAAAGTAATTTCATCCCAGCCAAATTCAGCATACTACTCTTACAGAAAGTGCTATAGAGTTGATAAATACTATTATTCCCATTTCTCTTAACTGTTTGTCACAACATATGGTTGAAAATCCTGAAAATCTGGAATTCAAATCTTTATTATTTATTCATATGGAATAAGTGAAGAAAGAAACAATCATTTCACAGTTCTAGCATTTACTCCAACTGGAGTGATATGCCCACAGTCTACAGATTCTCACTTGCATTAACTGCGAAGTAAATTATTGGAAATGTGATGATTTGCTCTCAAGTCTGTCAGGCTTACGTTGCATGTGATTCCAGCGTGCACTGTGACAAATGCCTTTATGTGCTGTCTGATCTTGTGCATGATTTCACCTCATAGAATAGACATGAGGGTTGAAATTCTCATAAATATTAATCAGGGATTAATGGACAGTGGGAGGCTTCTACATATCAGTCTATATGAGAGGAAACTTTGCATTAAATATTCCATCAACTATCTATAAAACATTCAGGAAAAGTGAAGGTACCCTCAACTATCACTTGTTGTTTTGCAACAGCCTGATCATAAAAAGCAGGCTAGCAGCTGGACATAGGTGACAAACAGAATTTCATCACATGATTATGAATGGCTGTATATTTTTAATCCTTTTAGATAGCCAAGAGCTTTAGAAAGTTACAATATTACGGTAACTTGAAGTTGGGTTCAGCTGCCTATAGAACACAGAGTAGTAGTGCACACTTCTTTACTCAGACTTAATAATTTTGATTTACTTTTAATGGAAAAAGAAGTCTTAGGATAGTGAAGGCTCAGCACATGCATTTACTGATTTGGTTTACACAAAACTCTTACTAGTACCAATTTTGTGAAATGTCCTTATTTTGCTGGGTCTATAGGCAGCACTGGAAGACATTTTCTTACCCTTTTTTATTACATACAGCTTTTTTGCATCCCCTGAACTACTAACCTAGGCAATCCAAAACTGTCGCTTAAGTGACTTGTGATACTGTTTTCTTACAGATTTGCAAAATATTACCTTTTTTCTTAGTTGCTTTTGCCTCTTCATCAGAAAGATGAAGGCCAATCTGGAAATGGCAGTTAATAATCTGACACTGGCATTCTGAGAAGATTCTTAATACTACCCAGAAGGAAGTACAGACAGATTCACCTGTCTGGTGGTTAGAAAGCAGCAATTAGGTTATTGGACACTGGCCTAAAATTTATTTGCAACTGATCACTGCTGTGTGTAAACAAGTAACTGTTTTGAAGCAGGTCTCCATGATCTATCACTGATCCTCCAACCTATCCACTATGATCTTCTACATTTAGATCAATGAACCTTAAAAGAATGACCATTCCAGCCTTAGAACATCTTTCATCCCAAGTGAAATTATAGCTGTTACAGTTGTATAGTTCTAACATTACAAGGAATTCACAAACTTCCTGAATGTAGAGACTGATGTGTTGTCAAGGGGACATTTGTTTTAAAAATATGTGTGTGTGTATGAAAGATCAGTGTTTGTAAAATATTTGTAAAAAGTCATGAGAAATTGAAAATTAATTAAGATGAGAAAAAGTGTAAGGTAAGTTTTAAAAACCAGCTCTTTACAGTGTGTGGAAAAAGTGGTGTCACAACCTCAGGCCTGCAGAAAGACATATCGCTCTGCATACTACTGATGTGTGTGTGCGTTTCTGTATGAAATAAGGTATTGTGTCAAAACACAATTATTTCATTATATTTGAAACACGTGGCTGCTTAAAATATCAGCAAATGAATGAGTAGTATAAGATTAAAATCTACTGTACTTATGCAATTTTGATTGTGTGGGCAAAGCCAAGCAATTGGTCTTTCATATATTCACAAGCTAAAAGAGACCATGAGAACATTTTATCTGACTTGTTTTCTATACTGTAGATTTTAAACATTTCAAATACTCATCAAGAGATCCAGATAATAAATCTGATACTTCTGAATCTACATCTCCTTTGATAGTAGATATTAGCATAGTCTTTACCAAGAGATTCCCATCACAGAAAATTAATCGCCTCTCTGGTAGTTTGTTGCAATGGTTTATTGTCCCCATTGTTAGAAAAAATTGCATATTCCTAATTTAAATTTATTATTATTTCAGTCTGCAATCATTATTATGCTGAATTCAGACTTTTGAATAAAATAATTTTCTCCATTCCTCAAATAATTTTCACATTTTTCCTTGCCCCTGATTTTTTAATATTCCTTTTTAAAAGGGCAGAAATGAAACTATATAAAACATTAGTCTTGTCTCCCTAATACAGAATACAGATATGAGTCTGTTACATTATTCTTACTCACCTCTCTGTATATACATTCAAGGGCTTCAGGGTCTTCAATTTTCTGACTTACTAGACTCAGATTTTATATTGACCTGCATGTCTGCTATGATCCTTAAATCCTTTCATAGTCACTACTTTTTAGGATATTATTCTATGTGCATGTCCTGCATTATTCAGTCACGTGTCAAGTTACTCAGCTTTACACTTGGCTACCTTTGAACACGTTTGCTTAAATGAGCAACTGACTATAATAATGATTTTTCTGTCATTATGTGCACCCTTAGCATCATGGACACATATTTACTTGGAAATCACCCATGAAAATTTTGTGCAGTATCAGTGTTTGTACGAAGCAGAAGCAAAAGTGCCCTGCAAAATGATGATTCTGCATTGACAGCTACATTTTATTACAAAGAAATTATTTTTCTTTCAGGTATTGGTTTTTATTCCAAGAAAGGTATACCCTCCTGATATTAAGTTACCTTCAGATGGTTTTCTAATAAAAAAATTAAATTACGTTTGTCTGACAAAGTTCATTTTTTCATAAACCCATGCTGACTGCATTATATTCATGATTTTCTGTATTTCATTCTCATATCATCTATTTTATTATTTCCCTTGGATGTTCATCAAGCTATTCAGCATAGCTAGGATGCCTGACTTTTTCTTAAGAGTATTTCAGCAATCCTTTTTTTTAGACTTCCCAAATTTTCCTGTTATTCTGAGATTTATTAAAATGTTAACAGCTAGTCAGCTCTTTCAAAATTATTGGGAAGAAATTATCTAACCTGACACATATATATTCCTATAAAAAACCTGTTTATCACCTTCCTCTGTTGCTAGTGGCTTGGAAAATACTTTCCCATCTTTAGGTAACAAATATATATTTTCCAATTCTTTGTTGTTTGTTTTGTTGGGTTTTTTAACTATACCAAACATGGAATTCTCAGCTTGCTTTATCAGTTTTCTTCACTTCCCCTTTTCCCTTCTAAATCTTCCCTCCAAAACTTCATTGCTTTTTCCATCCTTACGCCTCTGCCTAGAAATTCTCAGAAACTGAGAATCAGTCGCACAAACCTCACAGGGACATGAGCAGACCTCTCTTAATTTGTTCAGCTTCTCAAAACTCCAGCCACACAGCTCTCACAGAGGCAGGCAGACAAACATATCAAACACACAGCTTGCCAATCCTTTTACATCCAAGAAGACTGGCAGCCTTGAAATTATTTTTTTCCCACTTCCTTTTTATCTGTATTGCTGGGCTGTTTGGGTATTTACACTTCTGTCCAGCTTTACTGAATTTTAATTGGAGCACGGAAATGTTACAGGCAGTATGACGGCCAAGAAAGAATTGTTTAAACAGTAGTATTGAAAAAATCCTATTTCTCTAATAAGTTCTAATAAATTCCTTTTGGGCAGCCATACTTCTGGTTTTGGAAAGAGTAATTCCTTTCTGAAGATTTACCAACTTCATGTTTTGCCTCTTCTCTCACAACCAGGTCCAAAGTTCTGTCTGTTTTTAATATTCAAAAATTTATTTTGACAGGGTGATTTACTATGCTCTTATTCAAAATTATATCTTTTTGGTTTATGTACTTTCTACATCTGTCTTCTTAGGACCTCAGTTGCAATGGTAGCCTTGTAGTGTGATAGGCTAGAAACCATATAGGGCCTTAGATAACCTGTATTTTCACCCAGACTTTGTCAGTGGATCACTATATAGCCTTAGGCCAGTCATTCAGCTTTCTATACTTGCTGTTATATCTGTACAGGGCTTTGAAATCAGTGCTTTGAAAAACTGCTACTTAAATTCAACATATTATTCTGCTCACATAGCTTATATTCTAGTGTACTCCAATCCAAAAACATTACCTTCTAGGTTAACCTTACATCTGTGTCCAAAGTAGTGACTTTGTAAAGCTTGAACCAGAAAACACGATAAAGCAAAAAGTGTTTTGCTGGTTAACGTTATAAGAAAGTGGAATTATATTTTTTCAGGGGTAGAGAAGTCGATACTTTAAAGAAGGAAGGGATAGCATATCTCACAAGCCTCTGTTTCCCATTCAGAAATAAGTAGGAAGCAACAAATAGCATGGATAGCTGTAAATAATTAGAAGTGTACAAAGTTGAAAATAAACAACCACAGAAAAAGAATATTAAACTGCTCCTTAAACTGCACAATTTAAAATACATTGTAAATGGGCATTCAGGTATAACTGATTGTCAGAATATGTATGATTAGCAGCTGCAGCATAAAATCAAGTTTTTTAATAGCTTCAGAACAAGGGGCAGTAAATACAGCATCAGGATAAGATAGTTTGAATCTTGAAGCCAGTTTCAATTAAACTCAATTTCCAAAGCTGAAGCCACTGTTTACATCGCAGGCACAGCTGCCCAAGATACTGTAAGCTTCTTAATTTTGGCTTTTTGAACTGCAAACTAAATGTTACAAAGAGATTGACAAAGCTGCACAAGAAACTAGAATGCTTAGGGAAGTTTTGATTGAAATTCTTGAGGCAATATATGTTATCAGCTGATTTATTTGCTGATTAGATCTACAATAAGAATTTGATTAATCATAGGGATCTGTAGACCCATGTTGTGGACAAGCATCTTTTATTTTAAAATCTGCCTGTGCTAGTCAGAAAGTTTATACCCACATTCTTTTGTGACTCCTAAACTATTTCATTCACACCAAGTCGGTTATTCAAAAAAACATTTAAAGCATTTAAATGATTCCACAGTGACTAAATTAATCTTAATGGCATGCATTGTGCAATACTTATAGAAACCTCTTAACTGGCAGAGGTTAGGGGGTCTGTGTGGCAGAAGGTACCACCAGGTAATGAGAAGCTGGAGAACAAACCAGTGGCTGCATCCACCTCCGCGGGGAAAGCTAGATGTCAAGTGTGAGTCTTTGCACACCTTCAAGGGTGTTGCTCTTAGGGAAGGTACACAAGACCCTTTCTTTCACTTCAGAGATCACACTCAGTTCCAGGAATTAAGGGGCTTAGGCAATCAAAGTTGTGATAAGCTGTGGTTCAAAAATACATATACTAGGAATAACATTTGAGAAACAAATATTAGTAAATTATGTATTCCTCTTGAAATCCATAACATTTGAATGCAAAAATATCATATAAATTGATCACTAACACTGCTTAATCAAATAATAATAAGCAAGGAAAATTTCTTTTAATCAGGTTGATTTAAATCCTTCATTTCAATCACGTTTTAAATCAGCAAGTAAGATTTGCTGATTTAGATAATTGTTGCTAATCCTATTTTGCATTTGTATTTTACTTCAGAAAAAAGAGTAAGTTTTATGAGCTAGAATAATCTTCAGAAAAAAAAGAAAACTGGCAGGCAGCATAAAGATTTCTTTTTCTTGCTTGTCCGGGTGGCATATGATAAATGAAAACAGTTCTTTCAGTTTAAAATATATTTTTTTTAGATTCTTAAACTTGGTTTATGATATAAAATGATTTAAAATTTGTTAGTGCTTTTTTTAAAGATTACTAGTGTTTTCTCTCGAATGGGATAGAAAATAGAGTGCAACTCAAAACATACAGTGAAATTTTGAGTCTTTTTCCTTAGTTACATGAAGGTATCATAAAATATGATAGACACATAAAATAAAATGTATCAAATATATTAAAATGTTAAATGAGTGATTTATTACAGAAAACCATTTATAACTCTGTTTAATACAGTTGCTGAAAACAATAGCCAAACTGTTGGCGGAGAGGCCTGGGTACACTTGCACACAATTTATAAGATCAGCAAAACGTCCACTTTATTAAAAGAGTTGTACTTCTTTATAGTGTCTTCACACAGTGTCTCGTGACCAGATGCACACAATTGGTTACAGGGTTCTGTCCAGATGTAAA
>JAWMRA010000130.1:32729030-32752145 GCA_035584735.1 Pseudotriccus pelzelni | reverse complement strand
ATAAATACCTTGCTGTTTAAAGACTTAAAACTTTGTCTCTAAGCAGTTTTTATCGGCCTGTTTTTGGGCATCAGTCTCCAAGGAAATCTTTCCAAGAAATGCATGTTGCTCCTACATTTTACCTACATAATACACCTACATTAGCTTTTCAGCTTGGATAACAAGCACACTTTTGAAGCTTTCGTCCTGACCTCCTGTCCTTACTACATTTTGCTTCATGCCATGCTTCCTGACATCTGTCAACTGGACTCCATCCAAACAAAGCTAAACCAAAAAGATCTGCTGTAGGAGCACACTTACTGCACTACAGCTGCTAGAACGAGACCAGTCGATGTGACCAGATTAGAGCTGGTCGCAGATAAATCTCTGAAATGCTGTCATGGAGGGCACACACTGGGTCCTCTGTGCCAGTTTCTCTGTGCTACAGATTGTCCCTACTTGTTCCAGGCCACCTGCTAATGTAGACACAGCCCGAAAGGGGCTGTACTGCTGTTGTCTAACCCTCTCACTGCTTAAATGGGTGAATAGTGCCATTTTAGGCACCATATGGTATCCCTGCAGGCTTCCAGCTGCCACTCTGCAGATCAACAGCTCAACCAAATGTCTTGTGTCATATCTGGCAGCCCCACACAGACATCTCAGATACCTTAGAGAGACTAACTGCTGGGGATGTCTATGTTTAGGCAACTGAATACCATTTTATTTTAGCAACTATTCCCCTCTAGACCAAAAAAATGAAAGCAAATGAAATTAAAAATGAGAAAGGAGGTGCTTGAAATACTATAGTGAGTTCTATGAAATAAAATAAGCAAACAAAAAAATAGCAAAAAAATAAAAATAATTGTTCTTGTAAAATGATCTTATCTAAAACTTTTAGTGATTAATTTTTTTTAAACTAAAAATACACAAATCTAGGACAAGAGTATTGCTTTGTCCTTGAAGAAATCTCTCAATTACAAATAACTTTTATTCTTTAGTAAGGGTTGAATTCGCTGACCTGAACAAAACTGCTGAGAAACTTGAAAATAAGTTTCTGTGGTGGTCTAATGCCACAGATGCTCTGAGGACTGTAGTACCAGAATCTTTGCAGGACCATGTCCTAAAGCTAGTAAATCAGTAAATTATCAAATTCCTAAATTTTCTGGGCTAGTAATAAAAGACAGGTTTTGGCACGTCATCTGTCCTGAGGATGACTGACAGACAGCAGCCCCCAGCTGTGCTAGCAAACTCCTGGTGTCCACCAAGGGCTGGCTATAGGTAAGCAGGGATCCCTGGGCTGACCTCACTTGGGACTGCATGGCAGAGGCTGGTGGCCATGGGCCAGCGGTGTGTCACAGTAAACCTCCCAGTGTGACACAGCGATCACACTCCAAAGACGCAGAAAACCAACTTTACCTACCAAGAAACAGCCTAAGTTTCTGAATCTGCATGGAAATATTTGGAGCTTACAGGTCTTTTTAAACACTTAAACAAAAATTCTGACTTCTTGTGGCCGTCAAACTGACCAGCAAAAATTTCTGTCAGTTCCTACTCTGGGTGATGCTCTTGCTGGGTGTGCGATGACTGGCATTTATGTATTCCTGCTGCTCCTCTCACAGACCTTCCTGTGTTCCAGCACTTATTGACAAACCTCGCATTTGAACATCTTTGTGGATACAGAGGAGGCCACAAACACGATAAGAGGGCTGGAACACTGTCTTCTATGAAGACAGGCTGAGACAGTTGGGGCTGTTCATCCTGGAGAAAAGAATACTCTGGGAAGACCTTAGAGCAGCATTCCAGTACCTAAAAGGTCTTATAAAAAGAGGGAGAGTGACTTCTTACACACAGATAGTGACAGGACAAACTAAAAGAGGGGAGATTTAGACTAGATATCAGGAAGAAATTCTTTACTGTGACGGTATTGAGGCACTGGAACAGTTTGCCAAGAGAAGCTGTGGATGCCTCATCCCTGGAAGCATTCAAGACCTGACTGAATGGGGCCCTGAGATACATGATGTAGTGGGTGTATCTCTGTCCATGGCAGGAGGTTTGGAACTAGATGATTCTTAGGGTCCCTTCCAACCTTTCTACGATTCTATGATTTGTTCTAATGTAAATGAAGTGCAACCTTTTTAGATACTGTGGACAAAAATGCATCAGAAATGCCACAGAAATGGGAAGTATGGGAGTAATTATGCACATTAACACATCCTGCACGTGGCACACAACTTCTTGCAGACCTTCAATTCTAACAAAGACATGAGAGAGGGAATGTTGATTTGGTCTGCCTTGCATTGCTGGTTGTAGACGGAGAGGCCTGGGTACACTATGCACACAGTCCATAAGATTAGCAAAATGTCCGCTTTATTAAGAGTTGTGCTTCTTTATAGTGTCTTCACACAGTGTCTCGTGACCAGATGCACACAACTGGTTACAGCGTTCTGTCCAGATGTAAACATACATTACACATACACTTCTAATTGGCTTATAACAGGTATGTGACCAGAATGAGGTAATTATTACCGTATCAGACCCTGCCTTCTTCTTGGTACAGAATTCTTGTTGTTCTAACTGTGAATCTTTCAGCCATCTCGGCACGTACACTTTACAATATCTGTAAAGCTATATTAAAGCAGAGTTTCTAAAAACTACAGAATGCAATATAAATTGCTCATAAATACATCATGTCCTGCAACACCAAACTTTCAGAAATAGTTATATATTTAATCATGTAGATGATGTCTGATGAGATTTTCAAAATCACAGTATTGATTTTGTGTGTGCTTATGTATATTGGAAAATTTAACTTAGATATAAGTTTGTGGTTTTGTGCCTGCATAAGCTAAAAACACCTCTGTGAGAGTCTTTGATTTCACTTTTAAATAAGATTTCCTACGTTTTCCCCATTACTATGAATTGGTACACTGAAAGAGAAAAATAATGTTTTCAAACCTAAAGTCAGCTTGCCAAACTCAAACACAAAATATTTTCTCTGTGTTTGCTTCTGAAATTGAGATCAAAAGCAAAAAAGTCTATGCTGTGTACTTACATTAAAATAGACAAAATAATATTATAATAGCTGAAAATAAAGTTATTCAGTACTTGTCATCACAATGACCTAAAATTAGATATTTTCTCTTTTTCCTATTGTGAACGTCTGTGGATAGTTCACTGATTGTTGCTCAACAGTGGAGGCTGTTATGTAAAAGATAATCAATAAGCCAATTCTATTATCCTTTTGCAGCCACTGCTCCTGTGTAACATGTAACAGTTATTTAATATGGAGACATTTGAAATGTCAGTGTTATTTGCTATTTAACCTTTTCTCTTACAGGATGATTCTGTACATAACACAACACAGCTCTGTTTCTTATAACTGAAAAATGCTTACTAATTAACAATGGAATCAGGAATCAATGACTTTATGGCTACCCAAAAAGGTTAAGAAAAGGATATTGGGTTGCCAAAAAAGCTAAAAAACAATTTCTGCCTGATGACCCTAGTCTTTCTCTATGATCTCATGAATAAAAAAGTAACAGCAGTTGTTGAGTTAACTTGATGCAACTTTCAAAAAGGCTTGCTCACCCTTTTTCTAACCAAGATGATTGAATTCAGATTACATATGTATATAAGTAGTTGAATAATCAAAGAGAAAAAAGATCTTACAATCAGCTCAGCTTGTAATCGCAGGTAGTCTTATGTCAGAGGAACTGACAGAACAATGTCCTGAAACCCTTTTTGCCTGTTACTTTGGTGGTTCACTGATTAGTAAATACACTGGGGTTGAAAGTATAGTATGAAAATTTTGTGTTATTGTCAATGTAATTGTTGCAATATTCTATCTGACACAGGGCTTTATATCAACAGGATGTGAAATGTATTTTTAAATTGGATATATATGAATGCAGCTTCATTCGTAGATCAACAATTCAGAGGAAAATGTCAAGAAATGTGCCGAAGGAAAATAGCTTTTTGGGAAAAGTGCTGTGAAAGCCAGTTAGATAAGCAAAACTAATACACATGACTCCATAATATTTAGAATTATGGGGGGTTTGCATATATATATGTATATAGTCAAATGATTTTGCAGTCAGAACTTATACATTAACATTAAAGAGTCATATAGTTTATATTTAAAAGGTAATAAACAATCAGTTCTAGGATTTTAAAGTTTAACTATATTCATGTTCAGTAAGCATTTTTAATATATGAAAAAAAGCATAAAGGGTCATTTAAATTGCGAGAAATATGATACTTGGATAGTTAGGAGGCAGAAACCTAAATCTTTTCATGCTGTTCATTTCTACTGAAATAAAATAAGGAAGATTCAGATAATTATCTGAATAACAATGAGCACTGGGTTAAGCTGATGTTCCCAAGAAAGTCAAAGAACTGTATGAAGCAAATTCAAATATTTTGGATGTATTATCTATTGATACTCAATCTTTTTCTCCTTCCTGGCTTTTGTAAAAGTTAGAAGTGAATAGATATGCTAAGAGTAATATTTACCTTTTCCCCTATGTCAGTAGCAAAGAAGAACTTTTCCAATTAATCAGATAAATGGGTTTTAGACATTTTATTTGATGCACTCTAAATTACAAGAATGTTAAAAATTAAATATTATAAACTGCTTAATATCTGAAACATCTGAAGCTGAGATTTATATAGCAATACACTACTGCACATATTAACTTGTCTCCTTTGCTTATAATGGCCTTCTCCATTCGTATATTAATGCACACAGTAGATCTGACTTTTTTTGGTTTTGTGCTTTTCCTTTCAGGTTTGGATATATTCTTCATAAGGATGAGCCCTTGCTCCAGAAAATTGATCTAGAAACAATGTCGTACATCAAGACTATTAGTTTAAAGGATTACAATTGCATCCCTCAGTCACTGGCTTATACACATCTTGGAGGTTATCTTTTTATCTGCTGTAAGCCTGATACTACCGGGGCTGTCCTACCACAGCTCATAGTGGATAGTGTTACTGATTCCGTGATTGGTTACAATGGCGATGTAACAGGCACACCACATATCTCTCCAGATGGGCACTACCTTGTCAGCATTGATGATGCAAAAGGTCTCATGAGAATCCAGTCCATAACGACGAGAGGAGAAATACAGGATGCATTTGACATTCACACTAATTTGCACATATCTGATGTAGCTTTTCAGCCATCATTCACTGAAGCTCATCAGTACAATGTCTACTGCAGCTCCAGCACGCAAACTGACGTTCTCTTCATGGAGCTCTCCTCTGGCAAGGTTAAGATGGTGAAGAGTCTGAAGGAGCCCATCAAGGCAAGCGAATGGCCTTGGAACAGTAAGAACCGTCTTATAAAAGACAGTGGCCTTTTTGGGCAGTATCTCATGACCCCTTCCAAGGAATCTCTGTTTATCCTGGATGGACGGCTCAATAAGTTAAATTGTGAAATCACTGAAGTTGAGAGAGGAAACACAGTAATTTGGGTTGGAGAAGCATAAGGTTCTATGTTAGATATTTACAGAATTAATAGTTTTACAGTACATTGCACTTAAATTAAATTAAATTCTTCAAATTTACACCATTTTAATTTTAAATTGCAAGGCCGTTTTATACCTGTTATTTATTTGACTTGAACACAATTTAAATCAACTTCCACATAAAAGTTACTAAAACAGTGGCTGTTTGATAATGATACTCCTCATCAGTGATCAGCTAATATTGTGTTGTTTGACCAAAATTACTAAATACTGAAATCAATGGTAAGTATAATAAATTATTTTAAAGAAAGCAGGAAAAAAACCACCCCGAAAGAGCTGCAGAGAATTTAATATAATATTTTGCATTTGTAAATGGAAGACTTTAATATGATTCAGGTTTTTGTTTGGTTTGCTTCAGACACAAAATAAGAGCTGTTGTACAACCTTTGACTCCTTAAACTGAAATGTTGTGTCCTGTTTTGTCCAGTCCACTGTTAAATCTTTTTGTGCCTTGAAGCGAAAGTCTCACATGGAAGGTAAACATAAAATTATGAAATTTATTCCCACCATGGCTATGGGATTGCTTGTCATTGGAAGGAAAGTTTTGGTATCAAATATCTAGTCTCAAGTTGTGGAACATATATGGAGAGAAAAAAAAAAAAAAGAGAAATTATATTTGCAGTGTTTTCCAATCACTGCATTTTGGAGTTTATTTTTATGGTGAGTCTTAGTTGAGAGAGCTGCTTGCAGAAGCTTAACCTTTTTTTAGAAAAAAATAGATATTAGGTTTTTCAGCTATCATAGGGTTGCATCAGCAAGGAGTTTCAGGTCTACTGAAGAGAAATATCTCACATCCTGTCAGAGTAAAGCATATTCTAAAAACCTGGCATCACAAAGCTTCACTTATATCATTGAGGAAACTGTTAATTAAGGCTAAAGAAAATGCATTCTAAGAAAATGAAAACACAGAGAACTGAAGTCTATAACATTTTTTCTTATTCATTGTACCATTGAACCATATTTTTTAAACCATTTGGTTAGCTCAACAGGTTTTCTATTCCATGCATCCAATTGGATTAGTGCAAAAAAAAAAACCAAACAACAAAAACTTTGTATCTTTTATAGTTTGTTTACTTAGAATTCTAATATTAACACTGGTTAAATATGTAAATGGGAAAAAGAAGGTTCCCAGAAGTAGAGTAACAAATCAATAGGATCAGAAAGCCAGCAGTAAACAGCTATCCAGACTCAGAGCAATGACTTAGAAGTTTGGGTGTATTTTTATTTTTATTATGTTTTTGCTAAAGAATGCTTATAAGCTCTTAAACTGACCTCCATTTACTGAAGGCAATCAGAAAAAAAAATCTTTTTTTAAACAAAATTTTACTCTGATTTAGATTGTGTAAAATTGCTTAGAAATCTGGGATTTTCTAGCATTGTAATCTTGTGTGCATTTAGTATCCTGCCCTGTGTGGTACAGTAGATCTCTCTTTAGCTTGAGCAAACCTCCTGGTAGGTAGATTTAACTGAGATAAGAGTTTGCTTACATTTCTAGCTACTGAATCTGCTTTCCTTTTTAACAGCTCTTCTCCATTGTAGACAAACAAGAATCATGTAAACTGTCTGTTACTCACTTAATTGCAGTAGTCTGTCTCATGCATTTTTTGTTCTGTAATTTATACCACGTGAATGTTCTGTATGTAGAAAATGCTTGACAAAAGGAGAATAAACCCCATAAATTTTAAACAGTACTGATTTTGGTGAATGGTCCAATATAGCCACACTGAAGTGGCAAGTAACACAGACTTTACCTGAAAGAAACTGGAAAAGTTTCCTTTGGCTACTACAAAGAAAAGCTCATCTATTAGCACAAGTTCATCTTTTATCTAAAGCACAAGTACAGGCTGGGAGGACAAAGTATAGAGACTAGTCTTGGGGAGAAAGACTTGGGTGTGTTTGTGGATGAAAAGCTCAGTATGACTCATGTGAGCTTGCAGCCCAGACATGCAGCTCCATCATGGGCTGCATCAAAAGAGGCATGACCAGCAGGTCCCTTCCAAGCCTAACCTATGATTCTATTAATCAATTAGGTAGAGAGTAATCAGAGTGCAGGCAGATGTCTATTCTCAAGTCTAGCCTCTGGAGCTAAAAACCTCTAGTCTAGAAGTTGTACCAACATACAAGCCCAAAACAAGAAGCCTGCACTCCAGTAGCACAGCTAAACAACTCCCTGTCCGGTCTTCTCAGTGTAGGGGGATTCCACACTTACTGTGCCCTCTCCTGGCCTTTTAACTTAAAGATAAAAATTGAATTCCACAATGATCCCTCGACAATGAAAATTTTCCCATGCTGTACATGATCTCTCTTCCAATCTCTATCAAAGACCAAATCAGTTTTCAGTTCTGGCAGCACTTTATTCTTTTGTATTAGCAATGTTTGGCAGGTGGAGCAGTTTGAAAACTTGGTATGTTGCTCATTATGTGAAAAAGGAGACTAAAACCTCTACTAATAAACTTCACAGATTTGACTATATCAATAACATCACAGAAAATGTCCCTATCAGCTTAGAATTCTTGATTGAAACCAATTTCTCTATTCCCAAACCAAGAATATTTCTGACTGTAGCTAAAGCAGTTTGGTAAAGGACTACTGCCAATTCCCAGTATTTTTTTTTTAACTAGTCCAATGTAATGGCTCAAAGACGGCAGTTTGCTTCTGTCCCATTGTTTGGAACTTAAAAAGGTTTCTGGTGTATATGAGTCATTTGATCCCATTGCATAAATGAAAAATCAAACACTGTCTTCAGTGTTTCCAGTTTTTGGTTATGCAATGCAACAACAGTTGGTTTTGAATACTGTCTTTCCTAATTGCTAATTAGGAAAGCAGAGGCAACAAATGCCTTTTCTTAGTCTGTGGTAAACACTCTTTTTCACGAGCTATTACAAACTTTCAAGATTTAGAATTTCCTTACAGAAACACATTAGAGGAAAACAGTGGGAGATAATGGAATTGTAATGGAAGAAGCCAAGTGTACATTATGACAAAGCCCTGTCACAGCTGCTCAAAGTTTTCACTATGTTCCTGTACACTAAAAATATGAGAAGTACGTGTGAGGACAAAACGAGTGCTCTTTGCTGGGGATTGTGATGATAGAGCTGCTTTTCTTAAGGTAACTAAAAACTGTATTATTTATGAGACGTGGAGAAAAGGCGCTCTCAGGCTATTTTAAGAGACATCAAAGGAAAGAAAATGTGGTGTCAAAGTAAAAAAATATCCTAGTTTTCCCTTCGCTTTGGTAGTAGACATTTTTAATAGTTCATGCCCAAAGGTATCTTTAAAAATAATATTCCATACTGATAAGCAGCTAGTTATTTGCTGCACTACTTTATGTATATCAATCAATACATATGAGGGATTAAAAATAGAGATTTAGTGCTGGGGTTTTTTTTTAAAGAAAACCTCTTTTATAAAAACCCTCTTTTATAAAAGTCTCTTTTATAAACTAGTAGAAATTTTTATTTCAAAATATTATCTTGCAATTTTTGACTTTTTTTTCATGTGGTCCAGAATATTTTCATATGTCTTCATTTGTATACTTTCCATCTGCTTGATTTATAATATCCAAAATGTGAGAGATATTTCTAGTTAAACTACTGCATAAACTCTGAGTTTTTATGGAGCCTTCCTTTCACACCATATTGTTAAGTCAGGCTGTTTATTAAATTCAAGTTAAATGGTGTGTGGTCATTTATGACTATCATAGTATTATTTAGATTTTAAATAGTGACTCTTCATTAGCAGTTTCAACTGCTTTCAATTAACAGAATCTTCTAAGCTTGAATATGGTATTTCTTGTGTTATTGAACAGCTGGTTTGTTATATCAAGGTAGTGTCTGCATTTCAGTTAGAAAGGAAGCATTCTGAAATACAAATTATGGATTGCAAATTATGAATGTAGCATTAAGAAAAGAACAGTTATTACATAATTTTTCCTACTTACCACAAGATACAGAATTTGATTTGAACTGAAAGAGCATCATCAGCTTAAATGGGAGATTGGTTTTTACCTAATAAAAAACCAATAGCAAAATACTTTGCAGGATATTTTGTAAATAAATTGGTGGTTTTCAACTATTTATAAAAAAAAATTAAAACTTGCTTACAATTACCAGCCATATGTACTTATTTTTCTTCCTTTTCATCGTATTTTGAAGTGAACACCTGTAAGGCATTTCAAGAACTGGAAAAATGAATCAATCAGTTGCTACAGGAACACGCCTAGTGAATACTACAAACATTGAAAATTGCATTAACTAACATTTTCACTTATTTTCTTTATTGTGTGAGTCATTCTATCAAGCAGCCTTACGCACGACCAATACTTTGTAAAATATCTTACAGGTCAACAGATTCCAGTTTTGTCTGATTTAACTTTATTTTGTAAATGTGTGGATTTGAACCAGGCTATACTGTATCCTGGACAAGAGTACAAAAGGGAGAAAGATTTCTTCACTCTTCCTGCAGCTACATTTTAAAAGAAAAGGAAAGCCACATCTTCAAAGACATTTTTAAAATATCTTTGCAAAATACCAGATTTTATGGGATGATTATCACAAACTTCTTTCTCACATTTATTTATAAAATCCTTTAAAACTTTACTAAGTTCTCTGTTAAAACAGTAAAAGTTTCCAGCATAAATTAATTCATGATTATACCAGTTGTTGTGATGTAATTGCCTTCAATAATTCTACTTCTTCTTCGACAATATTATCCAGGCTGTGTTGTGTAAACAATGGTCACAACTCCTCACCATTTTTTGCAGTGAAGTTATACTTGTTCACCATGGTTGCTTTCATAGCTGTTACAACTGAAGTTCAGCCTTCTCAAATACAGATGGCCCGACTGAAAGCTTTGATCTGAGTGAGGGGAGGAGCTGGTACCTCAGTTTCCATTTTTTGCTAGCAGCCCCATGAGGAGAACTGACATAAAAGGGCTTTTCCAGCCCAGAGAGGAGATATCTTCAAGGAGGTCTAATAGCAACCTGCTAGTACCCTTTGGAGGTTATAAAAGAAATGGAGCTAGATTCTTCACATCTGTTCATAGCTGGACGACGAGACACAGCAACATAAATTGAATCTAGAGTTTCAGGCTGAATATAAGAAAAAGCTGTGATGACAGTCCAGCATGGGAGCAGGTTACTCAGAGACGCTGTGTTCCTCGATACCTGTCTGAATTATGCTCATCTAAATTTTAGCTGAACTGTCTTTGAGCAGGATGTTGGACTAGAGACCTACCAACTGCCCTTAGAAACTGAACTGTCTTGTGATTCTATGATTATGACTTGGAGATGGAAACAACAGTAGACTTGATTTGTTTCAATCGTTTAAGTTTCTGAATAAGCTTTCACAACAGGTATTTAAATGTAAACCTGCAAGTGTTAAGTTTGGGCTGAAGTATGACCTAAGCAAAACTCAGGGAAGAATATGTTTTGTCAGTTGAAATTGTTAGTTCTGAATAACCCATTTTAAACCAAATATATTGTCATTTTTAAATCTGGAACACATTTCTTGGCTTCCAGGAAATCCTAAGCTGATAATAGAACTTACACAGGATGAAATATGCAAAGGTAAGTGCTCCTTTCAAAATATGTGAAAAATAGCTTTAATAAAGAAAAGGAGGACTTGAGAAAACCACTGTAGACAAAATCTCTTATTGCTCCTAGTATATGTTCAAATGTGACCATAGTCACTTAAGTGTATCCTTGGTCTCAGCTTTTCAAGTAAAACTGTTCTGGCCATTTATGATATGGTTCAGTAGTGGAATAAAAAGATTTTTTAACTTGGTAACCAGTTTCAGATAGAAGAGCTCATGTCATAACTATAGGTCATCCATTCAAAGGAAAAAAATCTGAAGAAAGTCCTGTTCACCTCTCATCAGTTTGCAATTTGCATTTTGATCCTCCTTTCTTAAGAAGGTCCTTAAGAAAACTATGAAGACTTTTGTTTTGAGGTTAGCAACTAAAATGTAGAACATATAGGAATTAAAAAAAGACATATTTAAACAGTATTCAGCTGGAATGACCATAAGTATGAATTAATTTTCCTGTGAATACAGTTGTTAAACAGGGAAAACCATAGGCTTAACTCTGAACCTAAAAATCCTGATTTCAGCCAAATTCAGGAACAAGATAGAGCATACAAGGTTAGAGAGAGGAAAAAGTAATTCTGTACATTAATATCTACTAACTCCAGAGATGTGAGATGGATTCCAGTGGTTGAGAACCTTTGCACTTGTACCACACTGACAGTATTTCACTGTGACTGCCCCACAGTGGAGGAAGAGTCAGAGGAGAAGGGCAAAAATAATGAGCTCAGGGAAGAATGTCAAGAATGACCACCAGTTGTTGAAAAGAGAGCTGCACTTTTAGGGGGACCGGAGAGTAAACTTTGTTTTAGATACACAGCTGTGCCAGTGAATCATAAGGTTTTGTAAAGAGCTTTCCGTGAGATAATTAGTGGAGAGTACTGCTGAGCTAGCCAGAGCAGCATGGGCTGAGAAAGTGTAGAGGTGGCTTAACCTAATGTTGAACGTAAAAACCGGCCAGTTATTGGAATGAACTTTGAAGAGAGCAATAGGCTTGTCCTGGTTCAATCCTCACTCCTTTGAGTGACTGGACACACCCAGTACCATGATGGTGAGAATACAGGGCCTGGTAATAGGAATCATGTTTTTATAGTGATATTGCATATTGCAATAGCTGTGTTGTGCATTCGCTATGATTCAGGGTACTGCTGTAATACTCTACTAGTCAAAATTCCGTGTAACACCAATTATATAAAGTAAATTTGATATTAAACTTTAAACCTTCCTAATGTGGAGGGTATTGGACCTGTAACATTCACATGTTATCAGTCCATTTTACATAATACTGAAATTTAAAAAAAAAAAAAAAAGCCAATGTGTCGTGATATCAAAATAATAATTAAATTTTGGAAGAAATGGGCAAAATCTGAGTTATGCTAATGAGAGGAGTTCTTTCATAGTCAGTATCACATTAAGCAGGACACAGTAAAGGCAACAAAGACAGTGTGGTGAGCTATTCCATTCTTACACTGAGGAAGGAAAAGATTATGAACCTAAGAGTTCAACCAGTAAGGCAGAGATGTTTACATTCCTTGGCACAGGTAATTGAAATCAGCTTCCAGATTGCTCAAGGGTTTTTTATTAGGCCTTTTTTGTTTGTTTGTTTGGTGTTAGTTGGTGTTCTGGCTTTATTTTGGGGGGGAGAGGATTGTTTTGTATTCTTAAAATAGTAACCTAGAAAGAAATCTTTACAGAAAGTACTGACAAGACTACATGTTCATAACAAAACCCTATTGACATCAGTTTTATAAAACTCATAAACAGGAGTTAAAAATATATATTTCACTTGAATATGTCCTATCTGTCACCTTTTAATGGGTTAAATGCCCTGTTGGTGTGCCACTGTTTTAGAAATGATTTTAAACTGTCTTCATGGAGCTATCTTTCACAAAGTATGACAAATTCAGTTACTGATAAAAGACTGAAAGATACTGAAATTGCTTTTTTCTATTTAGAACTAATGCATGAAAAATTGCTTCTTCTAACTTATGAATATTAAAATTGTTCTTATTTTAATCTAATAGATTAAAAAATAACTTCTTGTTATTAGTCAAGATGTTAACGTTCTTATTTTTAATCTTCCTAAGGTAGTGTGTCCATTACACAAGGATGGACAATAGTTGTCTCATTTTGCAATACTTCTTTTTATGTTTTTCTCTAGTAATGAAAACTTAGGGTTTCTTTAAAACTTTCATTTTAATTAAATGTCATTAAATCTACAGCAAAAAAAATTATTTGTCTGATATTTTTTCAATATTTTTCTTCTATGAGTTTCAATAAAAACTTTTTGTTTAAAAGAAAATTCACCATACACCAATAACTTCCTAGAATCTTCCACAAGAAGATTCCCTTCCTCCCACTAGCCCCCATCTCAGTAGACTTATACTAAATCACTTTTAATGATACAGCCATATACTGTGAGGAAGTGGAAGCAACAGCATATTTATATTGAAGACTGCATAAGTAAAAATGATTGCATAAATGAAAAGGGAAGAAGAGCTAAGTCTCCAAGTTATAACAAAATTAGTTTTCAAGTGTATTAATTAAAATTGTAAATAAATAGCCATTTTAACTATGTTTACTGTAAAGATTAAGTGATGAGATACACTTGTAAACTGTACTTGCTCTTTCCAAATAAACTTTCTCCCAATACTTTGAGAGCAGAATAATATAATTTACTGCTGTTTAGGCTAGACCAGCAGACCTCCATATCCTCTTCTCCACTGTTTGGTGCCTTCTGGGTTCTTTGCACTTTCAGTTAAGTGGACACCTAGGGTGGCATTCCTGCTATCTTAGAACCATCAGTAGAGTTGGAAAAAACCTTCAAGATCCAGTACAACCTTTGAGCAAACACAACCTTGTCAACTAGATCATAGCACTAAGTGCCACATCCAGTTGTTTCTCGAACACTTTCAGTGTTGGTGACTCCACCACATCCATGGGCAACCCATTCCAAAGCTTAACCACTCTTTCAGTGAAGAAATTCTTCCTGATGTCCAACCTGAAATTTCCCTGATGCAGCTTGAGGCTGTTTCCTCCCATTCTGTCACTAGCTGTCTGGGAAAAAAGCCCTCCTGGCTACAACCTCCTTTCAAGGTAGTTGTAGAGAGCAATATGGTCACACCTGAGCCTCCTTTTCTCCAGATTAAACAACCCCAGCTCCCTCAGCTGCTCCTCATTGAAATTATTCTCTGGAGCCTTTATCAGCTCCATTGCTCACACGCTCTGGCACTTTAGTGAAGCCAGGGGCCAAGAACTGGATGCAGGACTCAAGATGAGGACTCGGCTTGGTAAGTACAGAGATACAATTATTTTCCTAGTCTTACTGGCATTAATATCCTCTTCTCTTTTACTGTGTAAGCTTAAATGCAACGTTTAGCACTGCTGTGGTAGTAAGCCTCTTTCCCACTAGATCAGCATGACCTTTTAAATTGTATCTGATACTCAAAGCGATTTTGGCTGAAATGGTTCATCGTTTTCCTCTCAAATCATATTCAATTTCTACAAAATACTGTTTTTACTTTGCTTTTTTTGTTAAACTTTGTTTACCTTGGCTAACCTGAGTCTTATGATTAAGAAACATTTTCCTACTTCTGTTGGACTGTTTCTGAACCCCAAATGAGATGTCTTTCATTCAGTATCTTTGTAGAGCTAGCCTTTTATATCCCCTGCTAGCAGCACTTTGTGTGTACTAAATAGGAAAGCCATGAAAAAGAAACATCACATCAGACAAGATTTGTGTAGCAGGACACAGAAGCAACTACTACAGTAACTTCATCTTATGTTTGCCTCCTGCTATTTCACATGCTGGATGTGCCGATAATTACAGGGAGATAGAGGGGAGAACAGGGGATGTTGTTCATTGCAGTTTGACTGTGGCTGAGAGCAAGCCGGTGGAATACTGACTTCAGTTTAGCATAGGAACTTTTAGAGGCTTTGGAATGAACAAGTGGTAAAGACAAACCTCGGTTCTAGATTTAAAACCAAATGTCGTGCGTGACTCTCTAAACATGAGGTCTAACAGAATTCCAGTCAAAGCCAAAGCATTGCTGCCTTGTGCTGAGGAACTTTGCTCAGAGTTAAGAAGTCTTTAATGTTGCTTTGCTTTTTCATTAGTATTTTGTTTTTCATTGTCACTTTTAATACTGGTTTTGGCACCCATAGCCTGTTGTTCTTTAACAGAAATATTGCTACTTTTGTTATCTTGCTATTTGTTGATAGCAGAAATGATTGTGTCCCTAGTTTTCATGGTTGCCTTCATTCTGTTTACTGACATAAGTAACTGTGCATAAGATGCAGTAAAGCTACGATAGTCTCAGGATGGAAGTTAGGAGGGGATAAACTGCTTTTTAACTACTTGCTATAATTGGGAAACGTTCAGAAACATTTGTACGTAAATGCAGCCCTTCTTCAAGAAAACCTAAGTGTTTGAGCTTTATCTAAAAAGTGAGGGAATTATTTGGTCATCACGCATATATGACAATGTCTAATATACTATCTGATGTTTGGGAGAGTATTTTTCTAGTTTCCTAAGCATTTTACATGTGCCAAGGACTGAATATTCTCAGTTCAACAAAAGTGATGGTTCTCTAAGGATTTTATTAATACCATAATACTGTTGGTTTTTTTTTTTTAATTAGAAAACATATTTTTAGGATCTGCTAAACCCTGTTGTATTTAGAGGTTCAGTTACTGGCTGTAGGTTTTCATTCACTGAAACTGATCATTATTCACACACATCACAGAAAGATGATAATGTAGTAATATTAAAATTGCAGAGTTAAATTTCCCTGTTGCTCCACCAAATATACTCTATTTGAATTACAGACTTTGGGGGATTTAAGGGCATTGTATTCCCACCCTCTCACTAATCTTTTCATGTCAGTATAATTGCAAACCATTTTTCTATTCTTCAAAAATCTTACTTTTTTCCTGACACATAGACATATGATAGAAAGAAGGAAAATAGAGAACTCTTTTCCTCCTTTTATTCTGATCTTCAGTAATTCTGAAGTATTTTTCCAATTACTAGTTATACAAGTGAACTGTGCAGTTGCAATTCAACAACTGCTGTATTCAGGTAGTGTTGTATTGCTAGTAATCTCTTCTCTTGTTGTTCAAGGCATTTTTTTTTTAATTTTGACACTCAGATTTCTGACAGTGTCTGCATTATTTGTACTTGAGAACCAGTTAGTTTGTAGGTTGAACATAATTTTGTAATATTTTTCACACTGACCAGAACAACTGTGATGTCTTTTATCTAAAAAAAAAAAAAAAATTCATTTAATCTGAGTAATATATCTTTTTAGTATCTAAAGTCGTGATTTCAGAGTTCAATTACATTTTACCTTTAATTTTACATTTAATATGTCTTTTCACTGCCTATTGAATAACAAAGTATATTTACTTTAACATACTCTAACACCAGAGGGAATAGGGAGGATGATATTAATGTTGTGAGTAGTGGTGGTCAGCAAAAATTTCTTAACAAAGAAAGTAAATTAGAAAAACAGCAAAATATTTTAATATTTCAACTACACCCAAATGGTTAATTTAGAGTGCCCATAGTATAGCTGGAAATCAAAAGGAGAAAATGAGTTATGTAAGTGCATTTAATTTTCTTGTATAATTTTAAACAATGTGCTAAACTATTTCTTAGAGGTTTCCCTTTTCAGTGTTCCCTATACCAATATTTTACATTGTGCAATTAGTTTAACCTCTGCCTTCTCGTCAGCAATGATTCCATCCAGAGTAGTTTTTTCAGTGATTTTTAACTATTAAGGAATATTTCTCTCCCTCTGTAGAAATAATACACTTTGCCTTGCTCCTTAAAGTTGAATGAAGTCAAAGTTCTATGAACTCCTTTTCTCTTGATTGACATGCTGATAATTTTCATTTCAAGAAATGTCCCTCTATCAGGAAATTTTTGTCAGCAATGCTCACAGGAGTTGCCTTGGCCTTGCGTATAAAATATTTAAAGCAAAGTGTTTGACAGACAAAATTGAAAGTAAGAGTGTCTGAATATCCAAGGTTTGTGGAGAATGAAACAAGTCTGTTTTAATTTTAGAAGAGTGCTACGGAGCCACACACTACAGAGTTATTACAGAGAGGAAATGCAATGGTTTTGTTCAAAGTAGACATGATGTGATGATGACCATGTTGTCTCCAAATGAATTGAAACATGTGATTTATGTCCTAGCTTACAGGAGGGTAAAATTTGTTACCAGACTTAACTGTAATCTCTGTATTAAGCACATGTAAACACTGTTTGAACATTTCTATAATGAAACAAAGATGGAGGACTGGGCTGAGACAGAACTTAGATTGCGCTTTGAAGGTGGGAGTGGCATTCACAACCCACAGGTGAAAGCCCTGATTCCTCTAACACAGCATGAGTAGAGTTGAAACTCAGGAAGAAGACTGATAGAACCATCAAGCTGGATGGGCTTTCTGGTTTTACCCATCCCAATGTAAATAAACTAAGCAGTACATTCCAGGCTTTTTTATTTGTGTGTATTGAATATTGCAGATGCCTTTTTATTAATTTGATTAGATTAGGGTTGTTAGAATGGCATCAAGCACAGGGTAAGAAGACCCTGCAGAATTAGACCTCACTGTTTGTCTGACAGAAAGAGCCTACTCTTTGCTGACATAGGTCTGAAATAAATCCTCAGATTGCTTAGCACTGCTGAAATATAGTCAGATCTTGATATGTCCAGAAACAGATACTTTGTCTTCTAGAAAATATGTTGGAGGAAGCTGACATGCACAGGAGAATTTAGGGTCCCAAGTTCTGGAGGCAGGTAAGCACAGTTCTAGCAGATCTAAATTCTGTACTCAGGCATTTTGTGTTTTGTAGGTCTAAAACTTAAAATGATCAGGAACCCAGTTGAACTCACAATATGTGAATAGAAGTTTTATGAGAAAACACAGGTGTATTAAACACCATAATATCTTATGCCTCAGCAACCCTGTCACAGACGAACTTTTTCTCAAAGAAAATCATACACATTCTAGTCAATATAGTGCAAATTTTGCTACTATGAGCATAAATGAGGCAAATATCTTCTTCCATTTATGAGACATACATACTGTGACTGATCTCAAGGCAGCTCAAGCAAACCCTGACCACTTCTGATCCATAAGCTTTAAAACACTGAATGAAAAAGTACTTGGAGAAACAATGACATACCAGGAAATTAGTTTACTTTTTAAGCAATATAAATGACAATATGAAAAAGCTTGGGGAGCTCTGCATTATTTCACTGCAATAGCTGCCATTTAGTTTCCCCACTCTTGCAGATTATTAGCAAATGCCAGTCGCTAAGAATTGCTCCTTTGCTGCACAAAATGACTATTGTGGCTTGTCTCTGGAAAAATATGCAAACAAGGCCCTGCAAGCAGGAAATAATGGGACTCCTTCAGTTTGTTACATTTATACTGTCAGACTCTGGTTAAATAAACAGTATGACTTGGACAGAAAACTTTAATTGGCTTACTGGAAGCCTCAGTCACAATAGTGGCAACTGTTAGGATTCCTTTGTTTCATATAATCGGAAAGATTTACTTTTTCTCCATAATATTCTCTATTGCTAATACCTCAATTGGAGCAGTATGTGGCTGTATCCCATATCACACTTTTATGCTAAGCAGACATGTTGTGTGACATTCTGAGGCAAACACCTTTTTCCTGGAATCCCACAAGAATGCAGTGGGATGCACTGGTTTACTCAGCACATGATGCCAGATTGTCTCTGAATTTGTCAACAACTTTTGCCACAGTCTTAGGTCAGATGTTACCAGCAGGATCTTTTCAGTTACTGCTGCTTACCATTCTTTCTTAACATACAGTGAATAAAGCAGCGAGGGAGGGAAAAAATAAGTTTGTACTGCTTCTTGGGAAACAAATCTCCTGCACACTTACACTTTGGTGAACCTATTTATGCTTGGACTCAATGATTTTAAAGATTGTTTCTAACCTAAATGATTCTATGACTCTATATTCTTAAATGAGTGTTTGGACTCACAACAGGCCACTGTGTAAGGCAGTGTCACAAGTATGTATTTGTTCTGCTGAAACTGACTTTCTAGTCTAGGCATATTACAGCTGCTGTGGAGCTTGTCAGGCACACAGAGGGCCCCTGGGATAAGGCCACCTTTGCAAACAGACTTGAGGCTTGGTCATCCACCTGGAGACTGAACAAAATTCTTCCCACTCGGATGTAAAAGTCCTGGGAACTTCTTGCAGAAGACACTCTGCTGACAGGATGTCTAATTGAAGGAGGGTCACCTGAACAAGTTGAGGGCAGAGATACAGGTTCTCAGTGGACTGCAACATCTGAAGATCTAACTGTGTAGCAGAGCAGTTGTAGGGCTTGCCTTGAGTAAGAACACTGTACCTCTGAAGTTATTCTGTGGTTTAGGTGCCCAAAGTCCAGAAATGCAGCCTTCCAGCTGCAAACAGAGGAAGTTTATGGACCTTCTTTCCTCGTAGTGGCTAAGACTAGTGTTTGAAGTAGAAGGGACATGAAGGAAATATAAGGGCAATGGCACTATGTTTTCTGGACCACTGCAATATGTCAGGGCCCTGAAAGCACCGTGTGTCCTTTCCGTCTGCCCCCCCCCCCAGGACTGCCTGTGCTCAGGGCCATCCCTTCTGTGTGACGTTGTGTCAGACTGCTGAGAAATCAGAAGGGGTGAGAAACAAGTTGTGAGAAGCCCCTTTAGGACCCTCTCTCAGCCTGGGAACAGCAAACAAGCTCAGACTCTTGCATAAGCTCTACTGCTTGGCCCTTTACTGATCCTGGGCTTTCCAGCTTGGCTTCTTAGCTTGTTCTAGTTGTTTAGAAGTTTTCTATAGTGAACATATTAGGAATAAATGGAGATTTTGACAGAAGATTTCATTAATAACTTGTATAATTGCATTAGTATCTTCCTATATCTGCTGGGAATACCAGAATACTATGTTTTAGAACACTGTTTGCCTTTTCTATAGCTGTCTCCACATCAGTGAATTGAGCGTAGCCCGTATTCAAATAGTATTCCTCTGCCTTTCTGGCTTAATGCATCCACTGCTATTGGGTTTCTAAGCACCACACGTAAATTGTAGACTGTTAAAACTTTATACTGTTTACTGTTCATACTTTACTCCAGTCATTGCACTGTCTGTGGTTTTTCTGCATGAACCTTTAATTGAGAGGTCTGGATTCAGATTTTCAGGAAAGCTCAGTGAGGGATTACTGTTTTCTTGACCCAGATGACGTTGTCATGAGTGAAATGTTTAGAGCTCTTCATTGCTATCAAAGCTGAGGTAGCACTGCAAAAAGAGCATAATTTGGATGTTTCAAGACAAAAAACCTGAAAGTCAAACGCAAATGTAGGTTAGGTGTCTCCACAGCGAGGCTATACTTTAACTGGAGTTTCTAGGGTTACGCTTTTAGACTTTACGGACGTATGCTTGGTTAAAGTCTTTGAGCTTTTAGATCTTAAAGACTACAATCCTATTCTTCTTGTGGGAGGTTATATGAGGTAATCGGCTGCAACCAGGTCAGCAACAATACTGTCAAAGTCTGGGTAGACTCTTTCTTAACATCATCTCTGCTCTCTGGGGACTTTTGCTGATGAAACTGAATGGCAAAATAGACTTCTCTCCATCTTTGAATTCATGTGACACTCTTTCATGCTTTTAGATTTGTTAAAATTTTGTAACTGTCATCACTAAAATTAATTTCAGTGAAATACATGCAAAGGGGCTTTCCTGCAACTGAGTTTTTACTTTTTACATTAATCTATAAACTTCTAAAGGGAATTTACCTAAATGACTAAAGCATGTACAATTGAGAGTGTTAACAATAGTTGTGTTTCTTCAAATAGTGTTTTTCCCTGTTCTTTCTTTCCTCATTTTTCACCAACCCACTTTTCTTGGAATGTGTTATCTCTATAGAAAAGCGTATTCTAAGAATGAAAACTCATAGCAATATGTCAAGGGCGGGTTGGATGGAGCTCTGAGCAACCTGGTCTGGTGAAAGGTGTCCCTTCCCATGAAAGGGAATGATCTTTAAGGTCCTTTTGAACCTAAACCATTCTATGATTGTATGATGAAACGTGTTCTAAGTGTTAAGTTTTAGAATAATTTCTTGAGGTCTGTATGTAGAACTAAAACACTTTTCTGTTCACTGCAAACTCACAATTCTGCATGTGATCAGTATGTGGTTATTCTAATACAATTTCCTTTTTATTGGACGTATCAAACATGAAATGCATTCAACAGTATCCAAGCTTCCAAATTCATATCCAGTCTGTATAGAAATTAATGATTTATGATATCAAGCCCAGGTTTGGTTGGTTTGTGTTTGGTTTTTTTTTCCCAGATGTGCATTTCAATTTAGCCATCAACACAGAAGTTATTGCTTAGCAAGAATGAAATGTACCACTGGAGAAGCTCTTTCCACACCAAGGCTTGAAGCCACGCTCTGATGAACAATGCCACTACCCAGTGGTGAAATCGTCATCCAGCCTCTCTCAACACTTGTGGCACTGCAATGTGCATCTCTTGGATTAGGATCTTGGATGTGAGAACTTCAAGAGCAAATTCTATATCTAAGTTACTTGTACAGAGATCCATATGTTCAGAGAAAATTCATCTTAATACTTTTAAGGCACAAAAATTTGACATTCGGTTCATGGCAGTTTCTGGAAGTGTGGTCTCTGTACATTATTTTTGTCCACATAATAATGTGGGCAATATGAAACCATTTTCAGCATAAAAGATGTGCTTGTCAAACCACAGCAATGATTTTCCAGTTGCTGGCTCGTTCAGTTGTGCAGCTTCTAATATGTCTGCTTGAGTTCTTTCATGGCACAGTCCCATCCTCTGCAGGAAGCCGGGCCCTCCGGGCAAAGGCAGCTGGGCATGCAAAGCAGTGGCCAAAGAGGATGCACCACTGCTTACAGGGGGCTCCAGACATGACCACAAAGTGCCCAGTACTGCAGGGCACCGGCCCCGACTTAGAATGACATTGTAGTGAGAGCTGAGAGCACCACAAAAAAAAAAAGCTGAGAAAACCACAAAAAAGCCTATGAAGAAATTTGTAATTTTGTATTCAGTGCAGGGTTTTGATGTGCTAAATAAGGTCTGGAATCGAACATGGACAGATGAAGATAAAAAGAAAAAGTGAATAGCTCACCATTAATTTGGTGTCTGTTTTATACACTAAGTCCTGTAAGGGAGAAAAAGGCAACATTCATTCTCATATTTTATAACTTCTGAGTTCTTGAATCTGCAAATTTAATATTTGGGTAGTGTGAGAAGTGTCTCTAAAATTTTGGAGATGGCCAAATAAAGTGGAGCAAAGAACTTTAATTACAGCACGCTGGATACACCGACCTCGTGACTGAGTCTGAGCAGAGCAGGTACACATCATCTATCTTCTCCCCATGGAAAGCACTGAAATGGCACTGCTCTAAGTACTTTTCCCCACAGAACTCTTTATCCTTGGGAATCAGCCACTGCAAGTGAGATGACATCTCCTCTCTGGGACGTCATGTGTTTCCCTGCATTCCACCAGGACATTCTGTGTTCCCCACAACTGAGGGATCCTCCCTCCAGGAATGATTAGCAGAGAGAACACAGTGGTGGAAGGGATCCCAATCTGAAGACAATGTGAAATAAAAGTCAACAATTATATCATTTAAAGGTCTGCTGTCATTTAGATGATGGAGGTCTTCATCAGTCACAGAAATTCCGCCTTTAGCTGGAAAAGGTGGATAAATTATCAACCTGGGAAGAAAAATACATTCAGTAAGAAGTATGAAATGCCAAAAATACCTCAAAAAATGTTACAGGGCAAAGATAATTATCTTTTCTACAGGATTGTCCAATTTAAATGAGACACAAGTGTTTTGCTGAGGATGAATTATGAGGAAGACCCAAACTCCTCCTCATGTGCTTCCCTGCATTCCACCAGGACATTCTGTGTTCCCCACAACTGAGGGATCCTCCCTCCAGGAATGATTAGCAGAGAGA
>JAWMRA010000130.1:32585055-32728930 GCA_035584735.1 Pseudotriccus pelzelni | reverse complement strand
TACGGGGATGATGGAAGACTTCCTGAGGTGCAGGCTGATAGAGAACTTCTGTCTTCTTCAAGCTGACTTCCAGCCCATACAACATACTTGTTTTATCAACAGGAAGCAGGATGTGTGCCTGGAAACCATCATTTAGGAGAAATGCATACTTCCTCTTTTTTTAAAATAATTGACTGGATTATTGGTAAAAGCAGCTTCTCACTGAAGTATGTCTTCCATCAAGTGGAAGACAAGGAAGTCTTTTGGCAGAACACAGCAAAGTAGGAGGTCCTAATGCAAGGCTGAGCATGGGACTGGGAAGCTGAGGAAGTACAGAGGAAGGGACATCAAGAAACTGGCTGGTAAAAAGCATAAGTAGAAAAAAAAAAAGCAGGAAGGAACACTAACAAAGCTGCAGGCATGGAGAAGTTGGGCAAAGCTGAGAGGAAATGTCTCACACTTGCTGCGGAGGACAAGAGGAAAACTGTAGAAGTTTGCCTAGGGCTTTACTAAAGAGAGGTTTCAGCAAGGTGCCTAACTATGTATGTGCATGAGTATGTGTCGAGGTGGGTGCCTAGACACAAAGACAAAAATATCGAGGGGGCTGAGCACAGATATAAAGTGTTTAAGCCGAAGAACAAAGGAGGAGGACCAGATTATTTCTAGGCTCTACATAGGGAAATTAAGTCAAACTGGCTGAAAAATTTGCAGACAGGGTGTTCAAGCATTTCAACGTGTAATTATCCTCACAGCCAGATATTACATGTTCCTACTTAACCCTATGAACTTGACCACTTGAAGACATGTGCCTAAGGTTCACAATTGTAATTTTCTATACTTTTCTGAGTTGAATCTCTGAACCATTCCTGAACTTCTGAATGGAACATTTAGAATACAATTTTACTTACTCAGAGTAAAATCTACACTTTCAGACTCTATTCTGAATAGGAAAAATATTTTCTATTGAACATTTACTTCCTCCTTTGAAGTCTAACTTCAACTCAAAACACATCTGTTTCAAAGATAAATCAAAGATGCAGCAGCAGCTTGTGTTCAAATGAAAACACACATACATTTTTTTTAGCCCAGACTTGAGGATCTTTAGGGTTTTAAGGCCTCAGTATTTAAAATAACTTCAAGACTGTGATATCTACAAGCAAACCTTATGGTGTTTTGGTTCTCTATACTTTTGTTGGGTTTTGTTTGGTTTTAAGGGTTTTTTTTACCTAGTCTTTTAACTCAGCAGTGGGCATGTTTATTTTAGAAAGCCTGATCTAGCTAAGAGACAAGGACTTTGGGAAAGCCAACTCAGTGGTATTTGAACTTGAGTGGTTACTAGTAGTCAGGCAAGTCATGCCGTGCATGGAGCATTGACTGAAGCCTGATGATGAGATCAAAGCTGTGGAATACCTGTGTGGAACTTCAAGAGGCTGAAATAGGAAAGGTTTATGACCTTAACTCTGAGATTGTCCAGGTCAAGAAATGTAGTTAAAGATACTTAATTCTAGCCCCAAAGGTGATTTTTGATAATTCTAGTGACGAAAGGAAGGAGTCAGTGTGTGGAAATGAGAAATAATAAAGTATAGTTAATACCTCAGAAAATACAGGATTAGAGAATAGTGTTGAAGGGCAATGTAAGAGCTGAATTGAGAAAAAGCCTGAGTGCCATTGTCTCTACAAGCACTGCAGCTCATACATTACCCTGTGCCGTTGGCAAGCTGGAAACTTGCAAGTCTGGTTTCTTCAGACAAGTTTCTCAGCAATTCTATGACTTCTTTCCAGAAGGTAGTTAAGGTTGCCATAATTTAGGATTTCAACTTGCAATCCTGAGTACTGTTTACTTATTTGATTCTAAATTAGGAAAAAAAAATGTTTCTAGCCCACAATTCCTTAGCACAGCCATGACTCAAAGATCCCTAATATAAAAATTGCACGGAAGTATATACTGGATACTTCGAAAACTTCTGCCACTATGCTATAGGTTATCAGACTAGTACTAATTGAGGATTTAATGATTAACTCGCCACAATGCAGACCTCTGCAGAGCAGTCACTGTTAAAATACAGAAATCCTGAGGGTGGTAACACTGTTTGAAGGTATTTTGACTTTGTGATCTCTCTGATTTTAGTGGTTTTCCTAATAAACACAGGCACAAAAAGCCACTCACAACTCAGTGAGTGTTAACCAAACATTTCACAGTGCAAAAGAAACAGTTCTGTAAGGAGAGAGCTTAAGGCCTAGAGGTCATCTGTATGCTTTTCAGACAGAAATTTAAACAATGTGTAAGATTTGTTATGGTTTTCTTCATATGGGTCATTTCAACCACATAGTGATTCATGTATACCAGTTCTACCACTGGGCTGGTCTAAATGACACTATTTATATTGCTTAATAAGGAAACTGACCTAAGTGCTTGGTTAAGACAGATGGAGATTTTAAATACTCAGTATCTGCCAAAGAACAGCTATCAAACACACTGGAGAGCATTTTGCAGCAGTTAGGCAGTATTCTGCACTCAATATTCATGTTGGTCCATTCATAGAGGTTCCTCAGAGAAAAAAAGCAGCACAGTTTGCTGATAAGTGCATGAGAATGTTTATTTCACAGCTCCAAGTTGCAAAAGATGCACATTTCTCTAGCTCGTTTCATCCACAGATGTTTCACCATTGACCTACCTAGGCTGTCAACAACAAATTCACAGTATCTGGAATGTCATTAAAATCAGTGATAACCCACTTTGACTCTTCTTATGTCTGATTTCTTCCTGAGACTATTCACAGTCTGAGAGCAACTTTCACTTTAATGTTTGTTTTTCATATACATACAAGCTCAGTCCTTCAATCTCCCTTCTGCAACCTGATATTTCCCTGGTAACAAATATTTCTGTCTGTTTTAAAAAATTCAGGCTGTGTTCTTGGAAGTAGAAAGAGTACATGGATTCATCCTTAGTGAAGTGTTTTCTCTGAGTGCTTCAATTTAATAACTCAGTCAATTGGAACTCTTGCTTTTGAAAATGTAAATAAGGTCACTGGCACCTGAAATAAACTCCTTGAGCCTTTCAGTATTTTAAAGGAGTCACTTTCTTTCAAGAAATTTGATTGAAATTCATGCAGCAGAATGTGAATTCGCAGCCCAGACTAGTTAAGTGAAAAGTAAAAGCATAAGCCTCTCTTCAATTTTTTACTTTCACTTGTTTCCACACTTTTTCTTTCTGCCCCCACTCCATTCACATCTTTCTATTGTAATAAATCATAAGTATCTCTTACAGGACTATGCAGAGCAAGATGACAACTTATTTCCCTTCTAAGCATTCAAATAAAGAGAGAATATTTACCTACTGAGCATTTGTTAAGTTAAAAAAAAAAAAAGTAATGTGGTGTGGGAGGCTTGTGAAGAAACTAAACTAGAAATCTTAATTCTTTTTAGAAATTATTTAAAAATCAAAATTTCATATTGTATTTCAAGCATTGTTGAATACAAATACTTTAAAACTTCAAGATGACTCCAAAATTATGGTGGCTTATTTTTACTCTGAAACTTGTGTATTTTCAATTTTTTTCTTCTCACAGCAATATGTTTCTCTCCCCCCCTTCATCAAAACACAGATTTTCAAGCAAAAAAAAAGGGGGGAATGCTATTAACAATATAATAGTTAAAACGCACAAAACAATAAATTTGATAAAATTTGAACTTAATCAAGTAGCTAAATTTGAAAAAAACATGCATCAAAATATTCAAAGCAAAGTTCAAAGAGAAATTTGCTCTTTTTTGGCTTAAATATCTTATAGTTTTCTTAAGCTACAATAGATTGACTCTGAATTCCCCCTTCTGCTTGAGAGAATTCAAACTGCAATGTCTCATCTCTACCAAGAAAGTCTTAAATACATCCAGTGCTACCAAGAGGTATAATACAATTTTCCCCACCTCTTCTTACTTATGCCCCTATATATGGCTTCATTTTCTGCAAGTGGGAATTCAGCTAACATTGATCAACTGTACCCTAATTGAAGAGTCATTGCGACTGTAGTCAGTATTACATATTCACTGATCATCAAAGGCAGTGAGCTGAAATATGTACTTCACTGAGAAATATTTTTCTGCTTAAGAAAGCACTTCTTTTCTTAGTTCACTAAGTTTATTCTTTTCACATGCTCCCTTTGCATGTACCTCAGCTTGGCAACCTGATGGTGATCTTCAGTAATGATATTCACTTACTTAAATTTCCTCAAGCAGCAAATTTATTCACTGCCTTTTAAGCTGTGGGAAAAAAAAAAATTAAAAAAATCAGCACTGCAGTATGTCTGTATCTACTTATTGGACAGTACTGGTGAGAAATACACATCCTGCTCACAAGGAATAAAAATTCATAATGTTTCTGAAAAGAAATGTTAAACTGATAGTGTTCTGGAGCTTTTTATTGGTGCCTCTGAACTAATTCAAATGTGAAGTTCCACAGCTCAGTCACCTTAGCTACTTGTAGGTCAATTTGTCATTATGCAGTCTTACCAAGAGAAAAAATACTTCAGCAATGTTTCTCCGTTTAAGAGTGCTTACACAGTGGTCCCTAACACAGAAAAGTTCTCACCATAACTTACAGACACCCAGTCCGGTGCTAAAGGTGACAGTGTTTTAGCCCCTGGATTTAACCACAATCTTTATTATCTATCTAGTAATTATTTTTTGCTGCAACTATCCACTTCCTAAGTCACTCTCTCCTTCACATTTTCTTCTGAGGGCCACAGGGAAGTTCCATATCCTTAAGGCAGACATAATCACAGAATATTCTGAGTTTGAAGGGACCACAATGATCATCAAATCCAGACGGTCCTACATCTTCTCTAAACTCTAGAAAAGCTGCTTGTAAATCTGTGTTATTATTTGTCTGTAACATCCTTGGTTCTTCTGGAAAATAGTATTTCTCTCTCTATGCTGAACATTTTATTACTCGGTTCTGATCCTTGAGGTCTGGAACAGGTTGCCCACAGAGGTTGTGGAGATATTCAGGAACCGCCTGGACACAATCCAGTTCCATGTGCTTCCTTCAGCAGGAAGGCTGGACCAGATTACCCAATGTGGTCCCATCCAACCTGACCCATTCTGTGAATCTGTTATTCTGTGAAATGAAATTACTGACATACAAAGCAATAAATCCATCTTTTTTGCTTGTTTGTTTTCTGGTTTCAGCAAACCAGAGAGTGATTTCTTTATATAAAAATGCCATCAAATATCATGTTTACTCTGTATCCCTGTTTCTGTAGCTTTTCTCAAATATGCTTCAGAATACTGAAATGAAATAAGTTATCCACAAATCACACCGTGTCATCTTGGGTGCTTATGTTTGACTATTGCTTTCCCTCTGTAAAAGCCCTTTTCATGGGATGTTGCTGACTCAATGGGTAAAAAATCCAGACCAGTAAACCCAGAAATTAGACAAAGTAAAGTGAATCTGGATGATCTCTGGAAAGTGGTGTATTCCAGCTGACTCAAGTCTGTCCAGACTTTGTACAACTCTACCTGCCTCCAGATTGAAGTTATTCATGAGCTCGCTCTATGGAACAGCTTTCCCCAGGAAAAGTCTGCTGTTCAATAGGCTTGTTCTCATTCTACAAGTATTTCTGAAACATGCCAGGGGATGGATTGTTACTAGAGAGCAGAAAACTTGCCAGCAAATGTAACTGAAAAAGTCTTAATCAAGCTCTAAAGTGTATCTTACATCAGAGAAACACTTGGCTTGAATTCGTGTGTAGTGAAAGCAGCCTTGGGAACCAGAGCACTGCAACTTCATCAAGTACTCTGTGCCTGTCCCACAAAGCCTGACACTGCCACTATCCAAAAGTTGTCATGTGATTCAAAGACGCTTTTTTGACTGAGAGTGGCCTTTAATTTGGGAAATGACATGTTAATATGGAGTTATTTTATGTTTTGTTACCAAATCACATACTTTCAGCCTGTTAAAATTCCCCATCTATAGAAGAATAATAATTCCTCTTCTCCATTCCCTTCCACTCATCTACCCCTCCAGTCTACAAACCATGAAGTTCATTGATTGCTTGAAAACACAAAATTGAGAAAAACAGATACTAATAACAGAGTTTACTCAAAGGATTCCATCAAGTGTTGGCCTTGTGTGGGTGCTTTGTAAAACCTGTTTAGCATAGAACAGCTATCACACTGCATATATCCATGCTATATTTTCATCCGTCTTACCAAGGCAAAATGCATTACGGCTAGCAGTGGCTGTGAATTTTTAAGTTGAATTATTCATTTTCAGCACTATTGTTTACTCTGCTCTTTAATAATCTGGAATGACTATCAAGAAAATACCGAGGCATAGCACTAACAAGGGCCATGTCACTACAGAGTTCAGTAATGTAATTATCTATTCAGCTATCTTTCAAACTTATTTCCTCTACTTTTATGCTCACCCTATATCTTTTCCACATAAGAATTGAGAGAGCTTGCATTTGGCCTAGCTCCACTGTGTTACTCTTTTATAAGCAGAACAGCACAAAAGAACTGAAATAATTCCTGCTGCTGGGTCTCTGTTTCTATTTTCTTCTCCCAGTGAGAATTTTAAGTTATAATTTAGGAACATAGTAGGAAAAACACAGAGAAAATTCTACTAACTGAGCCAGTTTAAATGAGTAGATATTACTCCGAGTATAGAAACAGCTTCTTTAGCAGAGTTTCTCTTAATGGCCAAAATTCTATACACTGTTTAAGCCACTGTTCCATTTCGCAGTTCAATTAAGCAAAGGTTTGCACATCCTTACTCATATATGTGAGATCAGACTAATACACTGTTGTATTTGCAGCTTTTATTGATAAAGAACTGTGCAGGAACCAACAGTTTCATAATGCATGCTTTATCACTTTTAATTTAATAAGAATATATTTTGTCAGTACTGAAGTATTTGTTCATTGTGTTAAACATCATATCGATTACAAGACTGCACATATCATGCAAAAGACTTTTAATACTTTGATCTTTTCAGGCTCAAACGCCTTACTCTTCTTTTCTGTAGCCATGCTCTTCTGAATCTCATGTCAATCCAACCTCTCCAACTCACAGTTCAGTTTAGAACCTTTAGATGTCTCAATGTAGATTTATTTTTTTTTTTGTCCACCAAAGCCAAACATTTGAACAAAAAGGACATCTGAGAACTTGGATCACCAAAAAACCTTGACTTTATTACTCTTCACACTAAATAGTGTCACAATGACAATATGAGCTCTCTTTTAGCTGCATTAGTCTATTCTGGTTTGTAGCTGAGCACAATCAATAAACCCCAGACAGGTTGCAATTCTTCCTATTCCACAGACACAAGACTCTGGAATGAGATGACCATGTTTAAAAAAAAAAAAAAGGCTGTAAAATATGTTGACCCTCTCTAGTCAATGTCTCAGCTTCCTTAAAGCTCTTTGTACTGTGCAGGCAGTTTAAGTACTGTTGTAGCAGTACCAGCTCTGGCTTTCAAGAAACCACTGCATGAATAATGTGGCAGTCATCTGAAAGCAGTAGAGCAGGTAAGGGTACTGCTTTGATTTTGTATTATTATTGTTGCTTTATTTGCATAATTTGGAGTCAAAGTCCTTCCTCTCCTACTGCCTTCAATATACATCCTTCTTTTTCTGATAAACTGTGCAGCTGCATGTAGGTACTGCCAGATTCCAAAACGCAAAGTAGTTTAGCTTAGTCTCTACAAAAGAAAGCAAGACAAAGAGAAAAAAAAAAAAACCCACAACAAAAACAAAGAGAACATGGGACTGTGTTTTTCTATCTGTTTGCCAGATGTGATAACTTAAATAAGAGCTGAAACAGAGGATTTCATTGTTCTTTAAGCTTCAATGGTCTATTGTTAGTTTCTTTTTTCCCCTTGATTGTCTTCTTTTAAAGTTTTTCTTTAAGCTATAAAAATATTAGTCCTTGAAATGCTATCTCAGCACTGCTTTATGTGATAGTAGGTAATTAGGTGAGACAGAGAGACTGGGATGGGAGGAAGGTAAAGAGAGATCTATCAGCAATGATAATTCTGCACACATATTAGGTAGAAGTTGCTTAGTGAATTTCCATTCCAAATATTGATATAAAGCAAAATTATTGAGAAATTTAATACAGATGTTAAATTATACTAAAATAAATTCTCAAATAAACTAACCTGGACTTTACAATCAAACACAGAATTCTGGTATCTAAAAAATTAAAGCAAGGCACAATCTTTCTGAAACAGACATAACACCAGCAGCAGACAATATCACCTCAATTTCCCCTCCAAAACACCACTGCATTTACATAAAACATAAATTTCTACTTTGGAGCTAGATGCATTTATAAGTGGTGATGGTTCAAAAACAGGGAAATAAACCAAGGACTTTTTAAAGATTTCTCTTACGAATTGTGTTTGCAGTAGTCCAGTACTGTATTCTACTAGAAAAACATTCACCAGAGAGTCCAAGGTCAATGATAAAGTGTCAAATACCCAATAACACTTCCAGCTCTCCAGGGATAGAAGTTAACATGAAAATTAATAAATCACTGTCCTAACTGGAAAAACAAATATATAAAATTCCTTTCATATACAATCCTACTTGTGCTTGGGTAACTAACTTAGAACAACTCTTAATTGAAAGCTTTTTTTTCTTATGGAGGGGCTTAATTGAAATACTTCATCTAAACCAGAAAACTATTCATAGATTATGCATTTTAGAAAGCACATTTTCTTGGTATATACTGGATATTAAGAAAAAGAACATAAATTTAACGTTCTCCTCCCATCCCACTGCTTTTTATTTGCTTATAAATTTATGAAGGGTATCGTTTATATATATATATAAAGGAAAGCAGAAGGAAACCACCATAAAAATCACAAATATTCTAATAGACCAAAATACCCTATTTAAAGAATCAACATTATTTTTGGAAATATCAAGACACCAGTCTACCAAAATGCACACTCTGGATGCGGAAGGTACTGTATTTATTTTGGTGAAAAGTGTTACTTTTTTCAAAACCACACAAGTGTTCCCCAATGAATCTGTAATATCACGTGTTTGAGTAAACAAAAATAAGAGCTTAAAAATTGCACTTTCAAGATTACCAGATTAAAATTTATCTGTGTTTATGGCTAAAAAATGTCACTCAGAAATACTCAGCTTCTTTAGCCTCATGAAGCTTAGATGGTATAAAGCTGGGCATTCAGGAGAAGGGTTAGGAATCAAAATAATATTTCTGTTGATTAAAATTCCTTATTTATCCCCCTGAATAAAGTAGCAAGGCTCTGCAATGCCTCATCAGAGATAAGAAGATATCTTATCTCAGACTAAGTATGTAACTAGAGCTTGTTGGGTGTTTTCCAACACAATGCCTTTTCACCTGAAAATTAAGCTACAATAAAACCAGAAATTATTAGAAGTAAATACTTCCACATATACAATCTTTCTTATGTGTCACTGAGAGCTCTAGCATTGCCTCAGACATTCAGGATGTGCATTTGATATTTTGCTAGTTTTTCACTTTGATGGGACTTGATTTGACCCTATTTCAGACTTACATATATTCTTAAATCTTAAAAAAAAAAAAAAAGAAAAAAGAAAGGAAAAAAAAACCAAACAGAATGGAAAATGGAGCTTTACTTGTGTTAGCAATATTAAAACCACTACAGCACTGACTAAATTCTACTTTTGCTCAAGTCTGACTTCCTGATAACTGTCTGGAGAAAGAGAAAGACACTGATTTCTGCTTTGTTTGATTATTTCTTTTATCATACTAATTTCCTCTTACTAACTTCTGTGTTTGTTCAGTGCCCTCTGAAATTACATGAGTCAATTTGCTTTTGTAAGTAGAATGAAATCACTTACATTATTTTCATTAAAAATTCCAGCCATTTCCTTTTTGTCCAACAAGAATCACTTTTCTACTTAATTAGCAAAGACAAAACTATTTGTAAAAAAAGAAAAAAAAGGGTCAAGACATGAAAGATATTCTTCACTTAAAGGTTATTCATATTCAAATTCATTCTAAAGTACATCTGACTTGAACTTTGTCTATTTAAAAGTCACTCAGTTGATGTCTCTGCTATGTCCTTATTACTCCATTGACTTAAATAACATTCTGCAGATATAACTAAGAATCAGATCTGGCCTGAGGCACACAGTTCAGTAGAGATCATTCTTTTCAATGAAATTTTACTATTTTATTTATTTTTAACCTATTACAAAAGGCTAAATATTCAAGAGACCTGAATATTAGATATTTAGTTCTGCTGTTTAGCAGGAGTCTTTAAATGGCAACATTCAGCTGTGTGAGATATTCCTTGCATATTGTTCTGCTCCCGAGTTTTGAACTGTGGTGGACCATCTGCCAGCTGGGAAATCCCACTCCTGTTTGCAGCAGCACTGCAAATTCTATCAGTGTTTATGAAATAAAATAACTTGATTTAGGGAGCACAGTGAAATCTTTGTGCAGCACTTAAAAATTGCTTAAATAAATCAGTCAGTACAAGGCATTATTATATCTTTCTCTAAGAATCCCAGATCATTCTCTATGAATTAATTATCATTTAAACTGCTTTTATGAAGCTGTTACCTATATTGTGCCCCTCACAAATGGTGGAATTGAGAGTCAGGTTAATATAAATTACTTGCAGAATTAATATTTTCATTTCTTTCTGAAACATGAAACCTTTCCAGCCTAAAATGCCATTTTCTTGCCTTGTGGTATCCTGCCTGGGATGCCACCAAAGGAAGAACTTCACAGGTTCAAGCAAATACCAAAATTTAGAACTCTAAAGGAAAATTCTACTTCTCTCATTAATTATCGCTCTCTCATAAATGTAGAATGTCTCTCAGTATGTGATCACACAGGTTTGTTGGGAAATGGATTCTGTTGCATCTTCAAAAGTTGCCACTTCAAGTACATCATGTATTGATCAAGGAACAATATTTTTAACTATAAACTAACAATTACCAAACTTCTCCTTTATAAAACACTGTCTAACACTCCAAACAAACTAACCTATTAATATCTTGTACAGCCCTGCCAGTTGAAGAGTATTTATTTCTATGGTAAAAGACAATAACCTGAGATACAGTGACCTGAATTTAAAAATTTAATAAATCTTGCTTGGGTTTACAAATAGAATAAAATTATTTCATACTAATTTTCAAAAAAGGAATGATTCCCAAGTGGCAGTACCATTCTCATTTTTTAGTGCCTTCAAAGATTAAATTATAACACTTGCTGCAATTCTGTAATACATTACATTTGCACGTTTCACATACCTTACATTTAATTATGATACATTTTAAAAGATAATTATTCCCCTTTGGTTTCTGTAGGTCACACATAAAATTTAGTCTTAGTAGGGGAAAATGGCAGAGAAGTAGAGCAAAGATTAATTTTTAGGATGGTGGACTATTCTTTATAGATGAATAAACAATGACTCCTCATGGTAGTGGCCTTTTTTAGAGGGCTTATTTTGTTTTCTGTAAAATTATTTTATGTTATTATTTATTCCCATAGATAAAATACTCAACAATTTTTTACATTGCATTTAAAAAATGACCTTTCCCCTCTATAAACTTCTGCCTTTAGTTGATATTTTTAATCATTCCAAAAGTACAATACAATGCCAATTTAAACATATTTCAAATCAAACACCATTGTATAGTGTCACATTTCATTTTGTACTTTGAAGTTCTAACTTGATTAACATCATTATACTAAAGCTTGTCCTATTGTTTAGCTAATGTGTTTAACACAGAAGTAGATCAGGAACAATGGGTAACATATGTATGACAGCTGTATTTTGCATCCCATGGATAAAATTTGCATGTGTGGGAGTTAGCAAAGTCATGCAGCAGACCAAAACCAAATAAATGTAATCTTAAAATATAAAGCTCTTAATATTGGAAATGGAATTTTGATGCTTATTATTTAAAGGCTTCTGATTGAAATATTCTTGAATTCTTTCCCTCCTGTACATTTACCAAATACAACTATACAACTTTACTGCAAAGTTTCTTTATGATGGATGGGTAACAGCCACATTTTTAACCACAGTAATCCCAAATTACTGAAAGTTCTTCTGATGATGTAATACAAATTTGAGGAGGCAAATTAAAATCCTGTGACCTGTTAATGACTGTTCCCAAGAAAAGCTCCTTCAACAAGAGACAGAATGACAAGAGTGATTGCCCATTCTGAATTAATATTAAGGATCATCTCCTTTTAATTCTATCAGAGGAATCTCAGAGGGAAAGATCAGATAACCTCCCACGATTTTCATTGCTCTGCCCCCCCCCAGTTCAATGCAAAATATCACACCACTGCCAAAGAAAATAGCACTGCAGCAATGTGTTGCTGAGTTGTGTGCGCTTGTTGAGGCCATTTCAGACATAATTCTCAAGTTTTGGGAATTAGGATAGCTCAGAAGAATTCATAATAGGATGTAAAACCACTGTACCTGTCTTTTGTGCCTGGCATTAGAGAAACATTTTATCACTCATGACATGAGATTACCTTAGTCTACTTCATAAAGTAAAGAATACCTAGACCCATTAGAACTCATGTTACTTTTGTGCTAATGGTGGTAAATTAAATGCAATCAAGGTACACCAATTTACTAAATTTTTAGTTTAAGTATGAAATAGATATGCTGGCCCAGCATGGTTAGTGTATTTGTAATCACACGAACATAAACTTTCAGCTCATTTTGGGAATGTTCTGTACACTGCAGTCAACAACAACAACAACAAAAAGGTGTAGTCTCTTTATAAGTGAGTTTTGTTTTTGTGGCCCAGACACTGTCCTCTCTAACCGAAGTACACATTTTGGGCACAGCAAAATCTCCAATAAAATCACAAATCCAAACAGGGAGAGAAAACATGTAACAGACCCTGGGAATGACTAGGGAGAAACAAAACTTACTATGATGCAACAAAGCATTTTCCAACTTAGAAATATTCACGTGTGTTATTTTTTTCACTGGAATTGTCATTTGGTTTTAATTAAACTCACCTGAATGATAAATGAAATGCTAGAGGAAATGTGAAATTACTCATCATGACACTTTCCTGTAGCTTTTAGTAAGACTGATATTTATCACATTAGCATTTAAACTGAGTACAGAGAGAGAGGGGAAAGGTTTGAATTTTTAAAAAAATCCTAAGTTTAACTAACTTTAAATATGCCAAAACAGAAATCTTATTTAGATTCACTTGTAACTCCCACGATGATTTTTCTTTTGACACTCAAAATTGATATTTCTTTGTTTCTAGCATTTTCTTACTGTATCTTCTTTAAAAATTAAACTCTCCCCTTGAGTAAAATTGAGATCCTTATTAAACTTGAAAAATCATGTCTTTTTGGACAGAGGTAACAGTTGACTGAGACTTTTGTGCCTCTATGGGGTAACAGTGTCAAAGTATTGGCAGCAGAGGGGCTGTGGCTGTGGTTCCTGAGAGAAGAGGCATGGGGCTCCCCCAGACTGCACACAGCAAGTTCCAGCTGCTTCCAGCTGGCTCCCGCTAGCTCCAGTGGGTCCACCACAAGGCACAGCTTGCCCTTCAGCCGAGATGGTGGCACCTCTGGGAAAAGTGTTTCAGAAAGAGCAAAATACTGCATAGCAGCTGGGAGAGTGATAAATGGGAAAAACAACCATGAGATAAACAGCCTTGCAGACACCAAGATGAGAGGAGAGTGAGAAGGTGCAGCCTGTGGTGAGCTCAGCTGAAAAAGTGTGAGGACAAAGGAGCAGCAGAGAGAAACCATTATGGACTGTCCACAACTCCCCATTCCCCATCCTACCTGTGCTACCTGAGAGTGGGAGATAAAGGAGTAGGAATGAAGGAGTGAATTTGAGCCTGAGGAAAGGGGGTGGGAAGGAGGTGCTTTAATTTCTCTTTGGTTCTCACTATCTAAATCTATTTTATTTGGCAATAAATTCATTTTCCCCATATCTAGCCTCTTTTGGCCTTGATAGTACTTGATAAATTATAATTATCTTGACCCATGAGCTTTTTCATCTTGTTTTATCTCTCCATCCTGTTGAGAAAGGGGACCAAGAGAGTGTCTGGGTGGCTGTCTGGCAGCCAGTCAAGGTCAACCCACGACAACACCTAAGTGACATAGCCAATTTTTGAAAAATATGATCTTTTATCTATCTCAAGAAAAATATGAACAGAGTAAGAAGGGTAAAGTGAAGCAGTTACAGCTAGTGAGTAACATATAAGTGCAGCAGTTGGCTTGGTAAATTAGAAGGTGCTTCTCAGCCATTTATTTTGTCATAATCACTGGTCACGCCTTTTAAATACAATACTGCATGCCAACTATGGCCCAGGACTGTTTCTTTTATTTACGATGTAGGCTGAATATTGCTCACCAGCTAAGCAGCTATATATATTTGATGAACATGCTCATGAAGTTTTACTGTATTCTGCTGAGAAAAAACTTGTAAATGGAATTCCAGAAAGTCCTGTCAGGATCTGTTCAGTAGAATGTCTCAGACAAACAGCTGGTAGAAAATTTTAATGTGCTCGGTTAAGAATTACTTCCTACACTAGTTCTGAAAGACTGTAGAAATGTTTTTGCTAACATAAATACAGGTAATGAAGAGATAGCCATCTTTTCATTTGGGAAAAATCGATAACTGTAACAGGTTAAACTAAGGTTAGTCAAGAAGAATCTCAATCATAACTGAGAATTGTATCATATAATTCTCTCTTGGATTTTAAGCGTGTTTTCCTGTGATAATGTTAAATCCATGTTTTGTTATTTCTCCACACAATTTTTTTCATACTTCAACTTTATAAAATATGTTGCAAAATAAACATTTCTACAGTGTCATTTGAAGCCTTTCATAAGAATGCCTTGGGAGATGAGGAGAACGGCAGCCCAATGACAAAAATGTTGATTGGATGACTTTATAACTTAGTAGCATAAGAGCTGATATACAGGTTATTGCTCCAGAATTTTATATCACTGGTGGTGCATATGTCACCTCAACAATGGTTAAAATGGAAAGCAGGCTTAGAAAATATTCTTCTGTCTTCAGAAATCCACTCACAGTTGCATCAACACTTATGCTGGTACTCAGCTGTATTTTTCTTTCTTTGTATCACCAACAACAAGTCCATTACATATATAATTATGTAAATACTCCTTCTTAGCATATTTCAATTGGAAAGAGCTACAGTGATCATGTAGTCCAAATATATATTCTTCATATAAATTTTCAGAAGAATTGTTTCTTCTTAATCCCAGGTTCCACTTTGTAAGCCTGAATCATATTGATAAACATTAAACTTTAAGTTTGAAAGAAAGAGTTAAGTTATATTTATTATTTGCATTTATGGAAAAGAGGCAAATACTTTAGTATCTTCACTTTGTATCTTTATCATGAAAGTAAACTTTGGAATAAATTGATCAGTATTTGTCACATTAAAGTAATGTGTTCTCCCTCCATCATTTTCCCCCAAAAGCATGAAACTTGAAACAGATGTCCTGATTCTTTATTTTGAATCAGAACTTCTCACTTCTATCGACCATGTCAGCTTAGAAAGTTCTAACACAGGTTTTGCGTGGGCAGCTCTTGCATTTAGACATGTAACCAGAATTCATGAAACTAGTATTCTCATTTACTTAACAAAAGACACAGCCAAGAATCCATCAATACTGTATGTATGACAGGCAGCTTTGAGCCATCCCATGCCTAGATATTTGCTTTGACATTTCCTAATAAAAATCTTTCCTACAAAAACTCCATGACATTTAAGAGGCCGATGCTCAGAATTTTTTGCCAGGCCAACAGAACATTATGCCACAAGCATCATCCCAATCCCTGTCAAAAGTAAACTACACTTGCAGTTCCATCATCCTCCCACATGCAAAAAAATCATTTGTTTATACTTAGAAGATTTTTCTGGTATACAGTAGCTCCAGGGCAGCAGCTGAGATTTAGTTCAGCCATTTGGCTTAAGCCAATTCCTGAATGGCCTAAAGTAATTCTTAAAAAAAGCAAGCATTGCTACGGTTACATCTATGCTCTTTTCAGGGGAGACTCACTATTCTGCTTAGGGACATGGGAGTTCTTTTCACAGTCACGAGAGACATAAGTAAATAAGTAACATCTTTTAGCCCAAGTGCATGTCACAGCCTGGACAGATAAAGAAGGCTGTCTCGTATAATTCGAAACTAGTAGTATTTCATCATCTTGTCCCTTCAATTTCCTTCAAAAACAGTAGTACATTAAGGTGGAAGAAACAGTGAAACTGCAAGATAGCTTGGAGATTAGTATCAGTCCTCTTGTATTAGCACTGCTATAATTCTTAGAGTTCTCACTTCAAGACATTCTTCCCAATGCACAACGAGCTCCGGCCACAAATTTACCACATGGTACTGAGCTAGGCAGTCTTTGGATAGATTTCTTAGTGCACTTCTGAAGAGTAGAAACAAAGGGAAAGCATGAGAGCACCAAACTGGAGAATGAAACATGTTTCAAATTCTTTGGGGAGGGGGAAGCACTGTTCATGCTAACCCTCCATTAGGGGAATGGCTAGCTACTCTTACTTGCTGTCAAGTACCCCCTTCCTTCAGGACAGAGGGGTGAATAGTCATGCTTGTAATCAGCTCTCACGGCTTCTGCACAGCGGGCACAACACATGCAGTGGACTTTAGGGGCGACTACAGCAGTCACATGGACACAAATGTGACCAAAATGAAGATGCACTTGCAAAAACTAGGAAGCTGTTGTGGTTGAATATTGAGAATGGTGTACGACTGCTGGATGGGAAAAACACCGAGTAGAAACAAGAAGAACTATTTTTTTGTGCTAAGAGGAGTGTAAAACGAGAATGGAACACTTCATTAGAGAAAGGAGGAAAGAGCTAGAAATCACACTCAGATAAAATGGAATATAAAAGCATAAAAAATAGATGAGATAGGATGAGCAGCTCTTCTCTCGATTCTCCAGCTGTCAAACCCTTTTTTTGCATCTCTTCCTGACACATACAAAAATCACTGTCTATGATCCTTTCTCCCCTCAGGACAAGAGCCTAGCTTTTGTCCATGAAAATCTGATTGCTCTCTAAATCTTTTTCTTTTGTTATTGAACAAATAATGTCTTGAACTATCAAATGTCTGTAAAACCTTTCCAGAGTCTCTCTCATGGGCATCTTCATGTTGTAGAAAGACACTTCTTCTTATGTGCATACAAATTCATTTAACAGACTGCCAGACCTAAGGCTATGCAATGCTTTTATTTGGTTGCTACTATTGCACCTGACACAGTGAAGACTTAATTTGGACTTTGATCCATTTACTGTTCAGAAAACTTATATTGAAGCAGCATTTTTGCTATAATAAAGTATTTCTTTCTGTCTAAAAACTGACCAATCTAAGAGTGCTAATTGAAAAAAGCTAATTCATTGACATTTTTCTGCCTCCCTGGGGACCACTGGAGACAGAGATTCCAGAGATGCATCCCTTCTAAAAAATATGGCAATTCATAAAATCAAAGCAATCAAAGCTTTACACACTGAAACAATTTTCCTAATCACTTCCATCCTACTCTCAAGTCCCTAATATATAGGTATTAGCTAATGCAAGTAAGTCATTAGCTCTTTGAAGCAGTACTGTTTTTGGGAAAACCTCTTACAGCTTGAATCTACTGACTTGCTTATGATCAGATAGTGAGTCAAAGAATAAAAATGCATATGTGAACAGGGGTCTGCAGTGCGAGAGGCCCAAGAGAAGAGAGTGGAGGTCAGTAGACAGAAGTTAGAAAGTACGGGCTATGTCCAGGGAAAGGCAATTTAGAAGAAAAATGTTAAACTAAAATGTTTGTATGAGAAAAAATGAGAACATGAGAAAAATGACTCTTAAATATAGATGGCAAAAGTAGAAATAATAATAATAACAATTATTATCATCATCATCACCTAAACTGACCTCTTAAGTAACAAAAGTTATACGATTTACCAGAAGTAATTCCTGCAGAATTAAAATACTTTGGTGAAAAAGTTATGTCAAGTCCTAATTGAAATTTCCTGGGAAAACCAAGCACAATTTCTTCATGGTATTCACTAGTTAATTGTCTTCACTGTTAAACTTATTCTATCACTCTAAATTTGTCTTGCTTCAGCTTCCAGCCGTTGAATTTTGTTACACTTTTGTCTACTATATTAGAAAACCCTTGATCAAAGTTTTGCTTGCCAGGCGATACTTCCAGGATGCAAGACAGTCATTCACCCACACATGCGAGCATGTACACCATCCTGCTTAAATTTATCCCTTTTATCTCTTTGATAAGCAGATTAAAACCCTCAAGGGGGCCTGTTTCCAAATCTTTTAATCATTCTCCTCTATTTTCTACAAACTTCCTCAATTTCAGCTACCACCAAGAGCACTGCATTCCATATGGGTGCTTGCACCTATAGTAAGATCATATTGCCCCCTAATTTTACACAAGATTTCCCTCTTTATACTTGTATCTCTCGCATTTAGCTCATTATCTGCTGTGAACATTCAAATTCTTTTCGACATTGTTGTTTGCCAGGCTAAAATTTCCCAGCTTGTCAGCACAGTCTGCAAGTATTTTCCTTTAAACACATTAAAGTACCACACAGAAAAATCAAGATTGTCCTCACATTTCAGGAGTGTGCAAGATGATACCTAAGCAGATAGTACATTCTTAACTATGCCTTCATAATTTAATCCTTCCTAGATTCTAATTTTCACCTATGCATTTTTTTCTTCACTGCAGCTGTTGAAAATCAATGGAAATATCTTTCCTGAACAGGAAAAAACCACCAGCAAACCAGAATAATAGGCATTTACTTCATCCCCATTAAAAGACTGATTATTATTATTAACTTCCTGGACAAAAAACATCATTGTGCTGCAAGGCTTAGAGCTGAAGTGTGGCATACATGTTACAATCACATGCCCAGAAAACAGAGGTACAGCTGATGTCAGGTTAAGGGCCAAATAAGGGCCATCACATTTTCCACCACAGTACTTAAGTCTTATTAGGAAACTTTTTCCTCCCTTCTGCTCTTCAAAGATCTACTTCCCTAAATCAAGGAATTATTTTCTAACTATGCAGAATACAAAGACAACATTTGATTCTATTGTATATTTAAATCTGCTTTACTTTTTAAGGCTTGAAATCTTGCTCTGTGCGCACAGGGACAAAACATGCATAGGCTAAAATATTACTGTTCAATCAATATTTTAACAGACTTAACAACATGGCTTATTTAATTAAAACAGAAAAGTCTAATAATATCATTTAAATTGCTATACACACACACACACAAATAAATGAAAAAAACACAGAAACACAAACAAATAAAAACAGGGAAACAAAAAACCTTTCCTAGAGTATATTTTTGTGGTGTGATGCTCACCCTTCTTGTGTCTCTTTGCATCCTGAGGCTGATGGTTTCAGTTTTCCTAGAGAAAGTAGGGGCAAGAGGAGGGGATAGCAATAAGCACACTGAGGTCTTTGCTGGGAGCAGTATGATGATCATGACAAGGGTTATTTTCTCTTTGATCTTCCCCTTAGGCTACTTTTATTTGTTGTTTTTTTTTCCCATAGCCCCTGTTTCCCTCTCAGAGGCTTTCATCAAAAGCCATAGAGTGGTACAGAGGCCTCTTGCAGCCTCAGCTTTGCACCAGGGCTGCTGTTTGTCACCTGCTTACTCCTTTGGCCAGGACAGTGCCATATTGGGGATCATAGTACAAGCTAAAACTGGAAAGCCCACAGATATTGCTCCTTTTGGCAACTGTCAAACCAACCTGAACTCAGTTGCATCCACAGTGAACCTGGATGAGCCCTAAGGCCCTGCACTGCCAGGGCAGCAACAGTTCTACAGGTTTATGCTAGTCACGGCAAAAATAACAGTTACTGGGCAACAATTGCTTGCTGTCCCTTGAGAGCAGAGACTGTATCTTCCTGCACTTAGATTATGCCTGTTCCATTTTTAGATATGCCGTGGTTTCATCTAGAAGAGTGTGAAGTAACTGACTGCTCCAGGGGTGGAAACAGCCTCCAGTCGGGCACCAATTCCAAAGGCTGTCTTAGTTTAGGAAGGGTACTCCAAACCACCAGCCACTCCTCCCCTCTCCCATCTCTAGTGGGACACAAAAGGCAGAGTTTATAGGCTGAGATAAGAACGATTTACTGTAAAGAGCAATTAAGTAAGAAAAATAAGCAGTAAAAGCAACAATATTAATAACAAAACTGTACAAAAGAGGGTGATTTCCATGCAAAAATGCTCACCAACCCCAGGACAATAAAAAACAGCGGCAGACAGACCCTCTCCACGCCACTCTTTCTCCCCTGATCAGAAGCCAACATGTCCACCTTTTTCTTCCAAGTCAGAATCCTTTAGTGCCATCCCCCCATGACCAGCAGTGACTTGACATGGTGAGGTAGTATGGAATAACAACCTAGATACACCCACAAGGCTCCAGGCTCCGTCCACTAGTGATTGCTGCAAAAAAATTAACTCTGACCTGGCCAAAAACCAGGACAAGATATTACTGCAATCTGGGTAAATAGTAATCCTTGGAAAACATAAACGTTTTCCTAAGAAGTGACTACGATGTTGAGAAAAAAGGAAATGAATACAAATTAATTTGATACCAAAAGAAAGTAACTTATAGCACTCAAAAATGTATGATAAGAAAGCTACAGGATCTCCTCACCAAAACTATTTGGAAGAGGTTTTCCACGAGAATGGCTAAATACATGTCTCTTTTATTTTTGTAAAACAGCTGAGAGGAGACCAAATATGTTTCAGTTAAATGAGGCAGCTTACACTTGTAGAGCGAAACATCAGAAATCAAAAGTCGTGTAAACACAGTAAAACTAGCAGCCTTAACTTACTTGTTTAGGTGATGTATCCTTTGCCTACAAGATGTCCGGAATATTTGTCCTTATTTTTAAGAAAGATATAATTCTTTTGGTAAAAGTTAAAATTTCTATAATGTAATACTTCTTAATATGTATATTCAATTTGTAAATAATCAGCTTGCTGTTTCCATTTTTAAACTTGCAGGAAGGCACTCATGTCTCCAGATTTGTGTACCCTTCCAGCTGTATTTGTTGATCCAGTAAAAGATGCTATCTCTTCCTATGGAGCTTATCTTGTTTATGTCCTTAAAGCACCTCAGCTATAATAAAACTACCACTAAATTATGATGGATACTTTCACTGTTCCCGTCAGTATCTTTATTTTTTCTTTTTAAAAAAAAAAAAAAGAAGATAGAGCAAAGTCAAAGAACTTCTGATCCTGAACTGAGAACTCCAGGCAATCAATGCAACGAACAAACTAGGAAAATATTTTGAGCTGGTTCAGGGGGAATACAAAACACAAAAGTCTGCTTGAACCCGTTTTTCTTCATGCTCAGTAAACTGAGGGTGTAGTCTTTGATTAATTTCAGATAATTCAAACTTATCCCCAGCTATATACCCAGTTTTCTGTAGTGGGTTAGTCCACCTCATTTAGTGAGGAATTAGAGAGAAGGATATTTCTTTCAGAGCATGCTGAAGTTGTGGCCCTTTTCAGATTATGACTTTGTATTTAGTCATGAGAAGGTATAGCCGTGGATTGAGAGAAAGCACAGGCACATTCCCCATTCATTTGATGGCTTTTTTAAAACACTGAATAAAGCAATTAGCATCTGAGTTGTTTTCTAATAACTATTCATGTAGCTATAAAGAAACCTTCATTTTTGGCATTTGCAATGATTCTGTTCACAAGCTAAAACTTTTGTTACTTTACAATTCCTGATGTGCAAGATTTCACCTTGAAGATCTTAAATAGCTCACATCTTAGAAATTCTTTTTTTTTCCTGTGTCTGTTATAACATCTGAGTTTGTCCAAGGAAACCCTGCTAACACAGTCAAATATCACAAAAAAACTGGAAAAATTATTTTTCTGTATGGCAACACAAATTTCCAAAGCCACAGAACTTCTGAATTTCAGAAGTGGGAGCATCATTTCAAGCAGAGAGCGGTTGACGCATGCCACTTACTGCGACTTCTATTTGCATGTGCCACCTCACCTTTTATTTGTGATTATGTGACATCTTTCTGGCAACTGCAGCAAGGGAAACAAATATAAATGTATTTGTGTATTTTTAGTTGTCTAGAATGCAATGATTGTGCTGTCACTTTTGCGCCGCATTTTGTCTCCCACGCCAATCTGTTCTGTTTCTCTGCTGTATCCTCTACATCCTTCTTCACCACCTGATTCTCTCACCACTTCTTCCCTTCAGAGAACCAGGAGCAAGGAGAGACTGTCATCTGACCCACATGAATTCTCCACAGATGCTATCAAATGGCATACAGGCCATAACCTAGGGACTGCAGTTCTTTTATCTCTTATTTCCATGGTTATTGCAGAGCTTACTGATTTGAGGTTACAGGGTTTAGCAGAATTTTAATTTACCTCCAGACAAATATACTTGGTCTGCAAATCTGCAGCATTTATACTGAAAATCTGTTGAATTGTTTATGTCCACTTCATGCATTCACCCATGAACATCTTCAAAGGAGAAAGGCTCATGCCTCAGTTTGATAGGAGATTCCTATCTAGAGGGAAGAAATAAATACTGTTAATGTCTTGTGGTTTTCTTTTTTCTTCTTTCCATGATTTTTGTTTGGAGCCCCGAACACAGCTATTAAACCAGTTGTTCTGAGAATATCTGACCTTTAGATATCCTTATTCCACAGATATTAGTCTCACTATGTTGGAAATATCTCCTGAGAAATTTATTCCTGGTGGAGAAAAATGTCTGAAGAAAGAGAAAACTGAAGAGAAGACTGCTTTGGAATGTAGCTGAAATACTGAAGCAGCAGATAACTTCCTACCTCAGAGAAACTGTTTTTATGTTATAAAACCGTTAACGATATTGTTAGAAAATACCCTGCTTGTATGTAAAATGTAGTTTTGATTCTCAATAAGCCCTCCCCTTAAGATCACTAACCCTGTTAGTTAGAATTTATGGCTTTTCCCCGTTCTTTCTGTATCCCTTTACCCATATTTGGATGTAAACTCCATTTATAGACACCCCTTTGCATGAAACTGAAATCCTCCCCAGATTCCACGCATTCTGTGCTCTATGGATAAAAAGCTATTTCACACTGCAATAAAGGCTTTTTTCCTTTTTGCCCATCTCAGCTCTTCATCTTCACTGTCAGTGGAGTCTCTGGGAACCCACGGACTGAATATCTCGCGGTGTTACAGCTATCACAGCCGATATCAGTATATTCCATAGTCCCACAACTCTTAATAGTCTACAGGTGTATATGATCACCTTGAGTATCCAAAACAATCTGTGTCATAATGAGTGCTCAAATGAAGAGCAGATTTCTGATCCTTCTGTCCCCCATGAACATGGCAAAACTACAGCCAATGTTACGTGAAACTTGTTTTTCTTTATAGAGTTTTTATTATTACTGTTGTTGTTCTTTAACAATTTCTAGTAATTATAGGCATATTCTGTATTTTTTGATATCTAAGTGTTTTGTTTTCTCTGGCAGACAATTGAATAATCTTTCCAATAGGGCTAAATCTGTCTGCAATTATATTATGCACTTTCTGAACACTTTTTTTCCCAAAAAGCCCAAGCACTTAAATATCTGTTGCTGAACAACTTGGTTAGTAAAATTGAAAATAAGATTTTTGCTCTAGCTAATTAAATTCAGATGTCTTTTAAGTTTGTATTCTCATTATTGTAAGGATTTCAATGCCACTATCAGATTCTTCATGATATGCATCGTGAAAAAGAATTTAAAACTTTTGTTTTCGTTTTCATCAAAGAAGATGCACAAACTGGAGGGACATCAGCATATCATCAGGTGGTTTGTGAAAAAAGTAGCTTGATGTATGCACTTTTTCCCTCTCCAACCAACCAACCAGCCAAAAAAAAAAAATACTGACACTTTACACTTTCAGTTTTGAGTTATGTCAGAATAGCAATACATTGGTGATGTGTACTTGGATAATAATTGGTGATTTGATGTTACAATCACTCAAACTGTGTGTCTCAGGCAAATTTTTTTTTTAGTAATTTCTAATGATTAGATGTAATGATCTGGGTATTGAAAAGAGAGCACTGAACATTTCAGGCAAGAAGAGGGGAAATGAGGGTGGAAAGATGACATAATTCACGCAGAAACAGCAGATATTACTGACTCATTTTGCTTTCTGCTAAGAAGCCGCGATATATGAATGAGAGACACTCCTCAGGCTACTTTGCCTATTTAGATGTGTGCACAAATGTGTGTGTGTGTTGCCACGTATGCATATACCTACATAAGTTTTTGTAGCAAAACCCACCATTACAAATAAGTCTGCCCATTTCTTTCTCTATCATCTGTGTTCCTGACAGAAGCCCTTCAGAATATATATCTGTGTGGCTGATTTGGAAGACTGGTTTACTCTTTCACACTGAGTTATCTGTGCAGTGTGGTATATGCTAACATGTCCCACTTGAGGCCTGATGTTACTGTGTTGGAATAGACAAAGGAAAAATGTGTTCTATTAATCCTGCAGAAACTTTTGCACCAGAAGCACTTTCATGATAGGTGAGGGCACGCAACAGCTTCTTCAGAATAGTACTGCTAATTTGGTTTCCATTGCAGAAAGGTCTTTCTTGACTCTAGTGAACTCCATTTTGAAGAATGAGCTATCATATAGTTGTTTGACATGATTTCACACTCTCTTGATTTTCTTTTTTTTTTATATTTCCCTGAAGAAAACCAGCAAATTCATTTTACTAACATTATTCATCCATTATTATACTACATGTTTACACTTCCATATTACTAAAATGGAAGTATTATTTTCCTGGGTGTGTAAGCACAGGATTATGTCCTTAAAAAAATAATTATAATTAAAAATAAATAAATAAACAGAAAACAAACCCCAAAGGGTACAGTGTAAAGCTGATTCACTGAATGTACAATAGGAACAATAAATGACTTACAGAACTTCAGCTGGAATGATGAGTTGCTTCTTTAACCTTGTACCTCTTTGTAGATAATAGGTTTTTAAGACCTCCAGTTTTTCAGTTATACTTCCCAGGAAATTTGCCCAGCAGGCCACATGTTCAAGGCTACACTTTGCTGAAGCATACAAAATAAAAAGTAACAGACTTTAAGACGGATGTATTATGTGCAGTATTTAACAGGAATGGTTTGCCTTTAAAAAGATAGTCCAAGTTCTACCTACATCTGTCTATGTGAATGTACTTGCAAGTGAGCCAAGGGGTTGAAAGTCAGAGGACCTCAGTTTATTGAAGGAGTCCTTATAGCCAGGGGAGGACATACAACTGACCACACTGTTTCATAGATTTCCATAGGATTTTGCAATACGCAGATTACCAGCTGACTGTACAGCAGAATGGCAGCTTACTCTACCCACTCCAGCAAATTAGGGGTTGCATAGAAATGCCTTTGAAAATTTGCTCATATGGTTTTAAGGAAATGTGTTTACTTTTTTGTTTTTTTTAAATCAACGTGGGAAAGAAAAAAATGTGTGGAATGTTTCTTTCTTGCGTTTCAGGTCTGTATTTTATCAAGAGATAAGAAAATATGTAAGCTTGCTTCACTGTATTTAATGTTTTAGCCCAGCCCTGGTTCGTCTGGCCCTGAGGAATAAGAAAGAGGATCTGCTTTCGACAGAGTAAGATTAGTGTGTTCTTTTGTTGTGCTTTGTGTGCTTGCATATTTAAACTGAAAGCCTAAGTGATTGACAAAGTCAAAGGAATCTAAGATCCAGTTACAAAAGAAAATACTTCGAGCAGAAATTATTAGCACAGGGCAGTTTTAAAATATGCTTTTGTAACTAGAAGAACGATATTCGATTCCTTTGGCTATCTTTCACTTACATTTTTCCCAGCAACTTAGCAACACAGTATATTTGCGTATTTAGTAGTCGTGGTCTTTCAATTTCCTTTGATAAGCTTTCTGAAACAGTTTTACACAGAGAGTTGTAAACTAAGCTAGTAATGGAACTGAAATTATGAAAATACTTCAATGGATCTTCCGGCTATCAAAATTATAGAGAGATGTATGTTATTCTGCTTGCTTTAAAAACCATTACTCCTATTGATTTGTGTTCTGGATGACTCAACCATAACACTGGATTGATTTTATTAAGCAATTTACATAGAATTCAGTGTCCCTTTTAAAGAATGTTACGGTGAAACTGACCACGGGATTGTTATAATTAAAAAATGCACTTTTTCTAGGCACAGTCTGGACACAGAGTGGACAATTTTACATTTCGCAAATTCTCTTAAAGTTGATTTGAGAAGTCAGGATTAAGACCTACACCAAGGGAGAATGCTCAAAGATGTATAGAATCCTCAAATATGTATCAAACAGACTTTTGCTTCATATCTCAAGACATTTCATAGAAGAGTTTCCTGTAAAGGAGTTAGGTTACTGGGAGGAATGTATCATCTCTCAAAAAGAGACAATTGGCTTCTGTTAGTAATATACATGTACATTTGTTTGATACAAGGTATGCCTTCATATATATGTGAGAGCATATATACAAACTCACTGGAAAAGTAAATTCCACGGAGAATGTTTCAGGAGCATATAAAGGCCATGTAAAGATGAGCTCTCAGTAAATCAGGACCCACTTCAATTATGCTATCAGCAGAGTGCTTGGGCAGATAGACAGAGGTCACCGTTACCCACCAGGACTGGAACCACCTACAGAAGCAGTAGCTCACCTAATGCAGAAGGTTCCTCCTTACCTCTTCCAGGACAATACGAGTATGTCTGACCTAAAAGTAGCCCTCATTTTATTTATCTAAAGTATTTTACCAGAGGAAACTTTTCTTACTGTGCCTGCTCACTTTGGAAGCCTACCAAATGATTTATCACCACACCTTAAACTCCAGGTTCAGAGGCCATTCTTCGAAGTGCACCTGAATTGTAAAAGGCTTCCTAAAGGCACAGGGATATGAAGAAAAATGGCTGAAGTGTGTGACACTGTGTAATACACACATTTAAGGGGGACTGGAGATCATCAGTTCAGGTCTTTTTGAGGATAATGTTTGTTCTGTATTTTTTCCCCAGTTCCTTACAGAATTGAGACTTCTGTGATCCTACACTAAGTCCATATGTTTATGTGAGTCCTTCTAGAAGATTTTAATCCAGTTAGCCAGATTCACATACTTTATTCCAGAGGGATCTGTCATGGATGACTCACTTCTACCAATGGTGTAGATGTTAACAAATAGCATAGTGGAGAGAGTTTCTTGGTGCCCATGTTAAGGAAAAGTGTCAATTCAACGTTGATTTGATTAACACTTGAAAGAGATGTTATAACTCCATCCAAGTGAGATAAAACTTTTTCTGGCATTTGCTTCTCGTTAAACAAAACCAAACCCCACTGCAATACAGGTATCCACAGGAAACATACTCCAGTCTGATCACAGAACTTCTTCTGTTCACTTTTTATTGATAAATTTGCAGTGATTTGAGGAGTAAATAAGTTTCACTGCCTTCCATTCCTGAAAAAATAGAATCTGAAACATAAAATTTTCCCATCATGCAGCAGAGGGAGAAGTAGAAATTGCATCTTTCATACTGCAGATTAGCAATATGCCTATCGGACCCAGCTGGCAGCAGTGCCTTAGGTCTTTACAGAAATCCCAAGTAGGATTAAAATAAGAATTTAAGCTGTCAGGTTTTTCTAACTATATGCAATGAGCATATACTTGAGACATGGTCACAGGAGTAAGATGACTGAATAGTTAGACTTCCAAACAAAAACCATTTCTCAATGATCTCTGTTTTCCAGGCATGACAATTCCTACAGCCCCTAGGTTTTGGGAGTGGAAATAGGACACAACAATGCTGCAGCAGTCCTTCTACGGTCAAACAAACAGTGAATCTCCAGAGGTCGAAAGAGAATTTGTTCATGTTTTTTGCTTTTCCACTTTGTGCTGTGAATTCTAAACAGAAACATGAGTAGAAAAGTACCCTACTCTTTAGTTTCCCAGTTACAATTTGACACTTGGAGAACACTATGACAAGATCGTACTTTTGCATGAAAGTGTCAGGATCACAAAATTTACTATAAATATCTAGTAAATATATTAGGTTAAAACTCATTGCTGTAAACACACAAAGTGAAGGAAAAAAAAAAAAAGAGAAAGTCTCCTGTGATTTTTAGGAGTTTATTTTCCCTGCTATTTTCACAGGCATGCATTTGAAGGTTCAAACTGCCACTGAATGTAGACAAACTGTCAAGGCCCGTGTCTAACATTACACAGCTCAAATTTAATACTCTTGGGTAACTTGGGGTTCTAATTATATACTGACCTAAATTTTTCAAAAGTGATTTTAAATGTTTCTCATGGGATGCACAATTTGAACCTGTTTAAAGACACCAAATCTCCATAGTTTTAAAATATCTTTTCCATGTAGTTATCTGGACCTTTATAAGAAAAGATACATTAGGAAGGTTAAGGATTTACTCAGTCCTGACACTCTGAAATTTGTACTGGCAGGAAGTCATCCCTAATTTCTTGTAAATATCATCTGGGGCAAAGTTTTAGAAGAAGGTTTGCACCAAAGGTAGTAATTGTGCTTTACTGCTAAAAACAAGAAAGCATGTATGATTGTAAGTTGCTGAGAATGACCTAAACCAGGAATGATACACTTTTTTATAATATTTCCAAACAAACAAATTTTACCAATCTATGTAGGGGCAAGGAATCCAATGAACCCCTAAAATAGCATTGATTAAGTATCTTAAAAACCTGTAAACTCAAAATTAAATTCCTTCATTTGGAGTTTTCATCCCCATTAAAACTGTCATCATATTGCTTTCTGTATTTCCTGCATGTTGAATTTTAGTAAAAGATGTGTTTGCCCACAAAAAATTTGGCTTTTTTTCTGATTTGCAATTTGCAATTTAAAATGAACAAAACACCTTTGGCCTGAAAAAGGAAGATTTCTACTTTAACATAATTTGAAAAAAATAAGAGTAACTGAGGAAGAGCATAGCTGTGATGAAATTCAGATGTTCAGCCTAATATTTACTGATTTTTTTTCTTATTTCTTGGGTTAAAAAAAAAAAAAAAAAAAAAAGGATATTTCACCAGCCACTTTGTGTTGCCCTATTCAGCAGATAAATTAAATGATGCACGTTAGCTGGTATTATTTATTCAAATACATGTCTTTACTATGTTATTTGATCTTGGTATAATGCAATCACTTCTGATTACAGATATGGCTATCATCTGTTATGCTTGTAATTAATTAATCACCATTTAATTCATTTTCTTTTGTAATACATCAGATGCTATCATGTGATACCTTGTAGTGCCATTTTCTATTAACTGGATTTGGTCTTAAGAGCCGAAAGTACTCCTTTAAGGATCCCATCATTCAAAGTTATCTCTAAAGAGTTTTAATTCTCTACAGAGTTGTGCTACAGATAAGTCAATCTGCTCTACTTCACGTTTGTGATATTAATTATTGCATATGAAAGATTTTCTAATTCACTTTGCGTATAGAAGTTTTGCTGTCAGCAATAGTCTTCTTAATCATTTTAGTAGAAGTTGCGTCCTCCTCATGCAGCTTCCACTTAATCGCTGGAATAACTGTAGCCAGGCAAAACTGTCAGTTTTGGAAAGTACCAAAATTAATTAAAAAATGCTATTAATAATCGATGTTGATTTCTCCTTTTCTTCTTCATGTTTTTATTGTTTGGGGTTTCTTTTTAATGCAAGTACTCTGTAGTACGATGTTACTCTTTTATTAATAACATTCATATCCATCTGATTCTATTTCACAGATACCTCTGCCTCCATCTCAAACACAGGCTTAGGATTTTTTGGGCCTTTTCACATAGAAAACGCCTGTGAGTAGCTATTTCTTATTTCTTTTTTGGTCTTGGGGAAAAAACCACAACTCTTGGATGGTGTATTTGACAATTTCTTCATGTACTTGATTCATAGACTAGATCATAGAATGGTTTGGATTGGAAGGCACCTTAAAGATGTTCTAGTTCCATACTCTAATATATAGGTAATTCTTAATTAAACCATTGAAATATGTTTTCTCATACTAGAAAAGAGGATTTGGTCAAATGAGTTGTAGGAGGAGGCATTATGCAGAGGATTCTTCCCAACTGCCTGTTATATATTATTTATTATTCAGAAAGGATAAGCATGATATTTTCCTGATATACAGTAACAAACAGATTGTTTCTACATCCTGATAATGATTGTCTTTAGTAATACTAGAGCATTAGAAGCAGAGGAATTCCATTACCTTCTGGAAAATTACGTATTTGTAAACCGAATTCTGAATTTGTACAAACAAAAGAAAAGCAAGGTTTTGTTCCAAAGCTGGTTTTTTTAAGAAATAATTTTGTCTCTGTGTACTCTAGGTATATATAACAAGGAACATTATTTCATATGTACACACACTGGAATGAATTCTTATGTCCTTTGATATTTCACATCATCATATGACAACTCACATAACCATACCTATGCAAACTAAACTTCTTGCTATAATATATTATTCAGAATAATATTAAAAAAATCAATGTCAGTTTCTTCAACTCTAGGTATGTGCCATATTAAATTGTATTGAACTCTGTGTACAGAGCAGGAAACAGCTTACAATGGAATTACATCACTGAATAGATTTAAAATATTTAATTTCTTTCTAGAGAACATATGATACTCTGGTCAGTGCTCAGATGTGCTTATTTTAAAGAATGTACTTATATCCTGTGAAGCCAGTGCAATGTTTGTTTTGACATCTGAATGAGCCAAAGTTGAGTCTTTTGTAGACTCAGTCTCAGTTAACATAAAATAACAATCCCAATCTACTCAAACAGAAGGCTTGTTGAACTAATTTTTTTCTAAATGTTCATTAAACCTCTATAAATACTGCACATGCCTAGATATAATTCAGAAGAGTGATTTATGATTTTTTACAGTTCTGAATATTGGTAACTGGTAGAATAATTTTTATACAGACTAGTAATGTACACATAATTTATCAGTATTATATATTTGTATTCCAGCAATGGTATGCTTGTGCTTCTTTATTTATAGTAGCTTTTTAGTGTGCCTGCTTCCTGGCAGGGGGTGTTTTCAAAAATTTAGAGATATTCTCATATCGTCACTTCAGAAAAACTAAGATGTTTGAAAACTACTAATTCATCATCTATGAACTTCTTTATTTTTGTTGATAAGCTATCTAAAAACAAATCCATTACTTCACATGTGCAGGAGAGTATAAATTTCCAAAACATATGCAAAATTTCAAAATAATGTACTTGTGCTTATCAGTCCTCCCTTTTGCAACTATGCATAATTCCCAAGGACAATAAAGGGTAATAAATATCTGTTTACTAAAAGGATGTAAACTAATGCCCAACCACTTTACTGAGCCTTAACAAGTGATGAAGTCTTGAATATTCTGCTACTGTAAAACTCAATACACAAATTCAATTTCATCAAGTGGACACAAAACATGGGCTTTTCATGTACAATATGGCTATTTTACACAATAGTGGCAATGTAAATAAAAAGCACAAGACTAAGTAAAAACACAACATGTAACTTTAATTTTTCAAATGTTTTGAAGAAATACAATAATTACACTGACGGTTGTAACAGACCTATAAATCCACATACCAGTGTAATGGTTTAAAAGTAAACTGTCAGGAGAAATGAACCCAGCTCAAGAGAGATTACAAGTCAGAGTTACAATTTACTAAAAAGTTTGCAATAAATACAGTGATACGGAGAAACCTGGTTTTTAACCCCCAACGACGGATGTATAAGCCCACATCCTGGGACAAGATCAGAGCAGTGTTTGTCAGCCCCTGTGCTGAGCACCACGTAGTCCCCCTGGGTGCAAAGTAAAAGGAAAGGAAACCTGTTGGTCCAGGTGATAGTCACAGTTCTGAAGTAACAATCACAGTCTTATCAAGAGTGGCAGTTGCAGCCTTGTCGGACTTCTGGTCCTCCTCTGCACCCCATAAGTGGTACCAGAAGTCCTAAAACCCCAAGATTACATATACTCAGGTTCAGGTGGGAATGACAAGTACCTCCCCCAGAGTGGGGAGTTTCACAGTGTCTGATTCAGCTCTGTCATATTTTTGGAGTCTTCGATGGTCTAGGTCGCGCAGCTGCCTATTATGCCAATCCAGTATGGCCCATTAGCAGAGATGCCTCCACAGGGTGGGTGTGAAGGTGCTAATGCCTCCCCAGAGGGGAGTTATCATATTTGTTATCGTAGTTATTAGTGTGAAGACAAAGAAACATCCCTCATAGGGTTACTTTAACACCCATCTTGTAGCCTGAGGTGTCAGGTGTGCCCTGGGCAGCTGCTACAAATGATCCATTATTAATAGTCCATCAGAAATGACATAGAGGGCGTAGAATACACAGTTTTGGTTATACGCACATAGTGATAAACTTGTCCCACCCCCTGTAACTAGGACAAGTATTCACACTTCAGCATCATTTGGATCTTACCAGGCAAGTATCAAGCACTGCACTTGGGATATTCTGGGGAGATGTGATGAATGTCAAGAAATCACAGCAAAACATTAAGTGCTAGAAGAAAAATCAACATACAGCTAGTATAGCAAGAATTTGGCCTTCTGTGCTCCTCTGTTAATTCCCAGGGTGTTTTTTCTTTCCATTTAACTGCTAAGTTTAGCATAGATTTACTCCAAGGTTTTATCATAGTTTAATAAGCGGTGGCTGCTGTTATAATTAAACTGGTTTACTGTACTGCAATAATCACAACCCAGTGACAAATAAAGAGTATGCAAGTGTGCCCATCTTCTGCTCCGTGAGTGGAAGAGGACATGGGAATGCTGTAAGAAGGCATTAATCTATTTTTGGCATAATTCTTTAACATTTCAGGGAGGTAAGAAATCAGAACTTATGGTTCATGGCTAGTGCCAAGACATGTTGGCCAAAAAATGTGCTTTGAATACAGAAAAATATTAAAATAATCTGTAACTGCAAAATAGTCTTTATTAATAATTTGACTTAAGCTAAGGAAGCATGTGTGTGGCAGCAATCTCACCCACAGAGAAAAAAATAGTTATTAGATTAGATAGCTTTTTTTAGTTGAGCCACATGTTGAAACTGTCTACTAGCCACAAATAGAGTAAACATTATGGGATAGTTCAGGCTCAGAAAGCAGAATAGTTATTGTAGCTTTCAATTCCCAGTACCATTTCTTTCCACTCTATCAGGCTTGTGCTACCCCTGTAAAGACAGGCACCATCATCTCTGCACGTCCTCTTCCAGAGGAACCCAAGTGGAGTCAGATGAAGCCTAGAAAGTGGAATAAGTCATTTGGAGCAGAGGAATTGGAAAGGAATCAGAAGTAAAATAGTAGAAAATTACCAGACTGAAATGTCTTACTATGAAAAGCACAGTTGTCCATGTGGGGCAATTTTTAATAAATTTTCAATGAATTTTAAAGCTGATCAGTTAAGAGAAGGACACTGTGCCTTCAGTGATATGCACATTTTTGTTGACTATGTCTGTTGTCTCTCTTAGTAAGTCTTTTTCACAAGTGCCAGCCTACAACTTGGGCTAATGAGGATCTTTTTCTGGGATGAGAATCAAAATAAGTGGATCCTCCTATAAAAAAAGCACTGTCAAATCCTTGCAGTCTGAAATACACTTTTGATCATGGACAAATATCCTTCAGAAAAGACCTGTGCAAGTACATATAGGAACATAGCTCCTCAAAAGGCTGTTTAAATCTGTTAAAAAAATTTCTGAATATTCTTCTCCCACATACTCCTCCTCATCCTTTATATGAGTAATAAACATAATTACACAGGTCCCTGCCTAATACATTATGAAAATATTACGAAAAAGTAATTCAACCAGGTTAATAGAAAGTTAAAAGAAGAAAAGTTTACCCTCTCATAGAAACCGGATATTTTATGAATACATATTGACATTACATTACGTCAATAGTCTTGTTGATTCAAATAGGTTTAATAAGTAAATAAACTCTTTCATGTCCCAGTAATACCTCTAACCTTTTTTTATTAAGCTAGAGTCTGTAATTTATATCTTTCTTAATCTGTCCTCTGGAATCACATTTACCATACACCGTGTGTTGTGCATAAAATAAGTTGTTTACTTATTTTTAGATACCTGCTATTTCCTTCTTTATAAAAGCCTCTAAACCTAAAATTATTCCCCTCGCCTGACAAAGAGAACTGATATATGTATTTAACCTATAAAAAACATCTAACAGTTTTAACAAAGTTTCAATATCTGTAAAGTGTTGGAAGATGGGAGAAAAAGACCTGGACAAGTGAGTCTAAAATTCCTTAAATATAATGTCATGCTTTTCCACTGATGCAGTGTGAGGTACACATTCACTTCCATCTATCACAATGAAGCTAGACAGATGCATAAACCCACAACAAGTTATAGGAGCAATCATGCAGACCCAAGAACATCTGTTGGATTTTATGTTCTCCAAGCAAGGTCCTTTCCACCACTTAAGGTTTGGTACAACCCAGTTCCACATTTCCTTTTCAAACAAGATTAATTTTGCCCTGGATTGGACCTGGCGTGTACTGAGTAAATGTGTCACTATACAACAACCTTAAAACTCACAAATGCATTTTATTGATCACAAAATTTTTATTAACAGCTCTATACAATATATCCTATACATTCCTGCTATGGAGTGAAGTCCCTGAAGACTAAATATTTTAGTACTTTGGCATTTAGGTTATTTCCCAAAGCTGTTTCTTAGCTGTTCAGAGGCCTTAGTGTTTGCACCATAATGCAGGTCCTGATGTCAAAACAGCAGTTGGTAAGATAGTGCCCAATTAATATCGCTCTTCCCCCAAAAAGAATTTATAATTCCTAGCTCTGCTGTTTTCCCAACTCTTGCTCTGTGTGTTCATGTGCATGTTTTCAAAATTTCCCATTACCCCCTTTTTTAAAAAAAATGCCTTCACAGATGAAGCACAAAGATCAGTGTTTACAAAGCCATTGTACTGTCTACTCTTCTTTATGGTCTGAATCGTGGGTCATTTACCGCCACCACCCGTGTCTCTTAGAATGTTTCCATCAGCGCTGCCTCCGTACAATCCTAAACATCCACTGGACGGATTATGTGACCAACACGTCTGTCCTTGAACAGGCAGCACTCCCGAGTGTTGAGGCCATGCTGCTGAGAGCACAGCTGCGTTGGGCAGGGCACATCTCCAGGATGAAGGACCACCAACTCCCCAAGATTGTACTCTATGGTAAACTCGCCACTGGCTGCCGCAAGAGAGGAGCTCCGAAGAGGAGATACAAGGACTCCCTGAAACAATCCCTCAGCCTTGGCCACACTGATCATCACCACTGGCCTCCAACTGGGAGGTCTGGAGACACACAATCTATAAGACCGCTGTTTCTTTTGAGAACACGCACAGGATCACTCTTCAGGAGAAGAGACAGCGCAGAAAGAATTGCGTCTTGTCGATATCAGCTGGGGAGTCTTTCTGCTGTGCCTTCTGCAACCAGACTTGTCTGTCTCGCATTGGCCTTTTTAGCCACCAGTGCACTTGTAGCAAGCGTGGGTAGAGCCCTTCCCAAATCTTTGTTCATGAAGCCTAGCCATGATGATGACTACTACTCCTTCACCATAAGGAACTTGTAAGACACGATTGTTAGTTGAGGTGAATTTTCTTCTTACTAATGCAGTATAATCCAAACTTTATTTAGACCAGTGACAAGTGGAAAATCTGTTTGGCAGAAGCTGCCTGAGTTCTCAAAAACCTTTTAGGACTTGTGGAGTGTCAAAGAGAAGGATTAAATCAGGGCATTCCAACATGCTGCAGATGCTAGCTGTAATGACAACCTGCAGATCTGTCACTTAGATTATTCCTTTAGATAACAGTAAATACATATGTATTTTAGAGTGACATTTGTAATAACCTCCTCTTGTTCACCATCATGTATTTTATTCTGTATGAACCTAACTTCTTTCTTTCTCCAGCTGTCTTTCAGAGACTTCTGTTCCACTAGCAATTTTCCAGAGTATTGTCTTTAAAGAAAAATCCAAAAATGTCACAAAGCATGACTTGCCTAACAAGTTCCTAAGTATTTTACCAAGCTGGTTAATCCTACTTCTGTGCAATTGAGACCAAACAATTTCAGAATCAGAAGGCTTTTTATGGTAAAGGCAAAATATTCTCTTCTGACCTAATTCAGACATTAAGTGTTTATGTATGGTTTCTGGGCCAAATCTTCAGACCAGCTTGTGAAACAGCATGGAGAATTAACATCCCTCTTTTTCCAAGAGATATTAAAAGTGATCTCTAGATCAAATCTCTAGCTCAGAAGAACTCTGAATTCTCTTCAGAAGATGGGAAAGATTGCTGTACTTTCCCTTCTTTCTTATATGTTTTTTAACAATTACTGCAGTCTTCTACTAAAGCAGTGCATGAGATTAGATTAATTTTTGCTAGGAGTCAGTAAAAGTTCTTACAGCAATTAGAACACAAGATAAACTGACTTCAGTTTTTAGTGTAAGTGTGTATAGTCTAAACTATGGTACAACATATGACCTTTGTGCTATCAGCAATAAAAATATATCTTTACCATGGTCATATTGTATTACAGCATACTCAAATTTGAATTTTCACTAACAAATTGGAGGGTTTTTTGGCAAATTATTTGCTAATCTTTGTTCACTGTCTTTCAACGGTGCAGTAGGGAGAGAAAGTGTCAGGCCTACTTTCTCACTAGATCCCACACTTTCTTAGGCTATTTCTTAGATTATTTCAAGCAACAGGGCTCATGTTTCGGTCTCATTCAGTATGACCAAAGTTTTAACAGAACCTTTGTCACTGACAACAACAACAAAAAATACAACAGAGGAAACTCTTATTCTGCATTACTGATTTCTCATATTTATAAAATGCTTTATTTTCCTATTCAGATGTCTGTGAGATGCTTCATAAATTTCCATAATGATTCCCGTACCCATCATTATAATTAGCAGTGCCAGTTGTTAAGGGCATTTTCTTTTAAGACTAATGCAAATGTGTTGCACCTTAGGAGTAATTTTTTTGGTGACATTCTCAGAGCAAGGCACAACTAAAAAATATACTCCCCCATAGACAGTTTTCAAGATTTAATATTTTTTTAGAAGACATGCTACCAAAAAATCATTTTACCAAAGTACTTCAGAAAACACTAGTCCAGTCTGGTTGCCTCACAAACAGGGCCAGAGGCAAGGCAGAGGTGTTTAACACTTCCTTTGCCTCTGTCTTCAACATGGATGATGGACCAAGGAGGTCTCAGTGCCCTGAGCTGGAGGGCCATGACTGTGAGAATGAACAACTTGAAGTCAACCTTGAACTTGTGCAGGATCTGCTGCTCCATCTGGATCCCCATAAACCTCTGAAGCCTGATGGGATTCATCTCAGAATCCTTAAAGAGCTGGCTGATGTCATCACAAAGCCTCACTTGATGATTTTTGAGAGGTCTGGGGAATCCAGAGAGGTCCCAGCTGACTGGAAGCTGGTAAATGTTGTCCCAGTTTGCAAGAAGGAAGAACCCAGGGACTACAGGTCTGTCAATCTCACTTCAGTGCCTGGTAAACTTATGGAGAAGATTATTCTGGGAGGTATTGAGAATTACCTGAAGGACAATGTTGTCATCAGTCACAGCCAGCGCTGCTTCATGAAAGAGAAGTCCTGCTTATCAAACCTGATTTCCTTCTGTGACAAGGTAATCGACCTAGCTAATCAAGGGAAGCCAATTGATGTAATCATTTTGGACTTCAGTAAAGCTTTTGATACTGTCTCTCACAGGATCCTTCCAGACAAACTGTCCAGCTGGATGAACACATCATGTGGTGGGTGAGCAATTGGCTCATGGGTCAAACACAGAGGTAACAGTGAATGGGGTAACATGAGACTGGTGGCCTGTCACTAGTGGGGTTCCGCAGGGCTCCATCTTTGGCCCTGTGCTCTTCAACATCTTCATAAATGACTTGGATGCAGAACTGGAAGGGATACTAAGCAAGTTTGCAGATGACTTAAAACTGAGAGGAGCTCCCTCAAAGGCCCTGCAGAGGGATATGAATAATTAGAAGACTGGGCAATCACCAACCATATGAAGTTCAACAAAGCAAAGTGACACATTCTGCACCTGGGATGAGGCGACTCTGGATATATGTACAGACTGAGGAATGAGATGCTGGAAAGCAGTGCTGTGGGAGTCCCGGTCAATGGCCAGTTGAATATGAGTTAGCAGTGCCCTGGCAGCCAGGAGGGCCAACCATGTCCCGGGGGGCATCAGCAAATTGATCAGCTGGTCCAGGGAGGGGATTGTCCTGCTCTGCTCTGCACTGGTGTGGCCTCACCTTGAATATTGTGTGCAGTTTTAGGTGCCGCAGTGTAAGAAAGATATTAAGCTATTGAAGAGTGTCCAAAGGAGGGCAAGGAAGATGGTGAAAGGCCTTGAGGGGAAGCTGTGTGAGGACCAGCTGAGGTCACTTGGTGTGTTCTGCCTGGAGAAGAGGAGACTGAGGGGAGGCATCATTGCAGTCTACAACTTCCTTGTGAGGGGAAGGAGAGGCAGGTGCTGATCTCTTCTCTGTGGTGACCAGTGAGAGTACTTGAGGGATGGCCTGAAGTAGTGTCAGGGAGGGTTTAAGTTGGGTATCAGGAAAAGGTTCTTCACCCAGAGGGTGGTTGGGCACTGGAACAGGCTCCCCAGGGAAGTGGTCACAGCACTAAACCTGGCAGCATTCAAGAAGCATTTGGACAGTGCTCTTAGGCACGTGGTGTGACTCTTGGGGATGATCCCGTGCAAGGCTAAGGGTTGGACTTTGTGATCCTTTTGGGTCCTTTTAAACTCAGCATATTCTGTGATTCTGGGATTAATGTGTTTGCAGTTGCAGTTTGAGAGCAGTCATTTTTATCCTTGATTCAAAGGTACATGCTGACCACCAGGCGAGTGAGTCCTTTCCTTTTGCTACGTAACATTTTACGTAGCAGCTGCAAAGGCAGTAAAAGAACGACTGTATCAAGAACTGCCTGAGACAACAGCTCCTAGCTTAGAACTACAAAAAAGCAAATATTTGGACTACAGTCTTGTGTAGCTATATGGAAATCCTTGCCTATTTCTTTTATCTTTGTTGAGTTTTAAACTGCTATCTAGAACCCAGAAATATTTGTTCTGCTAAAACCAATGAATTTTCATTGAATATTTGATTCTGAAAAGATAGGGGTTTATTTTATGTATTCCCAGTTTTTCTTAATTCTAGACATTTTCTAACCAATATGGTATCTTTGTATGTCTAAAGAGTTCACTTGTTACTGACAAGCATAATTTGATTTATGTCCTGTTTTTAAGGATTATATAAAGAATGTGGATTTGAATTTTTTTTTCCCTTGGTAGAACAAATAACTTTTAAAGAAAGTAAAGAAGTAAGGATATGCTGGAACTGCAAACTAGACAGGATTTTGATCTACTTGAAATTTATTAAAGCTAAACTAGCTTTCTTTTAAACTTCACTGACAATGTAGTTCTTTCAACTAAAAGCTTCAAACAAGATAAAATTATTTTCCACGCAAAACTCTGCCCTGCTCCTTCTTTCCCTTCTGTTTATTAGTTGTGATCTCTGTCCCCAGCTCTTCTTTGCAAATCTCCTTATCCGCACCTGTATGTGTTTGTTTCCTGGGGGTGTGACCACACAGCTGAAGCTGTTCAGGTACTTTCAGAAAGAAGGAGGAATTTTTTCTCTCCGGGAAAGAACCTTGTTCCATAGAAACAAGATTTTGTTTAATCTCCAGGAAGAGGCTATACCAGGGGTCTTTTAAGATTTCCTGCCCCAGACTCAAATTGACTGTTCTTGTTCTGTTCAGCTGTTATATGAGAAACAAAGTATTTAGCTAGAGGAGAGTTATGGAGACCCTTTCTGTCACAGCAGGATGCTAAGGTAATTGCATGATGGATTTCATGTCTTTTCTTTTGAAAGAAAAACTAATCATTTAGCTACAACTAGAAATTTCAAGTGTGTTTAAAATGTGCAGTGAGGTCTGTAATGATGGATAGACCTTTATGTGTGTTTGATATGAGCTGCTGACTTTAGTGGCACATTACTCCTATTAGTTCTGAAAAGATGATTGAAATGATATTGTGAAATAGGATTAGACAATTTTTGCATTAACCTTTTTTTCTTAAACTTTGTGCACCTCCTGGGAGTTCCCAGGTTGTTTATTTTGCTTTCCATGACTTAAGCTGGAAAGCGGCAGGGATGAACTGTGCCTTGAACAGGCTGTTTTTAGAAGTTTTTCTGCTTCCAAATGCAAAGGATGTAGCAACCCCTTTAAAAAATACAGCAGTCACTCTATGGGCAGCTTGGTGTTTCAGAGCAGAGTCTGTGAGTGGAACTGGCAATCTCTCTGCAAGCAATGGGAGATGCAAAAAATTAATAACAGAGAGAAAAAATAGCAGCAAGGAAATTATTTGGTGTGTTGCTAACCTAAACTTGCCAAAAATGGATGCTTTGGAGGTACTAGAGGTTATTTTTGTGGAGGATTAGAGTCAGAAGAATGCCTAATACAGAGGACAGAACATAGTTATTTGGCTTGTAATAGCCAAATAAGTATCTGAGAAAGCAAAAGCACTGAAAAACTTTATTTCCCCTTGCTCTTTAAATGTTTGTATTAATTTGCTGAGAGATTGCATTTCTTGCTTGAATTCAGCTCTGTAGAGGTTATTAGAAAACTAATTCTGACTTCTTTCTGTATTCATATGCAATGTTATCTCAAATTGCTTGGTATAGCAGTAGTCCACTCAAAAGCACCATCTAGATGTGGAACGGTGTTTTGCAAAATGTTGTTTTTCACCTAAGATTATCAGTCATGCACCTGAACATATTGTGCTACCCCAGAAAATAGATATTTTTATTTTTAATCTACAACAGACTACCCTACATGTATCCTAAGATTCCTAACAGAGATATCTCCTCGGATGAGCAAAACCGGCATAGGCTAGTATAGAGTCTGTTGCCACAGCTGTGGGCAATTTAGAGGTACAAATTAGATGAAAAAGAGTGAAATTTTCAAAGGTGATGATATGCCTGCTCAACTCTGAAGTGGCACATGTTATCACAGAGGTGATCCATTTCAGTGAACTGTGGAGCTCTACATAGAGTGTGAGGAGTTGCTGGTGCCATGGTCTTTAATAGAGTTCTGCTAATATCTGCATTTAAATAAAAAGATTAAGAATTTATAGTGCACAGAATAGGCAAGATGCCTATGAATATATTCTGTGGAAAGTGGAGAAAAAAAAGGTGTTGCTAGTTTGCTTATTTTTAGAGGATATAAATAAAAGAATGAAGAAAGAATGGAGAAAATTGTATTAGTTAAGTTGTGGAAATCAAAATAAAGAACAGAAATCTTGACAAGTAAAATGAGAATGAAGAAATGCATGAAGTTGTTACACAGTAGGAACTGGGATCAGGATCACATGTAATCTGGATCAAATCAAAACAAATGTTATTTTTGTGTTAACACACTGATGTGAATAAAAGGGACCCAGGCTTACTGGAAAAATAATTAGGAATATTCTTCTATGTAACTTGTTAGAAAGGATGTTTCCAGTGGAAAAAAAGGCAGTCCTGAGACAGTGTTGTAGGTAACTAATGAGACCTTTCGTGTGTACAACTTAAAAGATGAATTCCAAGTTAAACCCTGAAGGAAGACAGTCAGAATAATAATAAAATTGAATGCTTATGTTGTGGATTGAGGGTAAATTTAAAAAAATCATTTGTTTTCTTTGTTTGATACAATAACACTTAAAGGGGGATGTGCATTCTCCTAATTTCCAGAAGCAGAAGGTTAGTGGTGTTCACAGTAAAAGACAACATCGATGGAAAAGCTAGCAGTTATACAGTCTGCACAATGACATTTAGGCTGAGCACTGGAAGTCAGTGGAGAAGGTGGTGAAATGGCTTTGTGCACGCAGTTATGAGGGCACATAATTATAGTAAGGGCACTTAAAATATTTAAGTTGGTGTGGGAATTTTTTGTTAAGGCATTATGAAATTTGTTTGCCACATCTGATGGACTGGATTGAAGGATCACAAAGGTATGTAACACAGGATAAATGCAAATGTTCTCAGTAGTGTTTTGGAGGCTAATCATGCTCCTTTAAGACCTAAAGATAAACCAGCTTCTTAAACATCATGCCAAGGTTATATATCTATGTTCCTCCAGTTTCCACAAGTTTAGAACTTATTTGTGACATTATTATCATCTGGTTTGTGATTTTTGTTCCATTCTTAAAGTAGGAATGTTTCAATTTCTTCCTTTAATATTTTTTTCTTTTATGCACTTTCCCACCTTCTTATGGCTATGGTGAAGGAAATAATGAACTGAATTCCTTTCATTGTGCTTCTTCCTTTGAAGGTCTCTGAATAGGACAGATATTTAAATATGTCCTATTGAAAACACTTAGGTTTTTGTACTGAGAGTGATCTCTCCTTGCAGAATATTGATATTCTTTTCATGAGTGGAGGCCACATCATTTCTTGTTTCTAAAGGAAGTATTTCAATTTCACAAATGAGATGCATAATTCCAAGGGAATATATTCTGAGAAGTTCCAATTAAAGATATGCCCCTTAACCACAGGAGGCCAAAATAGTAATAAAGCTGCTTTTCAAACTACAAGGAGGAGAAAAAAATCAAATATTAAAGTAAATTCCAGGATCATTATATATAGAGACTATATTCTTTGCAGAAAAAATACTCTAGCTTCTATGGTGGGGCAAAAAAAAAGTGAGCCTCAGAAGATATTATTAATTGTTTAAAGCATGTAGCTTAATCTTTCCATTAAAGAACTTGAGGAAAGGTCATGTTTACATCCCATATTGCCTCATTCTATTTGAAATATTTTTTAAGTATATACATCTGATAATAAAAAATTCAAGAAGGCTATGTTTGTTTAAAATTGCATAACATGAAGTATATTTTAAATGTTTTCAGAATGGGGAAGAGCTTGAGGTTTCTGTTCGCATTTGTTTTTTGTTATTTTACTGTTTGAATAAATCCTCCCATGGATAAGGTTGCGGATTACAACAGTAGAGTGAAGTGAAATGATAAAAACATTCACTGGTGAAAAGTGAAATGAATAATAAGTTAAGTAAATATGCTCTTTATCAGAGATTCCAAAGTAAATACCTAACTTTGAGTGATGCAATCACCAAATGGATCTTGTCCCAACTAAGAATGCTGAAAGGACTTGCAATCATTTAAACTGGTAGGTAAAGTTGATATTATGACACAGGTGGACTTTGTTAAACATGTGTCGGTTTGTTTGTTTGATTGTTTTTTATGGTACTGTTATGTTTAGATGTTATTAAATGCTTTCAAAGTATGAGAAAATCATGGATGTTACTGTGAACTTTCTGCATTTCACGGCGAAATTTTAATAGCAGAGGGGATAAAAAAAGATCAAAACACGAAAAAGTCCCACAAAAACCCCAAATTGCAGCAGAAAGGGACATGGCAAGATTGAAATGTTATATATTAAAACAGCAGGTGCTGGATATTTCCTACAGTAAGAGCCACTCTGCTCACTTCTCAAATTTGAAACTGGCAAATAGCCACAGAGTAATTCAGTGAGCTGTCATCAGGAACACAGAACTTCTACTTTTTCATGAGTGAGTAGATAACTGCACTGAAAATCTGCCTTTATCTGTTGGAAAAAAATGTTTTTCCAGGTAAACTATTTTTGTTGGAATGCATTGTTTCTTGCAAAGAACTATCATTTGGGGAGGCTAAGTGTGTAAAGGGGGGCGTGGTGAAGTCAGTCTATTAAAGCATTTACTTGGAAACAAGAAAATGGTTCTGACTTTTTTTTTTAATTTTTTTTTTTTATTTTTATTTTTGGCCAACATGAGCTTTTGAACCCTCAGCACACGAAATGGGTGCTTAAACCCATTGTGCTGATGGCAACCTGGGTTGTAAATGTTTTCCTTCTCTTATATCTTTTCCTCAGAAGTTCAGAGTTACAATTTTTGTTCTAATATGAGATGAAAAGTTTGATATTTTCTCAGGAAACTGTACTCTTGTCCTCCAGGCAGCCCTGGAGGACAGCGAATGATTGGTATCTCAAAACATTTAAAATAATGCACATTATTGCTGGCAGCTCTGACAAAATGAATGTTATTAGCTGAGTCCCACAGGACAGGCTAGCAGACCAGCCAGTCCCATAGTGTGAATATATTTATCATCTTCATTGTTTTTGAGATTACAAAATGGACAATTCCAAAGACCATGGGTTCTGTAAAGCGTAACTCCAACATTAAGGCAACTTCAGTTGTCCAGTGCGTTCAGGTAAACATCCATGTAATTTCTGAACAGTTCAAAATTTAATTTAAAGAAATGTGGGTTTAAACCAATTAAAAAGATTCTTCCAAACTCTTAAAGGGGAATCACTGGAAAAATTTGATTTTTTTTTTTTTTCTGGCTCTAGGTTTATGTTGATCACTTTTCAAAAAAAAAAAAGTCTGATCTCTCAGTTGATGAAAACTCTTGAATTAAAATAATTTTATTCTTTCTATATTCTTTTAATTATTACTAGCTCTTTCTTTGTTTGCTTTCATTAGTGGGTCAAATTCTGCTTAGCTAGGGTTTTGACGGGTGTTTTGCTTGATCAGAGTAAAGAATTTAAGAACAAAATAAGGAAATAACACTCATCCATTCTGATTGTTTTCCCTTCCATATGTTGCAATCTTCTGAATAGCCAAAAATTTTTAGTGCACGACATTAGCTGGAAATACCAAAAGAACGCATTAGATAAATGGACTAGCAGAGATCACCATGTTTATTTGCAAAACCTTAGCATTCCTATTTGTTGTTGCTCTAGTAGAACAGAAATTCAAGGCTAAATGGATCTACTGTGGAAAAAAAAAACCCAAACCAAACATAAATACCCAAAACAGGCCCCCTTTACAAGAAAATCAGTTACAAAAGAAACAAAACACCCTGGAGTATTCAAGTCTGTTATACCTAAGAAAAACACACACACACATGGACGTAGAAATTTGCTTAGAATTTATGAAAACATTGGGCTTGTCAATCTTAGCTGATTCTTCAAGCGCTAAAATACTGATCAATACTTGCCTTTTTGGACTGTACTTGAACTGTCTGTCAAGCTCTATTGCAGGTTTAATACTAAAATATGATTTAAATGAAAAACAGAGCAATGAACTGGCATTTCAGAAGTTACCAAAAATGCCATCCTTGGACTACCTATATTAAAAAATTCTCTATGGAACTGTAGGTATTTTTTTTTACTTATTCCTGTTTTATATGATTAATTGATACATCAGAGTTGCTAGTGCATACTTAATTCTTCTCAGCCACTGGGGAGGTAGGAAGTCTTTCCTTATGCAGAGAAACACTTATAAAATACAAAAGATTTTTGAAACATAGTTCGTACAAATGCCATTAAGGTATCTTTACTATTTTCTAAGGGCCTGTTCAGGTTTCAAAAAACATATGTGTGAAGTAGTTATAACCTGATTGCAGTTACTGAGCATATGTCTTAGTAAAATGTCATTGTATAATGATACTGAATTATTTTGATTAACAAGACACATGATATTGTAGACACGAATAAAATTTTAACTTTGACAAGGAGACTTCCACTAGGGGATCATAAGTATCATTCAGTGTAAAAATGCTCCTCCACTCTGCTGTATTTTCATTATTCTACCTTTGAATCCTGTCATCAGAACCACCTTCCTTTCAGCTAAGAACAGATGCCTTTCCCATTGGAGTCCACCTCTCTTATCCAGCCAGAAGGATCACTTTTAAGTTACATGAGGTAAGAGGTAGTCTCTCTCCCTGTGAAGTTAAGTGAGCTGTCAATCTCAGCCCCTGCTGACTGAGGAGCAGAGAACTGAGATCACAACCATACTTCTGATATACCTGGATGTCAGGAAGAGATTCATTAGAACTAAAATGTCATTCTTTAAAGCACTAGCTTCAGTATAGTAGTTGCTTTTGTTCTCTGCTAGCCTTGTGCTTTCATTCCTTGGGATAGCTAGACCACATATCCAACAGCAAAAAGGATTTAGCTTTCTTATGTAGAGCAGACAGACCTTGTGACGAGAAGTCTTGAAAATTAGTGGAACAATAAATCTATATAAATTGCTGTGTCCTAGTGAGTTTAGAGTTAATGCACTTTGGTATTTCTGTCTTTGTGGCTTTTAACAGGTTTGATTGAGCATTAGTGTTTCTCACAGCTTTCAGTGTTTGTTAATAAAATTAGAGGTGCAATGAAGACTATTTCCTCCTTTTGATTTCCTTTGCCCTGTTCAAATATATCATTAAAGTAATAATCTCTTAATAGTACTCACACCATCAAAAAAAAAAACCCTGAGACCAGGGTATATGTAATGTATCTGAGAATTTACAGAGCCCACGCAAACTGCATTTTTAATATATTTTCACTTGTAGAGGGTTTACAGAAGGACAAATCTTCATGCTGAGGCTTAATAAGACTGTCTCTCCTTCCTAAATGCTGAAATAAAGCTGCCACAGCACAGAGGAAATAATATTGTAGTTTTGTAACCATGCAATATTACACAGTACTTCCTTTTGGGCAGCTGTGCTTTTAGCGATGGAGTTTTGAGAAACCTTTAATTTCACTATGAAATTAATTAGTCTTCCTGTGTTTAAGGAATAGTCATTTAAGTCAGTTGTGTACTGTGGACTCAGGACTCTAGTTTTTCATGTTCCTCCTTGTGAAATCAAGATAATAGTCTTCCACAGATATGACGTAAAGATAAATCCATTACTGTTGGTGAAGCTGCCCTACCTTTGGAATGGGTAGCTATGGATATCTAAAATGGACTTATAAGTACTGTGACAAACTCCAAACTTTTTGCTGGAGTTTTACATGGCTTATAAATTAGGAAAATTTGAAGACTGCAAACTGCAGTAACCTTGCTTCTGCATACTAGGGCATTGCTGATTATGCTAGATATATATAGTTGCAAAACAGCAGTACATCAAATAACCTTATGAGTGTGCCTAAGCACAAAGAGTCTTCCATTTCTTTGTAGTGAAGGAGTGAAACAAGTTTGCAGCAGTTTTGGGGACACAGCATCTTGGGGAAAGCAGGAGTATGAGAAACTGCTGTCAGGCTGATGTTGTTCAAACACAGCTGTCTTTGCTGGAGTTCTGAAAGGAGCGTTACACCTGTGAATTGTAAAATTTGCTGCTGATGTTGTCATCAAGACACCTGCTCATGCATACAAATAATTGTGAATAAATCAACTTTGGGAATTTTTTTATTCTCTGCTGTTATCCACTTACTTCTTTCTCAATGAAATAATTGCAGCACCTAGAATCAGTTCTTTTCCAGTCATTAGGAAGTTACAGCAATATCTCTTTCCCCAGCATTCTATACTGTTATATTGTAAGTATCCTGTTCAATGTACTTTTTATACTTATGATTTTTATATTTTTATGTATATGGTTTCACTACTTAATGTATGTGGAGTTCTCCTATAAAAGTAGGAGAACCTACCATATCCTCTTTGTTACAAAAAAAAATGTAGTGAACTTCTTTCAGCCTGAAGGAATGTGGTAAGAACCCTCGGAAGGAGAACCACCAGTTTAACAGTTGGAGGGCTAGTTAATGTCAAACACGATCAGAAAGATTCTCTTCCTGTACTTATGTCTCACTCTCATCTTTTTCTGCTGCAGACAATCTAATATGCTCTACAGAGACAACTGCTTGACTTTATCACAGTAATCCTTTACTTTAGGGCTTACAACCAGGAAAGACTTTTATTGCTCTTTTTATCTGGAAGACACTGGATGTCACAGTACTATGAGAACAAATTGTTGTAGAAATCAGAGTCCTTCCCTCAGACTAATACTCCTCAGAATATTTGTATATATTTGGAAGGCTTTATTTACATTCTGCTTTGATGTGGGTATTTTTTAAAAACTTCTAGAATTTTCTGTTGACATGAAAAAACTTCCTTTAATTTGCAATTATTCTTACTCCAATGGTCATTTCAAACACAGACCATATTCATATCCATTCTCGAGATGGATACTTTTTCATGTTGTCAATTCAGACCTATAACAATGTAAACAAGAAAAGCTGAATTACAGCTCAATAAGGCAGAGCCTTTTGTGCTCTTGAACAAGAAGGTATTAAATTCAGCAGTTAATAGTCTTTCATAGAGCCTTTTTTTTAACCTGTTCATTCCTGCTTGCTTTCTTTAAACTGAAGTAACATCTTTGTGCTGAGAATTGCCTCAAAGTAAAAACTGGGGTGGGAATTCTGAAAGGAATTTTATCAAAAATATTGTCAGATGTTCTGGATATTCACACAATGCTGAGTACCCACCTTCTACAAATCATACTCAAAGTGATTTCAGATTGGGAATCCAAAATTACTAGTAGTGCTTGAAATTGTAGGCAGGTTAAAATTAAATGATGTTTTCTTTCATTTAGGTCTGAATGCTGTCAGGAACCAGTAACTGACATTCACTTGCTGATGTTTCCCAAAATGCTAGTAACACTTGTAATTGAATAAATTTCTAAAGGCATTTATCTAAGGGGAGGTGTAACAGGTCTGATTAAAAGGTCTTATGCTATGCATAAGACCTTGCTGATGTCCTGTTTCATTGCTGCAGGAAATGATATTGTATCAGCCCTTTCATAAAACAATTAACTTCTATTTTTAGATGACTCTGGAAGGCTGTTCCAGAGTCCTCTGTGGCTAAATAATTTTTTTCCTAGATCTACAATACTGTGGTGGGTTAACCTTGGCTGACTGCCAGACCCCCACCCAGCTCCTCTCTTGCTCCATCTCTTCAGCAAGACAGGAAGAGAAAATGAGATCAAAAAGCTCAGGGGTCAGGATAAAGGGCAGGGAAATCACTCGATAATTACCATCATGGGCAAAATAAACTTGACTGGGGAAGAGTAATTGCCAATTAAAAATAGAACAGGAAAGTGAGAAACAAAGACAAAAGTAAACCCACTTTCCCTTCATCCCTCTCTTCTTCTCAGGCTCAAACCCACTCATGGTGCTTCCACCTCCTCCCTCACCAAGCAACAGTGTGTATATCTTTTCCGTGGTCTTATACATGGGTTGCAGTGGGATAACCTGTCTCACCACAGTCTCTCTATGGGCTGCACGGGAACCTCTGGTGCCTGGAGCACCTCCTCCCACTCCTTCTGCACTGACCTTGGTATCTGCAGAGCTGTTTTCCTCACATTTTTCTCAGTCCTCTCCCTCACAATTTGCATGCAGCACTTACCCTTTTTAAAATATGTTATCACAAGGGCACCACCGTCGTTGATGGGCTCAGCTTTGAAGAGCAGGGAAGCTGGCTCTCGCATGGCAGTGGCTCCTGGTCTCTTGTCACAGAAACCGGCCTTGTAAATCCCCACAATCATAACCTTGTAGCATAAATTCAGTACAAATATCCATTAACAAATTCTACTGGGTTTTCTCTATCTACTTTCGTTGTGACATTTTTCCCTGAGGAGCAGTAAAAGTGAACTGACAACTACCTGTGTGACCTAATGGTTGGTATTCATGCTTAAAAAGAAAACTTTTCAAAGGATATTTGTCTTGGATTTTCCTAGTTCACAGAGGAACTGTTTAATATTTCCAAAAAATTAATCTTAGGTGCCACTGGAAAGTATGTGAAGAAAGAGGTACTGTTTGAATTAAACACCATATCTTCTGTAACCTTAGTAAGATATATTTAGTTAAATTAAAGCTGTAGGTTTTCCTTTGGCTATAACAAGGCACTTTTAAAAATGTGATTGTGTTCAGCTTAGGTTTGACTTAAAAACTTGCAACAATTTTCTTAACTTGGTGGTGTAAATATACATATATATATATATATATATAAAACAGATTCTTGGGTCATGATATTTCTTCCAATTTACAGATTTCACTAAACAAATCAACTTTTCAGCTAGGAAAATAAAAATTGTTAAAATTATCTAGCATTTATTAAAAATGTTCTGTGGCAGTGGAAGAAATTATTTGTAGTTTATAAACATTATTAAAGTAAACCAACTATGAAATTTTGAAAATTATTATACCACTTCCTGTCAAAAACAAAGTACTTCAAGTCAAAGAGTATGTTCTTAATTTTGCAGTCACTCATAAGCACCATTAGAACATCCACTCGTTATTAGTAATTCTTCGGGAATAATGGAAACTTTACAAAGCTTTTAGGTATGGTAGCAGAAAGTTTCATCAACTATGACAGTTATGGATTGCTAAAAATGCTTGCACATTGGAAACCGAAGGTCATGCCAGCTATTTCGCTTGTGGTTTTGGAGCATTAAAGAGACCTGCTTCTATAAAATAATGTTTTTACATGATATGCATCACTTCTTGCTCCAGTTAGGAGTGATAACCTCTATTTGATCAGTTGAGCCTGGTAGAGTAGGATTGCAATTTCACTGAATGTTGTCATGGAATGCCCATGCAGTTTCCCCTACTACATGAAGCAGTCCTTAGCAGTGCTGCAGAAAACTCTTACCATGAAGCTCTGCATGTACTTTCTTTTATTGGTCAGTACTATGCCCTGGGATTTACTTTACCACTATGATGAGTATACTGAGCAGTTATTTATAACTCTCTGAAGTGTGCCCTGACCCTAGGGAATTGAAGAAAGAAACAAATTGATGAAAATATCCTGAGTTGGAAAGGACCGACAAAGATCAATGAGTTCAACTCCTGGCCTGTACAGGACAGCCCCAAGAACTGCATGTGCCTGAGAGCACTGTCCAAATTCTTCTTGAACTCTGTCAGGGTTAGTGTTGTGACTACTTCCTGGGGAAGCCTGTTCCAGTGCCCAACCACCCTGTGGTGGAAAAGTCTTTTCTTTAAACCTAAACCTCTCCAACACAGCTTCATGCTGTTCTGTTGGATATGGTATTATATCTTGTACTTGTTAGAGAGTTTCATTATTTATTATGGGAGATATGATAAAGTCTTATTCTTTTATGAATCACTTATTTGTTTTCACTTTAGGAATGCAAAAACTGGAATTCTCTTTGTATATATCACAGGATCTCCATAATACAGAGCTTTATATTTTTATATGTATCTCTGAAACCCTGATGTGAAGAACAGCTTTGAGCTGTAGAGCAAAAGAAATACTTCCTCTTTTATTTCATTCCTTTTCTGTCTAAATCTTTCAGCAAATGTACTGGCTTATGCATGATTCTTCTTTTTGACCAAAGGATGAATAATAGGCATGGCATTCATACTAAGGTCTCTGGCATCAAGTGAGGGTTATCAGTAACAGCACAGAATTGCTTACAAAAAAAGCCAGTCATCCTTTTATAATTTTGAATTTTCACTAAGAATGAATTAATGAAGTGTTTCATTTGACTTTACAGACTAAACAATATAAGTCAAAGACTCTTTATTGGCCATGAATTCTGAATTTTTTGAAATGTGTAGAGGACCCTAAAAAAAATGCTTGTTGTCACATATTTTACATGTCATTGACAAATAAAATATTTTCAGGTCCCTGAATAGTTCCACTCTACTGATTATATCCTCTTCTGGTGACAGCATATGAGTAAACAACCACTTTTAATTGCTGTTATGGGATCTCCATAAATCTCAGTGATGAACGACAGTAAACATATTCTCCACAGAAATTCTAAGCATACCATAATTTACTATCAATGATGACAGCAACAACAAAAGATTTAAGACTAATTGAAAATAAAATTTCCTAGGACTTGACATACTTATTGATAATTTTGCTGGTGCTGGCTAGGACAGCATTGGGAGTGGATATGTACCTCTGTCTTTAGGTGGGTTCTGCCACCTCAAAAAATAGTGAAAGCAATGCATCTGTGAAAGAAAAGTGGATGAGATAAAATAAATTTTTACCTTTAATATTTCATCATGAGAGATCAATTAGGATCTTTTTCAGGACACTTTCAAAAACAGGCTCTAGTGTGCTTAGCTCCTTTCAAAGTAGCATCAGAACAAGTAACATGAACAGGCTGTTATACCTAAACTACTATTAGGAAAGTATCCTCTGACTTTAGTAACCTGGCCATGGAATTTTTCTAATTAGCAAGATATGAATTTTGTGAAAAACATATATATGAAAATAAGGGGGGGGTTAACTGTACAAACTTAACACCTTTTAAATCTCCACAAAAGCCAAATACAGTATACTTGAAATTAAAATGTATTCTTATATAAAGAAGATGCAATTTGAAAAAAAATGTCAGTCTTGGAAATTAAGACTTTATGAGACACTCTCTTTAAAGACTAGCACATATAAAACCATAATTTTCAAGAAGCAGCTGTGTAAATGAATCCTCCCCATTAGATGTCATAATATAATATAAATTTTGAAAAAACACTTATACTAGTTATAAAGTATGACTGATCAAATAAATTTGCAGGTTTGCACGTTTTCTAGGTTTGACCAAGGTTTCTGCTAGGTAATCCAAATTCTCCTGGAGAAGTTGCAGAGGTTACTGTACCTAAAATAGCCAAACAAACTGTCTTACAGTTAACACACTGAATAATACTCTATTCTACTGAGTTTTGCATTTTTGTATATTTCCTCTCATATTCAGTAAAACATCTTTACAGATTTTTGTCTGTTTGATATGTCTTTACAGTTTTTTCAATACTTTGCAAATACTGAGATGCATGCATGGCTTTATCTGTGCTCTAACTATGGGTCATATGCTATGATGATTTATTTGGGGTTTTACTCAACAAATGTGTACCAGAACTTGTTACATTAGCAAAAGAGAGAATAAAACTGTGGTATATGACTGGTAGAAAATCACTGAGTTTCTAGTTTTGCTCAAAGCTACTCACCACACTGCTCAGTACACTTATCAGTGTAAGATGGTCGATGTCATGTGCTTATGTTCTCTAACGAGGGGCCTTTCAGCCCACAGACCTTCAGCTCTACATTTTAAAGGGCTTGTCTAAAATTGTTTTCACTTGAAATATTCAAGGGGTTCTATTATTTTTGAATGTATAGGGTAAGTTGAGAGACCAAGTAATATTCTATTCCTTTTAATTATTTCTGCAACATCAAAGTAGAAAGCACAGTTGGGCAACAACAGAGATCTGCTGGGTAAATGCTGTTGTGACAGCAAAGTAGCAAAAAAAATTATTAGCATAGAAATTATTCCATCCTACTTGGAAATAAATTTGCAAGAACAGAACCATGAGATATTTTACATTCAACTACAAATATTTTTGAGAATATTTAGGAATGTGACAAATTTTATACCAGAAATAAAGCTACTCAGAAGCTGTATTATCTCAGAAGGGAAGCCCTTATGAGAGTGCCTTGCTCTTTTCATTACATAAGGGCAAATTTTCCAGTCTTAGGACAATTCGAGGTGCAGTGGTAACAGGTACCAAGCAGAACATAAAAAAAATGCATCATCCTCTAAATTCTAGTGAAGGAAAGTAATGTTGCTCATATGAGTTTTTCTACTGGCCACTATGTAAGCAGAGCTCAGTTAGTATGTTTAAGTTTTTGTGCTCAGAGCAAGCTCTTTGTTGAACTTTATTTCTTCTTTGCCAATCCATTTCTTTTGGTGATGATGTTAATGCTGTGGTTACTGACAAATCATTCCACAACTGGCTTCTAATATGTTTTGGAAATAGCTGCATTTTGACCATGGACAGCTTCTGTCAAACAATACTGTTTTGGTAGAATGTAGCTCAGCAAGTTGAGCAAGGATGGTTCTGGATTAAGAACTGACATAGTTACGCTGTAACAGTGAACACCTTTGCACTTTTAAAATTGGTTCATATATCCAGATAAAGGAGATGTGGTTGCAGCTTGAGCCCATAGCGAAGAAATACCTGGGAGCTTCCCTTAAGAGGAGATTTGAACCTCACCTTCAACTCTGTAGAGAACTATTTCATCTACTGAGGGAGCACCAGTTGAGAATTTTGATTTTTTGTTTGCTTATTTTTTTACATGGTAAACTTTGTGGGCTAAGCTCTTACGTTTCTTTACAAGTGGGAATATGCTTTTTACCTCTGAAGAGTATTGTGCAAATACACTTAAAATCTATACTACTTATATAAAAGGAAGTTACATAGATGCCAAATTAGGATTATTCAGATATTTGTTTGGAGAGTGGCCAGTATTTCATCAAAATTAAGAACATGCCTATATGATGTATATTAGATTTTTTTTGGGCCTGTTTGGTGGTCATAGCTAGTTGCTCAGTAACCTCCATGGCAATTGTCTATACTCTGAGTCTTCCTTTGGATGATGAAGAAGAGAGCTGAGGAAGCTGAAAAGACAGGCTCATCTGACAATTCATATACAGAGAAGGGCGATGAAACTGGTGAAGTGACTGGAACACAAGTCATAGGAGGAACAGCTGAGGGAGTTGGGGTTGTTCAGACGAGAAAAAGAGGCTCTGGTGTGACCTTATTACTCTCTACAACCACCTGAAAGGAGGTTGTAGTCAGGTGGGAGTCAGTTTCTTCTCTCAGGCAACTAGTGACAGGACGAGAGGAAATAAATAGTCTCAGGTTGAGCCAAGGGAGATGCATATTGGATATTGTGAAAAAAATTCCACTGAGAGGGTGGTCAGGCATTGGAACAGGCTGCCCAAGGAAGTGGTGGAACCATCCCTGGAAGTCTGCAAAAAATATGTGTATGACACTTGGAAGCATAGTTTAATGGTGAATATGGCACTACTAAGTTAATAGTTGGACTCAACAGTCTTAGAGGTCTTTTGCAACATTAACAATTCCACAGACTAGCAGTGAACAAAATACATTTATGTGAAATGTCCCACACAGTGTTTTGAATATCAATGTGGAATAAAATGACCTTTATATTTCATTCACGAGACAAAATGTCCTTCGCAAATCCAGGGAAAAAATTGGATTTGTTTCCAGATAAAAGAAAAAAGTTGGTAAAGATGCTAAACAGCCACAATTCTGTATAAGCTGATTATCAGCAAAGTGCACCTCTTTGCTTCTTTTTACATGTGTTAGTGTTGCCGAGAGATAATGTAATACTTTCTTTTATCGTGTCATCTTAGGCTAGTGAAAATTCAGCTTTTGTTGGCTTGGAACTTTTACCGTACAAAGGCTTGAAAATGCCTGTCCAAAAATAAAGGTATAACCACCTTACGTGGTCACTATGAAAACTTTTATGTCATGAAATAAAGGACTCGTGCTTATGGCACAGACTAAAGACCTTTTTAAAGTGGGATGCCAGTTGTGTTGGGGATTTGACTGTCAAGGTTTTTGGGACTGCATATCCAAACATGATTTTACTTTATGAGAAAGTTGCAATACTTTGGCTAAAATTTTAAAATCAGATTTTGGCTGTTACTTTTAAAAAGGATTAGTTAGTGAAGCTCAAGTGTCCTTAACAAACTTCCTGCTGTTTAATGCACCATGTGAGTGTTTAAGCTAGTAGGATAAATTGCTGTGATCTCTCTTGCTTTCCACTTATGACATGAAATGAGAAAGCATTACAATAACAGTGAGTTGAATGATTTCAAGTAGAGAAGAAAAATGAATTAGCATTTTAACTTTAACTACCATTCTATTCATTTTCTGGGAGCATTTTTGAAAGGAAAACTGTTTGCAAGAAGGGATTTAGACACTCAAATCCAGAAGAGGATTCAGGGATGTGAATGCCTGGCTAAGATCTTCATTTCTCTACAATCTACATTAAGAAGTCTAGGGACTAGAGCAAAATAAAATTTAAGACTGTTCTTTCCTTAAGAGCTTTTCCAAACTTTTCAATAGTGTAAGCCACATCTGAAATTCACAGGCCTAAGGATAAAGAGAAAAAAAACTTAGTTATTTCAGGAACCTTGAGAGAGAAAAATTTCTGTCCCATGGCAACAGAAGTGGTTTTGAGGTTGCTGATACATTTGGTGGCTGAGTAAGAGGAGGTTGGAAAGGGACTGTAAAATGATGTTAAGGCGTTTGAGGAGACTGGAAATCTTTAATGCTCTGCTGAAGATATTAAATTCCTCTCTTCCACCACTTCCCCAGCCCTGTCAAATTCTTTGCTCACCACTCTGCAGTTCCTCTCTCCTAAACCTGCCAAGTTCACAATTCTGTAAGAAGCTCTTCTGCCAGAGAAATAGGAGAAGAGTTCTGGGAGGAGACCGTGGTTTTTTGTTGTTGCGGCAAGAAGGACTGAGTCAGTAATGTTGCTTATGGCTGGCAGAGCTGCAACCACTAGAAAATTTTAAACATGCTACTGCCAAATGGCTCCCTGTATATTTCCTGAAGAAACTGGTAAATAAATTAAAAAAAACCCCAAACCACATTTTTTTGTTTGAGGAAGTGAAGCATCTACATTACCAATGCTCTGTCTTCTGTAATTGAGCTGTATTGGGTTCTATTTTTGGCGGGGTGGGTTCTCCTAACATAAAGAAAATCTATATTTCACTTTATGCTGTGAGCAATATACAAAGTATTCAGCGGGTAAGCAGTCTTTTTGAAAATCCCATTCAAAGTGCCAAGTACTTGGTAGATGATGATTTCATTGGTGACACATCACAAACACCATAAAGTATGGACAGACTTCTACAGCAGAATCCTGGGTGCATAGGAGCTTAGCTAACTGCAGTGTTAGACAACTCCTGAATAATTTTCTCATATCCCTGTGTTGGAATTTGCAAGTCTGATTTTTTTTCAATTTTGTTTTTTTTTTTTTTAATTTTCTTTATTACCATGAGACAAAAAGATGTAGGGGTAGACAGAGAAGGACATGTAAAACGATGGAACCCGCCAAAAAACACCATCTAGAATTGATTATAGGAAAACCTTCCTTAAAATCACATTCCTGCCTGGTTGGAGTTGTACATATGTGGTGTGACAGTCCTTCAGAACTGTTGAGGAGAACCTGAAACAAATGTCTATTCTGAACAAGCCTATGCTGCCTTTGATTTATCAGCTCCATGCAGTAGAACTTGTCTGCTCTGAATAAGCATGACCTGAGGTGATGTCCAAATAGATTAATTAATGAAGTTGAGGCAGGTAAAGAAGAAAACATAACTGTAGAAAGGGGGAACAATGTAAACTATCAAGTAGGATCTTTTCATCAGCATATAACTCAGGTCCTTTGGTTAAAATATTTATGACTTCATAGTCACTAGAGCTAAGGAACTTCTAAACATTTTGTGAATCCTCTCTTATCTTGCATCCAAGGAGATAAATAGTAAATTATGAATCTCTGTAGTTTATGCATTGGTTAAAACCAAGAGATGAATTAAAGGCACAGCTATCATGATTTCAGTTAAGATAACTAGCTTAAAAACCTTTAAATATGTATTAGCTGTTGTGTTAAAGAAATAGTAGAGAAGTAAAGGATTTTTCATGCTCAGAGCTTATTCACGTAGAATAAAGATACGAAAGTGCATAGAGACAGAAAAAAAAGGCTAAATATCAAAGCTCATAGAAGAACAAGACTTTTCTTTTTTTCATTAAAATATGAGTATTTAGGAAGAGAAAGAGTTAGGAAGAGGTACAGTCACATTGCTATGGAGTCAGTATAGCTCTGTATTTAGAGCAGATCACTATCTCCTCTGGGAAGAAAATGCAGTTTTAACATAGAAAAGTGAAAGCCTTGGGCTGAATGCTTTAATAATAGCAATATGGCCAGGTTTTTCTGAAGAATTTTTTTTCTTAATTTCAAAGTTGTTGATATTACATTTCCTGTATTGCTTTCTGCAGCTCCACCATTGCATCTTTATTTTTCTATGATTTTCAGTGATTTTCACCTTCAAATATGCCTTCCTTAAATCTTATTATTCACCCTACTACCATTTGATATCATGCAGCAATTCGAGTCTAGCAGTAAATGCCTGTGCTAAACTCAGAGGAAATTAGGGATTCAGTTTTGATTTAAGCAATAATTCAGTCTTAGTGAAGCACAGTTATTTGTTCTATTTTTATATACTTTGCATGAGGTAAAAATATAATCACAATCACACTTCTTGCAAGTATACTGGTACAATTTAAGCAACTTGAGGAAAAAGGCAGAGGGTATAGGTTTCAGAACATGCTCTTTGTGGAGAGCCTTGAAAAACTCTAGGCAAATACTTATGTTTTAGGGAAATGAGATATAAATGGAACGGAATTTTTATTGTCAGTAGTATTATTTCTAGTTCTAAGAGATATACTTTTTCTTAAGACAAATGTCATTAGTGAGTCATACATCTCTTTTTGCCTCCTTCCAAAAGTAACCTACTTCAGTGGTTGGAGTGGGGTATGTTGGGTGAAACAACACAGGGTTTTTCGTCTTCGTATAGGCATTAGTTGCCAAGTAACAAAGGTGGTTTAGGTTATATTTGATAGTGTCTGGGGTGCAAACTAATTGTTTAAAATTCAACATTTTTATACATTTTTCTTCAGGATATTTTATTATTTTTAACATTAATTAGTTCAAAAATTATACTACTAGTTCTCTATTTAAAATTCAAAATTTTGGTATAATTTTTCATTAGGAAATTTTGCTATTTCTAGCATTAATTATTTCAACAATTATACTACCTGTTGTCTGTAAGACACAGACATATTTGATTCCTTGCTGGTCTTGTAGATAGACCTCATAAAATCATTTTTGAATATTTACATATCCAGTATTTTGGTCACACAGGTCTTAATTTCCCTGGCAGATGACTGAACTTTATTGTATTTTTTATATGCACTTGCAATTCTAGTTTATCAGACTATGGGAGTTTTGACTGTTTATTTGTTTTAAACTCTGGCAATGGACAGTAATGTTCACTTGCTGTAAAATCCACTTACTGGAGTGAAGTCTGTCCATGTTAAATAGAACTTGAAATGCCTTCTTGGATTATTAACTGTAGTTCCCTACTGACACAAAGCGTGATCTCTCTAATTTATCTCTAAATTATTATTTTGCCCTCTGTGAGGTAAGAAGATTTCTCTTATATGTACCGATAAGCAACATCCTGGACCTCTGTCATCTTTGGGCATTTGACAGTGACTTCCATTTTCTGAAGAGAGTCTTTGTGAATTTTATAGGTGATCGTACTGAGATATTCACAGTAAAAACATGTATTCAGCAATGCTGCTTTGTTCATCTTATGCTGCAAACACTGTGCTATTAAGGACAAGATATCCCCAAAGGGTTTTATCACTAAAACCTTGAAGAGTGTTTGTCAGATGAAAACACATTATACACTTTTCAATTAAACAGTCCTGCTTAAGTTATGTGATAAGCAGCATGTGCATTTTACTCTTGAGTATTTCTATTCAGTGGTGCTTTGAAAGTCCTGGTGTTCCACCTATTGTGACACATTCTCCTATCTCATTTACCACCCAGAGAAATTCAAGAGCAAAACAAGAACTTTATTAGAACTTTTTTTTGCCATCACTCTTAAATTAAAATGTTCAGATGAAGCCCAAGAGTTGTTCTATATGAAGCCATTTCCATACTGGAATAAGTCTTCCTTCAAAAGACATTCTGTGGTGTGGCTACTTACATGCTCTGGGGTTGTAATGTTGCTCTACTATTCTGTAAAATGCTTGGAGATCAAAGAAAATGCCTACATCGTAGTAGCTGCAGGCAACACTAAAGATATCTCACTTGAAAAGGTACCTTGCATCCAAAGGACTTCAGCTAGAAAGATTATAGAAGTAGTCATATTCAAGTCGTAGGGAGGAATGTTGAGAGGAGGGAAACCTTTACCTTTTTTTCGATAGTAATTTGAAAAGTGCTTTGTTAATAGAGAACAAAGGCTGAAGAAATTTGAGAGATATAACTGAACTGATTAAACGACTATTGTGTGTTGTACTTCTCTCTGCTAAATGTGCTATCGATAAACTGGACTTGTGTATAGAGAGAGTAAATAATGTGCTGGCATGGAAAGAAATCTTGAGGACAGTAGTGGAAGGGAGGAAATTAGATGAACAAACAAAGGTAGAATTTAAAGAAACTGAGAAAAAGCATATTAGATAGATAAATCTGTCAGAGAGTGCCCAAAAGATTTGGAAACACAGGATCATATTACAGCTGACAGACTTCACTTTTTTTCTATTTAACCTCTTGCCTCAGTTGCTCGAAAATGCTTTTACTTCCAAGAAAATTTTGAGTTAAATATCTTACTGTATTTAATTTTGAAACTGCTTTGTTTAAAAAAAAAATCACTGTGAATGAAGAGTGTTTTCATAGGGAAAAAATGTACTAATAACGAGTCTAGAACTATAGATTTTATCTTGTCATCTGTTAAAACCGACAAAACACATAGTATCCATTCTGTCCCTTGATAAGTTTGGTTGTCTGTAAAGAATATTTCTGTATGACCTGGAAATTGAAAGTCATCAAATACTTCCTAGCATCTCATAAAAGACTTTAAAGGGTCTTTTTTTCCAATGAAGGCCTAAAGTCACAAATAGGAAGATGAGTTTTATCATGGTTGTATTTGCAGCTAAAGCTTGTGCATGTGCTTATTTTAGTGCTTTTCTATAATTTTTCTTCTTTATCACTTGACCTGTGACCACATCAGTATGATGTTAAGTAATCTTAGGCAAGAATTTTTGAAACTATAACAACAGCAACTTAGATTTTAGAACATTTATTTAAATTAATGAAATGTGGAGGTATTATCATGTTCTTTAAGTTCCCACTTTGGTGCTTTCTTCAGGTAGGTCATGTGATTTATGTTTGGTGAAGATCTGGGTATTTATTTTTGTTTTTTAAACTGAATCTCACTGTACGGAATTCTTCTTCCACACGTGTTCAATTGCTGGTCTATATATAAAAACTGTGAAGATTTTGATTTTTTTTCAGTGCCGTGTGATTAGTTCTTTAGTAAACAAACTTGATGTCTAGATCAATCTTTAAATCTTTACTTCAAAATAGTGTGTAATGATTTTTTTTCATGATTTTTCATACATAATCTCACTGTAGCAAGTGAACTAGGAGGAAAATGATTTAACAATTAATTTTGAAATATGTTTATTTAAAAATAGCTCTACAATGAAAATATTATTTGCAGTGTTTAATGGAAAATATAGACCACCATGAACATAGGGTTAGCAGAGACTATACATAGAAACTAAAATAAATGCTCTGTAAAGCAACTGCAAATTATGTTTGTGTCTGCTTTTACTGGTGACAGAAGAAATATGAAATTCATCCAACACATAAACTACAGAACAAATCCAGATGAGTTCTGAATAGCTTTAAGATTATTAAAATTTGTACACAAGGTAGGCATAGAAATAGAATAGTTCTAGCAATATGACAACTTAATGCATTCATAGAAAGTATGTATTAATGTGCATAAAATGAAACTAAAAAGCTGTATGTGATACAGTTTATATGAAATTTAAAATACTTTAAAAATTTCAATTCTATTTTTAATTGCTCAGTTAAATAGACAAATGTTAAACTTAACAATTTTATTTCTTTACCTGTTGGTGCGAGGTACACAGCAGTTTCATTAACTTAGTTTTGAGGAGTTTTTATTTATTTTATTAAATACAAAGTAAGAAACACTTCCCAAATTTTTATGCATTGTCTTACAATCCGTGCTAAATCAGATAATCTCACTGATTCTCATGGCATCACATATGAATTCAATGTCATCTTGCAAAAGGTTGTACTGATGGATGTTGCTGAAGAGCTCAAGATCCTGAAGAAGGTAAAATACAACGTGCAGTTATGTGCTACCTTTAAACTGATAAGCGTGTGTGTGCTAAAATCTTCAATTTACCTTCTGATAGTCAAAAAGATATCTGTAATAAAAATGCCAGTTATATTGTATAGTTGATTTATTTCTGAACTACTGAAGATGTTCCTGGAGTTGGCTAACTTGCTCTTTGCCAGACAAGTGAAATGTAAACCCCTGGCTTAGCTGACTTCTATGAAATTCACTTTAGTCAGTGTTTCAAGGAACAGACTACTGAAGTGAAGAACTACTTGTAGTGCCTAAGAGAGTGTTTCAGAAATTAAAATGAAGTTTGAAGATTTAAGGAGAGATACTGTTTTATTTGACCAATATCACAATAAAGTGAAAGCAGTCCGATCACCCTTAGCAAAGCTTGCTGAACATCCTGAGCAGGGATTTTTTTTTTTTTTAATATAGTCCATCTCATTTTTGAAGTGTTAAACAGTGGGTTATCTAATGCATTTTGTACACCTCTAGTGCTTGTTTTGCTACGTGCAGCTAGCCAGCATCTTTGGATAAGGACAGTATTGTAGGCTCTTCAGATTACTTTATATCTTGTCCACGTAACAAAAAAATAATTTTACTTAGATAGCATGCAGTTTTCCAAACCTTCATCATGTTATCTGATGCCAGTGTACTGAGTTGTTGCTAGAATTTTGATATAAATGCTCTACCCATCAGCATCTAGTGAGCAAACTTGGAAGAGGGGGTGGGGAATAAAACTTTTAAATACAATTAAATCAGTTGGAACTGGAGGATTTTAGACAGGCAAGAGCAAAACATAGTCATTTTGTGTAAGAACAGGAACAGTCTCTATTTTACAAAGATAATTTCCATATATGCTGAGTTGTTTGATGTTATTTCTTTAAAAAGTGAATTAAATTTAAAAAGATAATCATAATAGCATATAGACATATAGAATGTTAGCAGTATGAAAAATAGAGTAACAGAAGATTTCACCCAAATGTCCCCAGCTATTCAGAGCAGCCCATCTTTGTGTCGCAGATTAGTTGTTTGTTATGTAACATTCCCTTCACTGCTGTAAACATAGGTGTTTTATTGATGAATATGTATTTAATTGGTTAGACATACCACACGCAGTTACTGCTCCACAGAAATTACCACTGACATATAAAATAAGAAATAGTTTTTTACAGTTGGATCACAGGGAAACGATGACCTGCATTATTCAGTATTGTCGTTAGTGCTCCGTGTGTGCAAACAACCTACTAGTTTATGTTTAGGCAAGTGAATATTTCAATAAAAATGAGGTCTTAAAATTCTTCTTTAACCCTCTGTGCTGTATAATGCAAGTCCATCCCTATAACTTCTTTCAGAACCAAACAGACCTGTTAGAATAATCTAGATTTAAGTCTTATCCTTCTCTAGTAAGATTTAAAAATAGAAATGATCACGCTTTGTGTAACTTGCTCCAAAAAGCACTGCCAAGAAAGAATGTAGTTACCATTGTGTGGGTTTTTCTCTGCAAATGAGGAAATGTGACTTGGAAGAAATTATGTTGTTTGTCACTGATGTGTTCTTTACTGAAGCTGTTTTGGGTGGGTGGCCACAAAAACCCTTCTGTGGTTGCCTACATGGATCTATAAGAAACACAAGGATATAACTTGCTATGCTCAAAAGCATTGATTCTGAAATATCTACTGATGCTAAATACGTGTGGGTTGGTTTTTCTTTTGTGGGGGTGTTTTTTTTAAAGCACCTAGAGAAGGGAAATGGCATTCTGCCATAAACATTGATATTAGCATTACATTGCACCTAGTTCTGAATTCAGTGAGAATGAGTTGCTAAAAGAAATAAATCTTCAGTGTTCCTTAAAAGGGGAACAGACTGTTGTGATGTCTTTCAGAGAGAAAATATATGCTGAAATAAAATATTCCTATATCTTTGGTGAGATGCACTTAAGCAGCGTTCCTATAACATGTGTCAGCTATGGAAAGAAAATTTACAACTCCTCTGGAAGCTTCAACAAGATATCACTACTATTAAATAATGAATAGAAAAATATGGACTCATATCTACTTGATTCTGTTGCAGTACAGCAGATTTAAAGGAAGAAATACAGGATAGTAGAATTCCTTTGTGCAGCTGGGTGTTAACACTCAAATACTATGAAATTGCAAGAACCGTGGAAATGACAAATTTCTAAAAATTGACCCCATAAAATATACAATACTCAAGAAAATCTGAGATGAGAAGCAACCTTTATTGCCTCCACATATTACCACTGGTAACCTGGGAATATTCCACATGTAAGACCAAAAAAGAGTACTTGTACAGGCTGACAAGATGCTTAATAACAAAATATTGGTAGATTTTACACATAAATTATTTACTTGTTTCTATGTTATTTTCTAATACTAATAGCCAAACTCTGGGTGTATATAGCCAGTCATACATAAAGACACACACACACACAAAGACACTCGCACATATAGTGTCCTTATTTTGTCCACCTAAAGCAATTAGTATTTCCATTCACCAGCAATAAAGGTATCCAATTTGAATTTCAACAGCAAATGATAAATAACAATGTTCAGTAACCCCCCTTCATCTTAAAAAGGAAGTTATAGGAATTGATCCCTGTTATTACATACATTGTATATAAGTCTCTGACTTTCCAAGATAGTGTGAATAGGTGATGTTGCAAGTGACTTAAGATCTGTATTTTGGAGCATGTTCTAACTAACATTTTTCGATCACTATTATTTTGATTTTAAATCAGTCATCTCACCCACATATAAAGAAACTGACCTTTTCTGATATATTGCAATTTTAAGTAAAATATTGTTTTCTTCATTCCTGCATATTTAATTGTGAAAGTCAGCTTATGTGCTCTTTGCATGAGGAATGCTTCTTGTGCAAGCTGTTAGGTAAAGTTATGAATCAAATTGATTTTGTGGACATTGAAGCATATAGAGGAACCATTTAATTTTCTCTTTTTAAGGATGCATTTGTGGGTTTTGGTGGCTTGTTAGGTTTTTCTTTCAATGTGATACATTTAGTGATGTAAAATTAACCAAATGACTTCAAAGGGTCTTTAGTGCGTTTGTAATAAAACACACCGTAGTTTTAAACATGGAAAATGAAATTGTTTCTCTTGTTCTTTGAGGAGATTGATCAAAGGACACCGGAAGAGTTGAATGTGAAATTTTAAAGAGGAATAGGTTTTGGTTTTTATTAAGACAGAAAATAAATAGAGGCCTATTTTTAAAACATTTAGAATCTTGAAAGGTGGAAACAATTTAGAAGTAACGTAATGCAGCTGCAGTACAAAGTGCCAATAGAAAGGACTTGATTGCAAAGATTTAAAAAGATTGGAAGAACTATCTATCTATAAGAAATCTTGTTATTGAGAGCTTTGCGGTTTTATACTAATTCTGTCCTCTCCTGTGCCATCAAAATCCTTCCTCAAAATCATTAAAATTGCATGGTAGATATTTTCCTTTTGCTCTCCTATAATTAGTTTCTAATTATGTATGCATATTTCATTATTTGTGGTTGAAATAGGAAAAAACCCATACATTTTCATATTAGGGATTACAAATTTTTGAGGGCTAACTAAACTTGTGCAACTTTCTTGTGATAACTTATATTCTTGGGAGTTGTTTTGGGGGCAGAAAGGTTTTCTGATGGCAGTTGAAAATGGGGAAACCAGCAAGGTGTTTTTGGTGTGTGTGATGGGAGGATTATTGATAGTGGTTTTAATTTTTTGTGTATTGTTTTGTTTTAAACAGACTGCTGGTATGGTCCTTAAATGTATTTGAAACAAACAAACAAACAAAAAACTGATATATGGAGGATAGTTTTTTTAAAAAAAAGAGAGGAGGTGGCAGAACAGATGAAATGCTCACAGTTCTGAGAGAAAAGAATGTTAACTAGTATTTCTATGATTTGGTTGGTTGTTTCCTCTTCCACCTCTGGTAGTTTATCTTTTTGGTCTTATGCTGGGAAACTGTTGGGAATCAAAGACCTTTGATCTTCCTGATGAACTTTCTTGAGTTCATTGATATATTTCTTTCCCCCTTCATAGGATGGCTCTAATATCATGATATTGCTTTCCCCATAACCTTGTATAAAATACTCACTTTCCTGTCTTGGTTCAGGAAAAGGAAGTGGATAACTGGTGCTTCCATGGGAGTAGGTTAGTCTGGTCTTTCCTTGTAAGCTTTATCTGTGCTGTGCCTGGTGCGTCTTCATTCTACCAGTTCCCTGCGATAGCCAACTGTAGGACAGGATTCAGCTCATGAAATGCAGTAATCTTGAACAAAGAGATAACCAGAATTCTAAAAATGGAAAGTTTTATAGCACTTAATTATACCAGAAAAAAAAAAAAAAAAAAGATAGATGAAGAAGGACCAGGTGAGGTCCAGATCCCTTTAGCAGGTCTGTCCCATGCTGTTCCAGGAGCCAATACACAAATACCATATAAATTAATCCCTTCACAAAGGGTTGTTACCCATGGAGTGGCAAAAATATGCTGTAGTTAAGATTCAGCAGTTTTCAGTCTGTTGTATATTGCAGATACAAAAATAATCTGTGGCATGAAAACACCCAAAATACTTAACTAGTGGACAGAAATGCTTTAGTTAACAGGCCTTTCTTTTACATTTTATAAATGTAATGTTTTAATGTTTTGGGCTGGTTTTTTAACAAATAACTGAGCAATACTTTTATACCTCTTTAAATGAATAATTTGAGTGCCAAAAATTACTTTTGATTTTTTCTTTTAGTGAAATAGATGATTAGTAATGGCTTTTTATCTCCTTAAAAATTTCTTTATATTTGGAGTTTTTATTATGATCATGAAATTAGCTTGTTTCTGTGAAAATGGCCTTATACGCATATTTATGTAACAGGAAAAACTATCTAAAGTGTTTCTAAAGAAAAACCAAATTTTTTAAGGAAAAGCAGCAAATTATTTTTCTTTTCTTTGCTAGAGTTAGTGATTAGATCCCACTGCTCTTGGTAAGAAAAAATCTGTTTCAAATTGCACAGAATTCTGAAAGAAAGAGGACCCTGGTGTGATGCAAAATGACCAAAGAGCTGCTGAATGTTGAATTCCAACAATACTTTAAAGAGCTTCTTTCTTTTGGGAGGTTAATACTAAAAACTGCAAGTAGAATAAGGCTTAACAGGACTTAACTATTGAAAAAATATAGGCAATTTGAGATTATTTAGAATTACTGAATAACTAGCAATATTGTAAAGGAATATACTAAGAAATCGTGACAGTTTTCAGAATAATGCAAGATGATTGTGAAGTTTGTCACTATGGGACATGCAAAAAAGAATTTAAATTCCTAAATAATACGGGTTTTTTCCTGACAATTTCTCAGAAATATTAAAAGTTGACAATTTTATTATTGAAATTAATTTAATGTGTTGATTTATTTAGATTGATGGTGGTATGTAAAGGTAAACTAATATAAAATGCTTAAAAATGCTTACAGTTTGCAAAATTGAGCAACACATCATGTAGTTCCTAATAGCTGATTACTGAAAGGTCTCCTCTGCCTTGCTCAGGCCTTCAAGGTGGCAGCAAAGGTGTTATATTCATAGCATATAACAAAAAGCTTTGAACACTGATTATGAGTGGAAATGACCTGTCTGTTGCCTTAATAGTTAAAGTTGGCTTTGGAAGCTTCCACAATTTCTTTTTTTTGTTTGTATGCATATTTAAAACCTAAATGTTTAATTTGAAATATCCCATGTTAAAAGAAAGATTCTGTTACATTTGGCTTAAACAATTAAATTTAGGAAAAAAACCTGGAGTTTTTCATAATAGGAAGAAATCTGATCTGAAATCTGATTTTCAGGTGGTTCTGGTTGACACACAGCTTGTAATTCTCTATATGCAATGACTGAGCTGAAAAACATCTGTCAAATGTTAAGTGTCATTAAGAATTGAATGAAGTATACTCTGAAGTGATCATAAACCCTCTTCTTTCAGTGAACTCCCCAAACAGCAGTGAATGGGGAGTCAATCAGAGGGTCTGCTAGCTGTTGATGTCAATGCTTTATGAGTTGATTTTGTTTATAAAAGACTTTGAACAAAGTTGGGGGGAGAAGTAAAGTTGCTTAGAAAGAATTTTTCCTGGGTTAAACAACAAACCGTGAGTGTATTTGATACAGCCCTCAGTAGCAAGAAAACAGGGCTTATCTAATAGAAAAATAATGATGCAGAAGTTTCTGAAATATAGTACGTGGACATTTAAAGCTGTTTTTTTAAAGCATATCTAATCAAATCTTCTATGTTTGTGCAAGCCCTCCAGCTATTCATGTTCACAGTTGTTTGAAATTAAATTTAAATGTGTTTAGCTGATATTTATTGGTAAAGAAGTATAAAATTATACCTTGCTATTAAGTCTACTCCCTGTTCCTGTATTGGGTTTGAATGTCAAGGTTTGGTAGTGGGGGTCTACAGAGCTTCTGTGAGAAGCTGCCAGAAGCTTGCTCCATGTCCAACAGAAACAATGCCAGCCAGCTCCAAGATGGACCTGCCACTGGCGAAGACTGAGCCAGTTGGTAGCAGAGGAGTTAATAACAGGGAAAGAGATGTTGGTAGGAGGGAAAAAACCTGCTGAACAACAGCAGCTGGAGAGAAGGGTAAGAATGTGAGAGAAACAGCCCTGCAGACAGCAAGGTCAGTGAAGATGGAGGGGGGAGGAGGTGCTCTGGGTGCAGGACTGGAGATTCTCTTGCAGCCGACAAGGAAGACCGGAGTAAGACAGGCTGTTCTTCTGCAGCCCATGGAGGTCCACTGTGGAGTTAATATCCACCTGCAGTCCATGGAGGAGCCCCTCACTGGAGCAGGTGGATGCCCACAGGTGGCTGTGACCCCGTGGGAAGCCCATGTTGGAGCATGCTCCTGGCAGGGACCTGTGGAGAGAGGAGCTCACCCTGGAGCAGGTCTTCTGACAGGACTTATGACCCCATGGGGAAACCCACACTGGAGAAGCCTTTTCCTGCAGGACTGCACCCCATGGAAGAGACTCATGCTGGAGCAGTTTGTGAAGGACTGCAGCCTGAGGGAATGATTCTCAGTAGAAGTTTGTGGATGACTGTCTCCCATGGGATGGATCTCATACTGGATCAGGGGAAGAGTGTGAGGAGTTCTCCTTGGAGAAGGAAGAAACCGCAGAGTCAGTGTGTGATGAAATGGCCATAAGCCCCATTTCCAATCCCCCTGTGCTGCTAATGGGGAGAGGTAGAGAAAATCTGGAGTGAAGTTAAGCCTGGGAAGAAGAAAGGGGTAAAGTGTCCTAAGATTAGTTTTATTTCTTTTTATCCTACTCTGATTAAACTAATTTCCCTGAAGTCGTGTCTGGTTTACCTGTGAAGGTAATTGCTGAGTGATATCTTCCTGTCCTTATCCCAGCCCACAAGCCTTGCATTATATTTTCTCTGCCTCGTTCAGTTGAAGAGGGAATTGACAGAGCAGCTTTGATGGGCACCAGGTGTCCAGCCAGGGTCAACCTTCCACAGTTCCTAAGGGTAGGGTGGACCTAGAAAAAGAATTTTGTAGTCAAATTGCTTGAAATTCATATGGGGATGAAACTTTAAAAGTAAATGTTTGACACAGATAGCTCAATTACACTAGAGATTGAAACCCTCTGTTAAGATCAAATATTTACTCTTTCTTTCTAACTATGTACACCTATGATGGTTTAATTATCTGGAAAGCATATAAGGAACCATATAGATGCTGAAAAAATGTGAGATATTGTAGTAATATTTTCAATAATGGGAGTGACTTGGATAGTATTTCAGAGAGTTTCTCAGCACTTCCCTATGTGATCTAGCAAGACATATCTAAAGTGACTTTTGCAGTCTTCTGAACATAAATCTTGATACCACAATGTTTTGTCATAGAATGGCACCTGGTGTTGTTTCTTGCAAGGTGTTTGCTTTCTTCTTGCAAGGTAGGCAAAGAAAGAGACAGACACTTTTCTGTGAGTGATAGTTCCCACAGTGCCCAATATTATTCTATCCAAGTAAAATATTAAGGTTTACTTTAAACATCCTTCACAGATCAATTGTATTTGTTGTTTTGGGATAATAAATTTAAGAATAGCTCTGATTTTTTTTTTTTTACATTTTTTTTACGATGTTCTGAATTTCTTTGCTTTCTCTCCTCCAGATCTCCCATCCCACTCCAGTTTTACAATGCATCAGATCTGTGCAGGCAGAAAGCCAGTGAGAGAAATTACTATAAAATTCAGTCAAACACAACAATAATAAAAAAATTCCAAAACAAAGTGACAGTGATAGAGTTAGGGATATTGTGAATTAAAATTAATTGGCAATTTTAATTCATGAGCAGTTTATACCTTAAGGTACTTTTAAATTGCATTTTAATTCCATGTAATTATGGGTGGAGGTTTCCATTTTAAGCTTACGTTCTGTGTAGAATAATTTGATTGGCTGGTGACATGTAAATACTTCAAATTCATGACTGTGCTTTTGCCTTTCACACAAGGAGCTGGGTCTAAACCACAGTAAAATCACTCTGCTGACCTCATTGGAATTTAGAAGAATGTCTATATTTGTAACTGAGAGAGATTTCATATTCAAAATAAAACAAACAAACAAAAACACACCCCCCCACCAAAACAAGCAAACAAACAATGTTTTCCACCAGTTATTCTTTAATTGACTTAGGTAAGTCATGAGAAAAAAAGTGGGTTTAAATTTCTACTTTGCTTGGCAAATTATTACTTCCAGATTATACACACGGACCAACTGGATTAAAAGGGCTGGTTTTTTTTTTGGTTGCTTGGGTTTTTTTGTTTGGTGTGTGTAGGGTGTTTTGTTTCTTTTTTTTTGTTTTGGTTTTTTGTTTGTTGGTTTGGTTTTGGCTTTTTTTTTGTTTGGTTTGTGAGTTTGTTGTTGTTGGTTTTTTTGGTAGACCTTATAAGAAACTGCTTGTTCTCACAGGAAGAAAAAACTTTTTTTTTTTCCCCTAGTTCATCAGCAGAAAAGCTGACAGTTAAAACATGGAACTGAATTTTTCTTATTCCCCAAAGTCCACAGCCTAGGCAAAATGGCAACAAGAGCTTCATACATGTATTTCAGTGCTTCATAAAATGAAAGAAGTGCCCTGTATGAAGAGAATAGTTGTAATCATTACCTGACTGCAGATGCTTTTTCTCTGCCTGGAGCACTCTAGTGTCCGCCAGCAGAGTTCTTTAATCCTCCAGCTTGCTGACTTTTCTCTTAAATTCCCAGAGCTAAAAACCATTTCTCTATCAGATTATCTGAGGCTACTTCATTTTCTACATATCTCCTGATCAGTGCAGTACATGTAATGCCCCTCAGCTATCTAGTTCATATTATGACATACAAAAATACCTACTGTTGACTAAAATTGGCACTTAAAAGAAACCCCTAAGACTGTAAGTTTTAGCAGGCAGGTGTTCTTTTATTACAGTGTGCTGAATGCACCAGAAATCGGTTTGTCAAAGTGCACAGAAAGGTATCTTCACTACAGCTTAAGTATCTGCATTACATGATTATTCATTTTCACTTCCTGCAATCTCTTTACATATTTATGACATTTCCCAACACTTAGCAGCATATATACATATCCTTATGAGGTCTCTGAGGGACTTCACCAAGGGTCTCTGATGGTTTTTCTGTCTGGAGCTCACAAAGTTCTTAGTGACCACTTTACGAACTCCTTCAAGACAATGCACTGGGTTATACAACAACTTAGTTGTTGTTATACAACAACTTCTGTGCTTGGCTTCTTTGGTTCCTTTCCTTTCTTTACTATTTCTTGCCTTTGCTTGGCTGATTTCTTTAAATCAAGGCTTTGGTTACACAGTAATTTTCTATGTTACGTTCTATTGCAAGCACTCCTAGTGCTTCAGTAACTTCTCTTACATCTCAAAATTCGTACCACTACCACCCTTCCTTTTCTTTCCCACTTTTCAAAGCCTATCTTTGAATGAGTAGCGAGTCAAAACCATTTTGAACTTCTGATTTGATATTCCTGTTTCTTCTTCAGTGAATGCAGTCTTCTGTCAGAACAACACATTTATCTTTCACTTGTGTATTTGAACAATGCCAGCACATTACCTACTGACAGGGGAACGCTTTTTTTTTTGCAAAAATAAAGTATGAAAAGTGTTCTGAGTGACAGAAAGGGCACATTGTTTGTTTCCTGTCTTTCACCATGGGCAGCATGTCGTGAAACTATCTATACAGGGAGAAAATTTGAAACACCAAGGCCCTACTAGAACTTACTCTGACTACTGCCATAAAAGATGACAAAACATGTTTCTATAAATGCATCAGAAACAAAAAGAGAGATAAGGATACACTTCATTCTATATCAGATGTGGGGGAAAACAGAATGACAAAATATGAGAACAAGGCTGAGGTACTTAATATCTTCTTTGCCTCAGTCTTTAATAGCAAGACCAGTCGCTCTTTGAGGACCCAGCCTGGAAAGCTTCCTGCCTGGTGGAAAAGAATCTGGGAGTGCTGGTCAACAGTGGCTGAACATGAATCAGCAGTGTGCCCTGGTGGCCAGGAAGGCAAACAGTATCCTGGATTGTATCAGAAATACAAACTGATTGCATTTGATTGTTGCCCTGGCCAAGAGGACCAGGGCAGTGATTGTAGTGATTGTTTCCCTGTACTTGGCACTAGTGAGGCTGCACCTCAAATTCTGTTTTAGGTTTGGAGCCCTCACTCCAAGAAAGACATTGAGATTCTGGAATGCGTCCAAAGAAGAGCAGCAAAGTTGGTGAAAGGTCTGGAGCACAAGTCTTATAAGGAGCAGCTGAGGGAACTGGAGGTGTTTTGCCTGGAGAAAAGAAGGGTGAGGAAGAACCTTGTTGCTCTACAACTACCTGAAAGGAGGTTGTAGCCAGGTGGGGATCAGTCTCTTCTCCCAAGTAACAAGTGACAGGACAAGAGGAACTGACCTCAAATTGTGTGAAGGGAGGTTTCATTTTACATTATGAAAATATTACTCAGAGGGTTGTCAAGCCTTGGAAGATGCTGTGCAGGGAAGTAGTAGAATCACCATCCCTGGAAGTGTTTAAAAAGCATGGATATGGCATCTGGGGACAGGATGCCAGAATGCCTTTAGTGGTGGACTTGAGAGTGTTGGGTTAATGGTTGGACTCAATGATCTTAAAGTTCTCTTCCAACCTTAAGTTTTCTTGATTCTGTGACACCATGGCAATCTTTACACTTCTTTAACAAATCCTAGGGGAAGGAAGTGCAATCGACATCAGAAGAATACATGGAAATTCAGATGGTAAGAAGACATATTTTTGAATTCCTATACCAAGCAGAAATAAAAGTCTTTTTTTAGCAATTTCCCACAAGTGACCTGGTAGAGGTAACCTCACTCTGATGTCAGTTTTGCTTAACAGAGCAAACTGTGAGGGAATGGAGATCATTAGGGATATGGGTTTTGACTGATTATAATGGTCAGTCTTGGCCTTGACATCCTTCACAGTCCATGTGACTTGATATACCTTTTTTCCCCTGTGCAAGCAGAGAACACGAGTAGGTTCTAAACAGCACAGAATTCCAAATCATTTGTTTTCTGGCAAACGCTCACAATTGATGCGACTAAGCTAGCTATTGCCTAAGCATTAATGTTTGTCATTCCTGTGGCACCAGAGGTGTCTTTGTTGCACAAGACTTCATTTGTTGTGTGTGGAAGGGTCAGTCTCTATTCATCCTTGGATGAATCGTATGCCTTAGAATGTTTGTGTTTTCCTCTTCAATCTCTGAGTTTAGCTTTGACAGCAATTTTGCTGTTCCTGCTTCGCTTGGCTTCAGTTTAGGTATTTTCTCACAGCTTAGCCTAGGTTTGACAACATGAAGGATATGTAGCTGTGTTCCCTCAAAACTAGACCTTGCAGTGGAGAGAACTGAGCTCTGGAAGGAGAGTCCCACAGGCATTCCACTTGCAGCATTTGTGGGGAGGTGGGGAGGAAAACAGCAGATGAAGGTTGTCTTCTGTTCCATAATATTTGCAGAAGTAGAAGAAATGTGAGGCTAAGTAGTGTTAGCATGGAGTAGTAATGGGTCTGGTTGCAATCAAATGAAAGTATCACTGCTCTTTGCTATTTCTTTCTCAGAAAAGAATAGCCAAGGTGCTTCCTGGTTTTTGAAGTAATGCAGATAGTAAAGGCAACAAATGCTGAAGCAAGAACAGAGGATGAAGATTGGAATGGAGGAAAGTAAGAGAGGAGAAGCAGCTGTTCAAATGTATGTATGGATATAACTGCTCGTAAACTGTTGAGTGAATTATTAGTATGAATAACTTCACCTTAGGATCAGGAAGTAGAAGTCAGACAAATTTGAGTATGGACTAAAGAGAAGGGAGGCAAGGAGATGAACATTTTTTTTTTCCGATATAATAAAACAGAGATTATATATATGACAAGATAATTTAGACAGTAAGAAGATGAACTTGGTATAGAATTGTACTGAAGACAAAGAAGGAAAATGGAATAAATACCTGGTAGAAGTGAGGACGTGTAAGGAATATCAACCTAATATATAAAAGAAATAACTTTATTTCTACCTATTTCTCTGTTTAGGAAATTCTGATACTTATTGTTGAACGTATATGGGTCTATTGATGAAGGAAATAGACTGATTTCCTTTGACTAAACAAAATAAATAAATGCCTGGATCAAACTTTAAAGACTTAATAAAAAAGGTGGTTTTCTCTGTTTTCCACCTATTAAAGTGATTATACTTTGTCAGTGACAGCTGTCCAGTTGTCTGTCCTAAAGTCTGTTGCAGTATCTTTCTATCACAGGACTATCATCTAATCACAGGACTGGCGTCTTGTCTGATTAACACCATATTTTGCTAAAAGGGCACAGCAATTCTTATCACTGTATAAACTAAGGAGGACACAATTTTTCAAATAGATGTTAAAATCTGTTTTTCCATTTGTTATCAGAAAGTTAAGCATAGTGTCAAGATATATTAGAAAAAATAATTGCAAGTGTTAAGGCTGGTCTTGCTTCTCAGTCATGATACTATTGTAGGCTTCTTGAATATGTGATACATATTTATGGCTACAAGCAGGATGTCACAGAAGTGGTGTGTGAATGTGATCATGTCAGTACAGATTTGTAACTTCTTCATCCAGAAAATCCCACAGCAATGACATAGTCAACAGATGATTTTCACTTTCATGAGGAAGGATCTTCACAGCCAAATGTTAGGACTGTATCTTCAAATAAGCTTCTACATATTGCCATCTGTATCATGGAAATTCCTGTCTTTGTTGATTGAATTCCCCTGGTAATTCTTCTGATTTCTCCAGTATTAAGACCAACTGTCCCAAGATTATAGAGGTTAGAAATGGAAAATGTCCAACAGCAGTAAATAAGCTGCGGGAATTGGCATTAGGCAATGAACGTTCTGTATGGAAGAGGACTTCTGAGCATAAGCATTTGAATAAATGTCCTTTGGAATGATTAATGTTATTGGAGGGCATGTCTAAAATGCAGCAGCACCGGTAATCTATTTGCCATTCATTTATCTAGAACTTATGAAATTATTACCTTCTTGGAATATTACCTACTTCTCCATGTAATCATAAAAATTTATGATGTATATCTTTCAATTGCTTGTGTAGGAAAAAATACTGAGCAATCATAAAATATGGTTTGTAAAGAGAGTAGAAGCCACATCCTCATTTTTAAAGATCTTTTTATTTTCAATTAAGGTTGTATGGTACTGAGGTAAATTGTCTGCCTCAGTTTAAGAACACGTGGTCTATCATCCAGCTTTCTATTCTTGTTATCTGCTTAATGGATGAAGCATAGCAACTCTGTCATGTAAATGTAAGCTTTATTACAACAAGTCTTTTCAGACACTATGAATTCCTCAGAGGTGAATTTTGTTATTTCAATGAAAAAAAAATTTACTTGGTTTTGTTTTTGTTGTGGTGGTGGATTTGTGTATAGTTTCTGGTTTGATTTTTTTTTTCTTGTTTGTATATTTTTTGGGTGGGTTGTGGAGTAGTTTTGTTGAGATTTTTTCAGTGGAAGAAGTGCTGTATCCATACATTTACTGACAATCTGTACAAAGCTAGTATTTTACAGAAAGCAAAATGCAGAATTTAGCTGTATTTTTCTTGTGTTAACTCGGCCTTTAAGTGTTCTGGACTCAGGGGAAAACAAACAGAAGTAATAAAATATGGAGAGTGTTAATGTACTGTTAGCGGATAGAGGTAGATAATATAATGGAAGCACTCAACATGATTTTGAGTGAACTTGCCCAAAGGTATTCTTGGAAAGAACTTGTCAGCAATTCTTGTATCCCATGAAATTATTTTGCTATCAAAATCAGAGATATGGGATGGACATTCAAGTCTTGAGTTATTTCTCTTTGGTTCTCAGCTTAATTTTTATTTCCCAGTCCTACCTAGCCAACCTTCCTGCAGCCTTTAAGAGGTAAATTAATTAAAACTGTTCCTTGCTTTACTGCATAAATTTCCATAAGAGTAGTATGCAAGTATACTTTTATCAATACAATTACTAGTACTACTGTGTGTTGGCAAATCCATTGGTATTCTCATTTTGTTTTTCATATCATTGTACTGGGATAGTTCCTTTAAACCCAACAAAAATACTGTAATAAATTTCCTAATAAAGATAATAGAAAATTATTTTAACAATAAAACTTATTGCTACAATCCTTAAGAATATGACAGAACTGAAGAACATTATAGCTCTGCTTCCCAACCTGTTGTGTAGATGTTTCAAATCATCGCTAATACATGATTCTAAATTACTTCTTCAGATATGTCTGCAAAAGCATTGCTATGTTTGTAGTGAAATAGTTTTAACATAATTTGTTGGAAAATTAAGGTAAACAACATACCTTAATTTTCACACAGGATCCTGTTGCAGAATTAAGAAAGAAAATAGCAAAACGGGGTTCAGATTGAGTGGGAACTTGGCTTTTTTATTTGTGGCAGATCTTCCATAAAGAAGGCATACTTTAAAAACTTAAAATGCAGATCTGTCTTGTGTTAAAAAACAAAAAAACAACAACAACAACAACAACAACAAAAAGCACAACATGAGGGGCTATGCTGGAACCAGATGCCTGATTTCTGAAACAATCAGGATTTATCCATTCTGGATAATGTATAAATACAGTGATTCAGAAGCTTTGTGCATCTGAAGTGGTTTAGCAGAAACTGGACTGCACTGATGCATGGACCTTTTATAAATACTTACCATGCAAGAATAACTTTGAAAAGGTAATAAGAACGGTTTTCCTCCTTTAAGGTGCTTCTTGCTCCCGCTAAGAGCTAGGATGAAACCACTGGTGGTGGCATAAAGGACAGAGGGCTCACACAGGCTATGCAGGCTGATGTGTTACTGTTGGGAAAGGATCAGAAAAGTAGAAATTTTCAAAACTAAAAGATGTTCATAAAGAAAGCATGTGGCAACTTCAGATAAGTATCTAAATGATACAGATCATTTAGAAGACTTCACTGATATACCAGTAGCTTTCAACCTCAGCAATCATCTCTTCAGACATAAGTTATAAAATAAATGAATATTTTTCATGAGGGACCTGTGTGAATAGATTGACACCTCTGGAAAGTACTGGCTTATCCTTTCCAGTAACTAAGTGAAATGAAATGAAAAATTCAAAGCCCTAGGCCCTCTTGGGATACAGTAAAGCATAGAACTCTTTCTTTTTTTTTTTTTTCTTATGAGCTCTACCTTTTCTGCTATACATAACCAACTATTTCCATTCAGATAAATTAGATAGATATACAAGAGTGATAACTGAAACTGTCATTTGGGATGAGTGAAAACTTCAATATTAACTTCAAATTCCTGTTAATTATGTTAATCTTTCCAGAAGAAAATAGATATTGTTTCATTAAAAGAAAAAGTTTTTCTATCGTAATTGTTGTACAACAAGAATTTTTTTCTTACATTCTCAATTTTTAGAACGTAATGGGATTTGTTGGACTTATTTCTTCATCTAAATAACTATCAATTAAATAACTAATAATAGCTCTAATTTGCATGTTATGTGAGGATCGTACTGTTTAGAACAATTTGGGAAAAAGTAAAAAAAATTTGTTTTTAATTTTAAAATTTAAAATTTAATTTTGGACTTGATGCGGGTAATGGAAATACTTTTAATTTCTCTCAAACTTTCTAATTAATCATCAATAGTTTCTTGGAAAATATGTATGGAAGGCTGACAAAATCTGCAAACTTTTTAACATATTTTCAAGACCTGTATATTTGGAAACAACAAAGTCACATTGAGTGTTGAAAGCTCTTTAGAAATTAATTCCATGTGCTGTCTGTAGTGGTGTAAACAAGTAACTGAATTTATGTGGCTCTGAGATCATAAATATGAAAGTACTCAGTGGCCATGGGAACTCTGACTTTCTCCTTCAGACTGGTTTGTGCACTACATCCTGCAACATCAGCCTATGCAGGGCCTGCTGCAGCTACGGTCTCCTCCATGTCCCCACAAAGTGTCAGCCCCTCTCACTGTAGGCTTTGAGAATGAAACATCTGTGTGCTGCACACCTTTGCAGCTTCATACCTATCATCCCCTATATCCTGAAAGCTGTCTTCCTCCCAGCTCGAGGTCACTGGAGTTTGCAATCTGTTCTAATAATGTCAAAAATAAAAAGAGCTACTGGGGTCAAGGACCTAGTTCAGTTTTTAATATGAACATCTATCACCTGTCATAGCAAATAGAAAAGTAAACAAAATGTTGTCAGTGATCAGTCTGTCTTCCAGCTGCAGAAAGAAATCTAGGAAGAAAACGGGAAGAGTGTGAAAAAATCAGTTAGCCGTAAATCACCAGATAATGAAAAATTGCAGGCAACTAACTTGAAAGCCATTGGGAGAGAAAATAATAGAATAAGTCAGATCACAGCTTCCCACCCTAGCTATTTAAATTAAGTAATTTTGCCTCCTCACAACTATTTAAATCACAAATTATAAAAGTAAACATGTCTGGAACAGAGGAACATAGTAAGGAACTACCCATACTGGTGCTGCAGCACCGTAGCCTGGGAAGTAAAGCAGTGTGCTTTCCTACCTGTGGGAGGTTAGTTCAATTTTAATAAACCATATGACAGATAGTTCCCTTTTGTGTAACACAAGGAGGGGGAAAGAAAAGGAGATATCAGAAATGACTAAACTTCTGTCAGTCAATCATTCAAGTTGTTCCTTTATCTTAAAATGTGTGGAAGTGAATTTCACTTTCTTCAGCTATACTATAATTGTAGCACTTTAACCCCCACAATCTTTTTTATTCTCTTTCATCTTAACTTTGCTCCATCAGCTTGTTGTTATGTTTCTTCTCACACATTTCTATTACTGTAATTTGGAATTGAATTTATTTTGGGGCAAAGTCTTGTGAATCACTTTTCCTTAAATTGAGATGATGGGCTTTCATTGATGCTTAGGAATAGGTAGATCAGTGGGTTTAGTTCTTATGTCTGTAAGGAATTTGAGTAAGATTATTTTACCTGTATGTTGTTATTAGCCTTGCTCGATTTAACAATCATCTCTTTTCCTACACAGGGAGTGCAGTACAGCTGTTCAGCATACATCAGTCTTCAATAAATTGCTCTCATAGCTGAGTTCTGTTAACATGAGAACTACAGGGCTTTCTTTGTTAGCTTATTGCCTTGAAGGTTTTGTTTAATATAAATCTGGTTTCTGAAGCTGGCATTGTGACAAAAAAAGTATTTACTCAAGTGGGGATAGGACAGTTACAATTCATTGTGAAGATTATTCTAAATAATGAATAACAACTAAATACGATGAAGTTAAACTCACTTTCAGTCACTTACAGTGATGAAATCCATTGTTACTGAAAAGGTAAGTTAACAATGTACCTTGACCAGCTACACTGTTTACTTTCCAAATATCCAAATCAGAGAAAATGTAAGCATTTTCTTTTAATAATTTTTTCAAAAGGACACATTTCAAGCAAATGTAGGTTCTAGTTGAAATCTGCTTAGTTAATAATAAAAATAAAAATTTCAGAACAACTATTGTTTTTTCTTTACTGAGAATGCAGACCCAGTTACGCTTGTCTCTAGAAAAGATCACATTTATAGGTCAGGATTGAAGTGTAGTGATGTAGCACAAGGCAGAGTTACTAACAGAATAATAAAAGGTTTTTGTCTCTGCAATTTCATTAGCAAAAATAAGGTTATTGTGGAATTCCAGAAGTTTCAGCATCAAATGCAGAAATAAGGAACACAACCAAGATGTTTTCTGGCAAATATTTAATATCCAGGGAACTAATTTTCCTAGGTTTTTCCTGTTTATGCCTCAAAACTTTTGACACTGGGTAAACTAGAGTTTTCAAGTCTCATGGCTATCATCAGCTGAAAATATGAACTTTTTGGTGTGGTTTCTCTTTGGGGTTGTGTTTTTCTTTAGTTTTTTTGCTTTTTTTTTTTTAATGAGAAAACAAACTTTTTTTAAGCTTATATGTTCTGTTCAACTGTTTTGCCGCTTTTAAGTCATTAAACTTGTTTCTAGATAATGTTCTCATGACTAAACTGTGGTCATAATTATAGTACAAGGAAAAAATCCCCAGGCTATCGATCCTGATATATTTGTACTTACCTTTTATTCATTGCACTGCTTGAAAATGATTTATTATTGCTTCAGGCTACAGTTAAACGAAAGCTCTGAACTTAAAATTTCCATCCAAACCCTTTGGTGATCCACTAGTCTGCTACCTATCTTTGCCTAGAGATCACAATCATGAATGTGAATGAATGCAACTGGAAAGATGTTTGACCCCAATTTTAACAAGCAGGTGGGGCACCATAATTTCTCATGCAGTCTATGTCAAAATAAAATCTGTTACTTCAGGAAACAAGAAAGGAAATTACTTATAAAGCCATTGACAGTTCCTATAACTTAATTTGTTCTGGGCAAGTGAAGCTGGAATACACATCACATGGATCATTTGTTGGTAGTCATGCAATTGCATATGTTTATCTTGCTTTGTCAAAAGTGGTGCATATTTTGATCTGGCAACGAAGGGTTGAATTTCAAGCCTGTTTTCCCAATTATAGCATTTTACTACCTAGGTGAAGGAAAGCCGTGTCAAGAAGTTTGTGTTTAACTGAAGAAATAACTCAATACTTTCTCAGATAAATGAAAACTGATGGGCAAGTTGGAACAGTTTTTGCCAAGAGGAAGTTTCAGGTCCCAGTGAAGCTTGTCCTTTATAGACAGAAATGTTTTTTTCAACCTTGTATGAGTGAAAGGGGAGAGAGAGATAAGGATAAGCGAAATACTGGAAATACTTGACAGAAATCAGATCTAGTATTTGGTTAAATCCAAGCTGAAATCTAGATGTTCTCATTTCTCATTTCGCTCAGATAAAAACCCAAATGTTACACTTCCCAGAAAATAAATGGAAGCCTTGTAACTAGAGAATAATCAGCAGCAGAAAACCTTACTCTTTCTTATATCGGCTATTTTTTCAGAAACAATTATTTGCAGAGCACAAGGCAAAGGGAATATAAAGAGTGAAATAAATGAAAACATTGTGAGTAATGTGTTCAAATACTAAATGGATTATATTCAGGAAACAGGAGAGATTTTTGAGGCCTCATACTTCAAAGAGGTTGTCTCTCCCAGGTAGACTTAGGAACTGCTCCTTTGGGGTGGCTTCTTATGCTGACATTGCTTAGTACTTCTGTGGTCTGGGGCTTCGCTTGCTGATGTGATTCAGGAAAAAAATATTGCAGCCGTGGTATTGCTGTTAACTAGCAAAACTGAGTGAATATACAACACAAAATAGAGAAAAAGATTTTTGTCTTCAAGTAGGAAGGGTAAAATTCAGAAAGGGGTTAAGCGAGTTGCAGTCTCACAGAACTGAAAACGCAGACAATTATTCAGTATAATTGAAAAGTGGGAAGTTTCAATTAGGTTACTTCGCAAGTCTTCTGTTTCTGAAGGCCCCGTGAGTAATTGCTTTCAAATGACTTTAGACTTTGATTCCACCTTATCTGGAGAAGAGAGTCTTACAGAGGATCGGGAGGATTTGCCTAGAGAATCTAGAGGCAATTAATAAAAAAATGAGACACCTAGCTGAAGTTTTTTTTTGTCTTAAAAGCGCTATGATTAAAATGAGTAAATGAAATCTAGTTATGTATTTCCTTTTACCTAAGCCTATGCATGCAAAATTCAAGTACTTAGATTAGGCTTGTCATGTAGACCTCTACAAGCATCTTTGAGAGTGAGGTCCAAGCCAGAAGCAATCCATCCTGTCTGAGGTCAGTGATGATAATTTTCCTCTGAAAGTGAGGTTTAGACTTCACTGGTCTGGTGCAGTTATCTCTTAATCAGCTGAATCCCTCCTGAGTGACTGTTTTGCAGCACTAAGCTGCTGACTATTTAAGAGGATTATAATGTATTTGTGCATAGTTCTCATTTAAGCGTTCTTATACCAAACTTGATTTTTCTGAAGTGATTTAGAATAAATTATTTCTGATGAACTGTAAAATAAGTTGACAGGTTTATAAAGGCATGCATGTTGAAAATTGATTTTTATTTAGCACCTTTATTACAGTTGATCAAATATTGGTCACTTAAAAAAATTAATAAAAGAGTATTTTCATGAAAAGAGGAAACTAATGGGAAGGGTGTAAGTAGATTTTAAAAAAAATAATCAACCCTTAATTTTTCCTCTGATTAGTACACTAAAGTACAACCAAATACACTAGTGACCAACATATTTAGATTTTGAATTCCTTATAAATTAAAAATAGTTCTTAGTGCTTAGTGCTGTGTTTTGCATCAAGATGTTGTTCCTAAAATGGTTGTTGGTATTTCTCAAATTCTTAGCTGGCATGTAAGCTGACCAAGTCACTACAGCATGCAATGTAGTCAGTAAAATTCTGCTTTTGGAATTTATCTGTTTTCTGATAACCAGGTTTGAGACTAAAGGCAGTTGCAATCAACAAAATTAAATTAGTGTTATGTTTGAAATTGAATGGATGTTAATGTCTCTGTTCATTTATAGACTCATTTGCAAAAGTATCACAGCTACGGTCCCAGAATAACAATATGCCATGGACAAAGTTATTTTAAATGCTAGCTTTGTTGAAAACAAACATATAAAATACTATCTTTTTGGATACTTCCTTTTTATTTAGAAGGAGAAAAACATCTTATACATGGATATTTTTTCTCTAGTTTTTATTTTTTAAAAAAAGTGTGTTCATGGTTTAACATGCTGCTCTCACTTAGTTTCACTGTAGATGCATTTAGTCGGTTAAGTCAAAGTACTTTATGACAAGGTGGGGAAGAGTACCATCACATTTTTATTGTATTCTTTAATATGATACCTGAAACTAATGTCTGTTTATTTTGTCTGTGATTGTTAGGTTCTAAATTGAGTTTCTTGCAGAGTATTTCCATTAAAAAATGGGTAAAATTCTTTTTTTCCTGTGAGGGGTGTGAGAGCAGGGTGCACAGGAAATGGAAAGAATAACTAAAGAAACAATGAAATTGGAATTCCCTACAGTGACTGTCACTGAGATCATTCCCTTCTCCTGTCTCATGAACAGAAGAAACAAGATCCTGATCTTACCTCTTTCTTTGCTTGGCATTTTAAACTTCTCACATGTTGAGACTTTTTAAAAGAGAAGAAATATGGATGTATATTTTAAATGTGTCAAGTGTTCACTAGAAATTATTTGCTTTCTTTCAAATTTTACTTTGTTTTCCTGAACTTTCATTCTTCCTCCCCTCTTTTTGGGGCAAAAGTCAGAGCTTGTGTCTCAAGAAGCTTTATGGTCATTCCCAAGATCTCAGTTTTGCTATGCATTGTTATTTTATGGATGTCACAGAAACTCTAACAGAAACAAAGAATGAACAGTTTGAAATAGTAGGTAAAGGTGATTTAGTTTGTTTTTGTTTTTTTTCCAGTTTACTTTTAGATTGAAATTGATGACCTGTATTTCTTTCTGTGACAAGCTAGATGATAAAGTCTAATAGTTCTTTCTGAGAGCTGTGCTAGGCATGAATAGAATTAAATAAATCCAGGAACTATAACGAAGCCTGATGGGAACAATATATTATTGCATTACTAGTATACTGTTCCTAGGGCTAGCCTTTGGCTTATATTTATTTGCTTTAAGTGACACTTTATTAGTTGCTCTTTCATGTTATAGGAGTTAGTTTGGTTCTTATGAAATAACACCAATGTCCATAGCTATCTTATTAATTTTGTTATTTATTATCAGTTTTGACAAGAAGTCAATGTAAAATAAGTGGCTGAAGAATTCAGACTGTGAAATAAGCCTTTTTTCCTCCAACAAAAGTTCATCATATTCAGATACTGCAATTTTTTTTTATTTACTTCATATCTACAGGGAAGAACTAAACAAATACAGGGTTTTTTTAAGCCAATCATGACTTCAGAAGGCACTGAATTTAGGAACCATTAAAATTGTTTATATCAAGAAGATGGGGAAAAGTTTTGAAATGGTACCAGATAAAAAATAAGCGTGGTCCAGAAATGTCATCATTAACATTGGGTCAAAATAATTAAAAGTTAATTTTAAGAATCTAATACAAAATATAAAACTATATTTGTGTATGTGGAGCATAGGTTTTGGCCAATCTATATGTAAATAGACTATATCTTAGTTGTTGAAAATACTTAAAATGGAGAAGGGAAGCCTGATGATACAGACCTAGTTTGTGAGGCTATGTTGATACTGATACTATTATATGGCTTTGAAAAATTAGAGGTAGGAGATAACCAGGATAATTTGAGTGTAGCTGATATACAGGTGTTGTTTGTCTGTATATGTAGGGTGTTGGGGTTTTTTTATTTTTATAGCAGAGATGAGAATGTATGCAAGCAACTTGTGTCAAATGCTGCTAGTGTGTGTGATAAGCCTGGGAAAACTAAATGCCTAGTCATCAAAAACGCAGTCTAGTGTAAAAAGATATACAGTTCATTAGAAAAGAGCCAAAATCTGTAGATTTCAGACATTCTATAGATTCAGCAGTATATGAACATAACATTTGTTTTTTAAACATTTATTTACATTGTGATTCATACAACAGATCTCAGAACTTGCATCTGCATCACTGACTTCAGAGGAAATTCTTTCCTTCCTCAGAACTGTCCTGTATTTTCACTCAGGTCCTAGATGAAGAAAGGAAGGAAGAATTTAAACAAGTGAAAACTCAAGCCAAGTTACTCTTCTGTGGTTTTGGGTTTTTTTGGTTGGTTGGTTTGGTTTGATTTAGGTTTTTTTAAGTGCCACAGACAATTTTCTTCTCTCAGTTGTCTGATGCCTTTTTACTCCCTTACCGCTTGATCCTGCATTACAGCCATGCTCCAGTCATTGTTAATCATCCTCCACAGACTTCTTCCCCTGCCATCACCCCTGCTCTTTCCTGGTCGCATGCCTGTTTTTGCATTTGCCTGCTCTGTGAATTGATGCTGTGACATCTATCTCCTTGTGTTAGACATGCAACATATGCATAGGTTACTCTTTGAAATTCTGTGATTTCAGAAATCATATATAAAATGTAGGAAGTAGGAGATCAAAAAGTAACATTCTTCCTTTACTGATAGGGAGGTGGCTTGTGTGGATGTTGAAGTATTGGCACTGGTCAGATGTTGCATCCTTAACTGCAGAAAATAACATTGGAATAATTCTCTCTTTGCTCTCGCTTGGTTCCCATTCTCATGAGGACTGTGCCTCTCCTGCATGTTTTCTTGTTATGTTTTTTGTATTATCTTTGTACTGGATTGTTTCAAATTTCTTGGATGTGTTCTTGTTTATATACTGTAAATCAACTTCCACACAGCCCTAAAGACTGCATTGCTTTAATGACCACTAAATAACCTTCTTGATTTGTGCTTTTACTCTCAGGGAGCTCTGTTAGAATCCTGGGCTCCTATTATTAGGGATTTCTGCTGAACTAATATTATTCTTGTCATTCTGAATACCCAGTAAATAACACCCCATGTTTATAGGACTAACATCATGTCCTTTTTAACCTTTTGTCAACGCATTGCTTCCTCTCTCCTTTCTAAGCCCCATCATCAAATGTTATTGAATTTGAAAGTCATTCTGGCAATAAGAAGTCATATTAAGGGCGCTCTCGAAAAAGAGTTTAGAAGGAGTATGTTCACAGAATGTCATAGGAATGCTATTTCCTGCAACAATTTACTTGCCTGTACCCCAGAGCATTGCTGTTATGGAACAGACCCTGTGACATATGGACACACTGTTTCACTAAGATGCTAGGGGAGAAAGACATCTTTAGATAAAACAGGAATGTTCATAACTGAGAGGATTTACTCTAGGATTTACTTTATTCTTTAGTCATTTCCACAGATAAGCAATACATAAACTTGATTATTAAAAACAATTATCTCCTTTATTATTTTGTTATACTTTATTGAACAGTTTTCACTTGCAGCTAATGAGAGAAGGCAATCAATATCTCTCAGACTACTTGAAATTGATTTTGACTAGGCTCCTTCTATAGCAATTTAGTTTTGATGTGTGATAAAATCCATGGCAAGCAGCAAAATGCATTTGCAGAATTAAATTCCTGTATTAGCATAACTGTAACAAGAATTTAACAATGACTGCAGAAGCATAGGCACAAAGTGATAGCAGCATCCTGGACTATTTTTTCCCCTCTCCACTGAATATATGTGTTAAAGGTAGTTGCATTTTTATAGCGAAAAGTAATTGCTTACACTTTGCTCTATAAGTGATGTTCTGTATGAACACAAATCAGTCTCACTGAAACTCACTGTACTTTTCCTGATCTCAAGCAGAGCAAATGAAATACTCATTAGATGTGCATTATCTACATTTTTCAATACATAACTGTTGGGAAGAAGTAGGCAAAAAAGTAGCAAGTATTTTCCTACAGCTCTTTATGCAGTTAAAATGGCTTAAAAAGGGAATAGAATAGATAGTATTTCCAAGAAAGCCTTGGATTTTATGTGTTCTACACTGCTTGAGCTCCTGAATTTGATGATACTGCCATAATGTGGTTTTACGAGTAGTTCCTTGCAATGATAAACATTACAATGTAACCTTAATAAGCTGTGGACCCATGTTCTTTAAAACTTGTCTAATAATATTCTTTAATTCATTAAGTTGGCTGATATATAGCTGAGCATATCAAAGACTAACAGCTGGAACAGCTCTTCGAGCCTTCTCTTTTCTTCTGATCATCAACATATATAACTTTGTAATTTGACATATTGATAGTCTACAGTTGTCACTGTCATGTTTGATGGTCCACAATTTGCTTTTTTCTTAGTGTGTAAACCAGAGTTTTGGAAAACTGGCTGTGTCACTTGCCTAACTTGGGCTGTGATCTGTCTGCTCTCAAGGCAGACCTCTGGGAACTGGCAGCTGGTTGTAGGTGCCTGTTGCTTCATCAGGACTTCTCTGGATACATTAGTGGGATTATTCTTTTTTTTATTTCTCTGGGAACCTTAATCCAACATCTTCCAACAGTTTTCAGGTGTCAGAAAACTATCACTGACATTCAGGGGGCGGGACATCATCGGCTGTCACGATGTGGCCATGTCACAATACAAAACATTGTGCTGTCAGCTACATTAAACTAGAGTAAAATTTCCTTTAAATTTTACCCAGAACCACTGGAAATAATTATAATTTTTTTTCCTGCTCTGGTGATGATGCAATAAATAATTAATAGGATGTATTTGAGTTTTATCGGGCTCATTGACTCCAAAGAGTGGTATTTAACATGAACAGTAGTAATTTAGTATCCTGGATATTAAGACTTTTTATCTATAGGAAGACTAAGGAAATATCACATCCATGGGCAAGTATAACATCTTCACAGGTAGGAAAAGGGAAAAAAAGTCTTCACACAAAAGATATTCTTAGGGGACATGAGACTGTATTGACAAATGACTGCATATATTTATGACATCAAAAAGAACAGCTAGCAGGATGATCTTTGGCATGAATAATAGCTCTGACACTGGAAAAGAACATATTCATGTCATAGTAGACATGTTGATTTAGATTTCTCCTTTATACGAAATCTAGAGAAGTTATATTGTGAAAAACATGTAGCATGCTTGATCAATGGTTCTTTTTTGTACCTTTCATCTTTAATAATTTAAAATGTGAAATGCTTACTAAATTAAGTCAGTGATTACTAAAGTATGTTCTAGTCGAATGGATTTAATTAACAGTTCTAATTGCAGTAATGTCAGAAGTCTGAAACAACACTATAATGAATTTGCATCAGTTACCTTACTCCAGAGTGTTTCAATCACTCAGCAACAATATACAAGTAGTTATGTTTTCAAAATCTCTGAAATGTTTAATCCTAATTTTTAAGATAATTCTTAGATGCCACAACTTTTTGATATTGCAGATACATTTCCGTTCAGAAAAATAATTGTAAGAAGGATGACATCAGTTGCAGACAGCTAGAGAAAATGGAATGAGCAATAAACCTGTCCAAACTATGTTCTTCCAACATATATAGAATTTCTCAAAGTAATATATAAACATAGATTTAGTAAAATTGTAAAAATGGATACTTGTGTTCTCTGGCTTACTCAAAACTTCCTTTCAGACTGTAAAAGGCCCCTGCCATAACCATTTAGTAGAGAAAGAGAAGGAATGTGTCTGTCCTGAAGCAATTGGGTTTTCCATTCTGCCTGTGAGTGTCATAGCGATAAGCAGTGAGGATGACTGTACAGCTGCTTTTGCCTCTGTGCTGCCTTGCTATGGGCCAGTCTGACTCCATACCACCAGTGTTTTACCTCTGGGCAGTGACGAGACACTAAGAGCAGATGAGTGACTCTGCACCCTGCTCCTGCTGTTCCTGAGACTATTCCTCAGTGTGGTGGAAGTACACTGGCGTGAATGCAAGGGGGTTTGCTGCTGCTCTAAACACCTCTACCCAAATGCCTTCTGCGGGCACAGCTAAAAAAGTTGACACACAAACTTCATCCTTCTCATAATTTTGACAGAAAGTATCTATAGATCTGTTATTTAAATGATTGCATTGTCATGCGGCTTAATGAAGTCAGCAATAGGATAAATTATTTATACACAATGCATTTTCCTGAAACATTCCTGATTATAACAGTACCTATTTAATGGTAGTTTGGAGAGTTGGTTTAGAATGCTTGCTGGTTTGGCTGTATTAACAAAGTAGTTTTTTGCCCGATAAAGATTTGTTTTCCTCTAGAAAAATTTGAGACAAATACAGAATTATATATTTTGAATATGCTCTTGCATTACATGTATATGTGCAGACTTACCATTCCTCTCTGGGTATAGAGGGGAAAAAAAAGCTAAAATGGTAAGCTGAGGCCTTACATGGCACTAAATTTTCTTGGTCATCTTTTTCTATTATACATCTCTACATTTCAAGTTGAATAGTATAAAATTATGTAACCATCCTACTTACAGAAAGAGAGAGGAAAAACCTCTTCACAATTTATTTTAGTAGATTTCAGTGATTCTAGTACCTAATTGAAATATGGTAACCATGAAATAAATGTTCCCATCACACTGGAGCAGATGACACTGCCCCAGGGGCTGTGGTGTCTCAATGAGCTGTTTTAAGTTTTCAGCAAGTGAGAATTCTGTGAAATAGTTATGGCCCTGGCTAGAGTTCAGTTCTTTTAGTTGAGACATAATGCAAGACTTGACCCAAAACCTTCACACAAGAAAAAAGAAAATCACTATTACTACCAGTGAAAAATAAAAGTAGTGGCAGAGAGCTATCTTTTGCACATTTCAAATAACATTTGCTCTGAGATTTTCTTCTTTTTTTGCAATAACAGAAAGATGTATACCAGCAGCTGTCAAACTGTGGAGATGACCTCCTTTCTGAGTGCCAGGACTCTGCTCAAATGTTCTAAGCAGTTTTGGATTCCCTGCACCCTGGAGAGGTAACACAGCCTCAGGCTTTCCCTGAAATCTCTCTCCAAGCAGTTTTCATACTGAGTATAGGCAAGCCAGCTGCCAAGTTAGGTAACTTTCTCTGCCTTCTCCCGAGTTCCAGTAGAACCATGTGAATGGTTTTCTCAAAATTAAGATGCCTGGGAAACAAACAAACAAAAAACAACCAACAAAACAACAACAATAACAACAAAAAGCTACAGGAAGACCCTAACTGACAAAACAAAGAAAAAACTGACAAAACCAAACCAAGAAAACCCAACAACCTAAAGCTTTCTGGGCATATGATGAAATGTTATAGTCATTCACCTATTACTTGTAAGTCACTCTCAGCACAAGGAAGAAAGGGAGCTGGAAAAAGTGCTGAAAAGTCATAGAAATAGAATATGTTTATTTACACGGGTGCATCTGCACATGCCTTATTCCATATATTTATGTGGATGTATTTATGTGGATTATGTGCTTATCCGTCTTCCTTTTCAACTAAAAAAAAAATAGGTCCTTTTTCTTAGTGAGTATAGTCTCAGAATGATCCGAGATAGGCAATTCTGCCTCAAGGCACCTGAGGAGTCTGCAGAGCTTTCCCAGGAAGGCAGCACAGTCATAGGAGCTGGGGTGTGCAGAGTTAGTGGGTACTGAATGGACTTGAAGTACATCAGGCAGGGTGGCACTGGCCTTTGCAGGATACATACCAGGGAAGGGAGAGTGAAGGAGCCTTTCCCCACGTCATTTTTATGAAGGCTTTTGTACTGGCCAGTGTGGTGTTTTTTTATCATTGTCTCATTATCCTGTGATGGGATGTTGCTGTTTGTGTTCCGGCATCACCTGCATTAAATAAACATGATCTATGCTAAACTGAAGAAAAGATACAGTTAGATAGATACATGAGTGTATATAGATTGGTAGATGAGTAATAAGTGAATTTTTCTACTTTATGTCCTGGAGAACTTTCTGAGTAGCTGATTAAACGTGTTGTAATTACAGCTCAGTTCATGACAGGCTTTAGCTACCATAATTTCCTAGAATATAACTGAAAGTTTCAAAATTATGGAAGACTACACCTTTAAAAGTTTAAGGCCATTGATCTCATCTTCTGAGGAAGAGAAGTGTTTGCTGGAGACTCAGGCTGGAGAGTAATAAATCCTTCAGAAGCCAAGAAATGCCTGATGCTAGGAATAAAACTGAGGGTCTCATTTAGAGTAAGTAGCAATAGGGGTGTGCTTTCACCTGCAGGAAGATTACATCCTTTAAATCAAATTTCATTCTTAGGGGGTTTTTTCCTCTTTGCTAAGAAGCAGAATTCATTCTAGACCATAGGAAAACCCTTCCTGTTGTTTTGATGTAAAGCCTTTGGGAGCCTATAAATCACAAATAACTTTGCTGTTTCACTTCATAGCTCCCACATCCACAGTTCCATGTATTCAGTATGTCATTCAAGGAGGATAGAGTTTCATCAATCTTCAAAATGTGCAATGGAATAAAGTCCCAATGTTTAATTTTTCACTGTGCTCAAAACTTCAGTCACAGAAGAAGAAAAGGAAGCCCATAAAACAGATTAATATTTAGAGTTTATAAAGATAAATCCTTACTCATACCCAACGGAATCAAAATTTTGACTAATAACAAAAATCACTTTTGTACCCCATCTGAACTCAGTGTTTTAAGAGAAGTCTTCAGTTAAGAAAAAACAAAACAAAACAAAACCCCAAACCATACAAAGAAACCACAACCCACAACAAGAAAACCCATCAAACAAATAAAAAAGCAAACAAATGCCAAATAACAAAATCTTTGTTGTGAAGCTTCTTGTATCTCCTTTTTGGAAGAAGGCTGGCTGAATTTTATTTCCTTTTCTGTTTACTACTCCAAGATTTATTTTTATCATTTAAATACCTTCCATACTTTAGAGATAGAGGTTATGATCAATGATAGGACAACATTATGTGTAAAATAATTAATTTTAAGCTGTTAAGAAGTTGACTAACTAGATGATAAGAAACAGGGTACTGGCCTATGCCGCAGGAAATTCTTTCCAATTTCCATCGTAATGCTTATTTCATTTTCCCTACAACTGAAAATAAATCATGTCTTTAAGGGTCTGCTTTTTAGTGAAAAGTTATCTTCATTTACTTTTGATAGTAAAACAACTGTTTAATTATCTTTAGATACGTTATCAAACTCCCTTGTGTCTGTCACAAGCTACCATATTATTTGATGTTATTCTTCATTATGTGACACGGGAGTATTCATTTTGCCATTATCCTCACACTTTTTATAATTGTTTATGCAGTAGCATAATTTAATACTGGCTAATAACTGTTGTCTGTAGAGCTTTAATCTTATATATAAAACCAATGCTAGTAATTGAGTCTTTCTATAAGCATGTTCTTGCTTTATCCCTAATATCCCTATAATTATGATGTCAGAAATGTGTCATGGATTTGTTTAGAAAAAAACAACCAGCAATCATAAAGATACATAAATAAACTTCCCTGAAGTTCATTTCAATATACTTATTTGCAGCTAACTCCATAATAAAAATGTACTATGGGGAAAAAGCAGATTGAAAAGTTTGTTATGGGCTTTTCAAAAGGTATAGGGTTTTAAAATTCAGTGTGTCAGCCAGGGAAAAATAAAAGAAAAAATGTAATAAAGAAAAATACAGAGTAGAGGTGACTACACCTTCAACAGACAGGAATTTATTCTCATCTGCTGTAGGGCAAGTGGTTGGTGTAACTACTTGCTCAATTTCTGTAGTTAGGTCATCATTTGATTCCGTGATGATAGTTTATACTCTTTTTAAGTAAATAGTGTGTGCTGATAGCAAACTTGCATTCTGTTGAGGAAAGGAAAAGAAAGTGTAAAATTTGCCCTATTTGAGGAATATCCAAAAAAATAGTATGTAGATTTTATTTTTCACATTTATAATCTCTCCCAGGCTCTGCCACAAGCTCAAGAGATGAAAAAAAAATTTAAAAAAGCTTGTAAAAAATGTTTTCATAACACACTACTGTAGCTGTGTTATGGTTGTTCACCTGAAGGTCAATTCTACACTCCAGCTTGCTGCCTTTCTTTCCACTTAATAGAAAGAAAGTAACTTTTTAAAGACCATCTTTTGTCTTTGCACAAACAGGTGTAATATTTATACCGAAAGGCAACTGTCAAATTGCCAAAATGATAAAAAAAAAATCTATTCTTCCTTCTCTTTATACATAGGGTTGCTGATACCAATTATGAAAGCTAGAACATGGATTTTATCTTTGAAGAAAGCCAGGGGATGGAGCAGATGTATTGTCTTTATAACTACTTCATAGTACTGATTTAGCTTTTCCATTTCTTTCTACCAAAAGTATGAGCTCAGAAACTACTAATTAATGTGTTTTGTCATTTAAATGTGTGCTATCTAGAAACTGTCCAAAACTCTATTTAGACTCTGTGTCATACACTCCATCACCAGCAATTATTATTTTATTCACACAGCCAAGACTTCAGATCCAATCCAGCAACAGTTGGGGTATAATCCATTTTCTCTATTAATCTCTATGACAGCAAACATTCTCATTAAGGCATCACATCATCCATTTGCTTTCTTACTCACCCGTACATATTAAAAATGATTGCAACAGGTGAAATCTCATTACAAGGATCAGAGCAAGTTTTAAGCGCGGGTTAATACCAACTAAAAAAACACCCAAAACCACAGAGCCAAAATACCCCCAAAACAAACCCCTCAAATTAGTCGTGAGCAGATTTGGCTATTGAAATTTCTCAGGGTGGGAAAGAGGCGATAGTGAGCACTGTTATGCTGCTACAATTTACTGATGCAAGAGGAATAGAACAGATAAAAAACATGTTCTTAAGCACGCATCTTTTCTTTTGAGTCACAAGAGCAAGCACCCAGAACTGGACCAAGATAGGACTCCCCAAGTGCTAGTCTAGCTCTAGGACTGCTCTGATTCTGCAACAGAGTTTGAATTACTTTCTTTCAGATTTAATTTTTTATTTTAATGTTAAGAGTCAAAAGAAATTCAACCTGCACACTATTTGGGATGGTTTGTGGGGTTTATTAACTAATTTTTGATAATGTATATTAGTAATCTATTTTGGTAATGCATTTAGTATGCATATTTTATGTGTACTAAAGCTTATCAAAGAGTTCATATCATTTTCCTGTATGGAAAAAACAATACTCACATTTTATGTTTTCTGAAACCCTGTGATAAGAAATTACTGTTATAGCATTGCTGCTAGTAATAACAATTTTTAGGTTGAATTAATTTTTAGTTTTGCAAACTTAATAATTTTTTTTTTTTCAGTTAGGGCTGAACACTTCCTGGCAGGTGATTAAAAGAAAGTTAATAGTCTGTAGTATAGATAAATAACTTTAGTTATTGTTCTATTTTCAACATACTACATACTGCTTTTGTTGCAATAGCATCAGTTTGGCTTGTTTAGAAGGAAAAAAAAAAAGGAGAAAATTAAAGCCAAAACCAACTCATAATAACCTTCATCAAATAAATATTTTATTGGATTTCTGTCTTCATTCTAAAAACCCCATAAAATAATAAATCCCCCACAAAACATTGTATCAGCATATTTTTCAAAAATGTAAGGTCAGAAGGTACTATTGCACTAGTCTGTGCATGAGAAACCACTCTGTTTTGCTGTACTGTGAAATTTATGATGAATATGTAAACAGAAACACAGGATCGTACACCTTTCGTAAATTACACTTTGCGTTATAATTTCCACAAAGCTACCCAAGACTTAAAAGAATTACTAATCCAATACTTTTCTAATAGTTTGCTCTAATCATGAGCCAACTTTAATTTCTGTGTTCTAGCTGAGCTAGAATTTTGAACTTAATTTACTTTCTTCATTTTGGGCACGTTTTTATGTAAGAGGAAATACACCCTTGAGTCTGAAAATTAGCCTTCCCCTCACTGATAATCAGGGTTCAGTTTGAGACTTGAAAGTCCAACTTTTCAGTGTTTATAATGGTTTCAGCTTTTCCAAAAGTTCCCCTGATCAGCCAAGACTAAGATGTTGCCAGTAAAACTCAGTTGAGGGATAACAGTGATAAAGAATTAATTAGTGATGTGATGACACAGTTAAATATTTATTCCCCTACTTGAATATCTACTTAAAATTGCCTACTTCCAAGCAGGTGGCTGGTTAGTCTTGAAATTAATTTCAAAACTGTCATAAATTATTGTGATGTGAAGGTGAGCGTAGAGTGTTTTGTGCTTGAAAATGGGTATTTTAAAAAGATTATGAAATACTAAGTCTTATATTACCAGTATTTTGAAACTGTGTATCTATGAAACTGTATATGTCCCAAAGGAAAGTTCCTGCTGCCACCACAGCTCTTAAATCAGTGCTTTGCCTACGAAAGGTTGCATAATAACATCGCTTGACCTGTGCATAGGTTTCAGTCTTCACCAAGGGCCAATCACCTTCTTGGCTTGTATTGATCAACATGGCCCACATTCATTAGGGATCCTATGTATACCAGGACATCATAACTTTATCACTGACAACACCAAGTGGTAGTTCCTACCTCCTTTACTCAGTTCCCTCTGCACAGAAAGTTAGTTAACATTCATCCTGCAAATCATCCAGCCCACTTCCAGTGTTGACAGTCTTTACTGTCAACCAGCACCGAGCCTGTTACCTATTATCCCTTTACTGATATTTTTGAATTAAAGAAAAAAAAAATAAAAAATCCCTTAATGTTTAGTAAGACGTTCTTTAATGACAACAGAATGAAAATTTTATCTTATTTTGGAAAAACTTACATGTTAGAGCAAGTAACCACACAACATACAGGTGTGATTTTTTTCGGGAGATAACTGTTTTTATGACAATTAGGATTCTTGAGGTCTCCCTTTACATGAAATGAACTGCCTTATATAAGCCTGGGCAGAAAGGTACTGCAGAGGTGAGCACTGCAAGGAGTCCAGCTCCCACCTCGGATCTCCAGTGGAAGCTACCTGTTACATCGAGCTGGAGGACGAAGAAAGCAGAGAAAAGATGCCCTCTGTAAGAAAGGGATAAACAGATCGTACACTCAGAGAAATTAGAAGTTAGGGATATGAGAAAAACTTCCACTCACCCCAATCTGAGAGAGGAGCTGAGTGCTGTGAGGGAATATTAAGCACAATGCAGTGCAGCATTACCCAGGCCATAGCAATTACTCCTTGGCTATATGGCATTGCAAATATCTCATTATAATTTTAAAAACCAAATCAAATGGTTTGGTTTTTAAGAAGAAATATCTGCTTTGCCAGGATACATATTTGTATGTGGTTTTGCTATAGGTAAGCCCTAATATAGGCCAAAATACTGTCATCTAAATGTCTTTAGATAAATTTTAATTTTTTTAGAAGTTAAAAACATTTGAGTGGTGTCACTGAAGTCGAGGGAAAACTCCATTGATTTTCAGTAAGAGTAGAATTTCACCAAAAATTAGAGCTTTTAGCGTTTTGGATCTCAATATGGTGTTATATGTCATAGAATCAGCATTCCTCAAAAGTCCTGTTGTGTCTGGAAAATTAAAAATATAAATTATATTAAAAAAATGTAAATGCTTCATTACTTAAAACTAATCATCTGGTTTTCTGTACATAGTCTCATTCTAAGGTATAAAAAACTCCCAACAAACACCTAATATCATGTAAGGGCTTCATAGATGCTTTCTTATGGAGTCATTGGGGTTTATTATGGAAACTATGCCTTCTTTCCTGATAGTAAAAGGCTAAACAAAATTATTCAGTAGGACTACCTTTAATTATATCTGCTCAACTGTGACTTAGAAATAAGGAATGGATTTATATTAATTAATTAATAAAAGTGAGGTAATGCAGAAGATTCTTGTATAAGGTAAAAATGCCAACCTGAGATACCATGCATCTATTTAAAATAATATTTCAGCACAACGTCATGAATGAAAGTAATTTTTTCTTCTACAAACCAGTTTGCACCTTATCTTCACAAACTTTTTGCTAACTGATTCTCTCAAAGCTATTCATATGCTTAGAATCTCTAGGAGTCGTATAAACTATCAGTGAATTTCAAAGGTGAGTGGGTGGCTATCTCCCTTGTAAACTTCCTTTAAAGACACAGGCTTGTAAACACACTTCATGCAGAGAGAAATCAGGTTAGGCAATTAAATTTAGAAAGATAACTGTCTCAGATTTGGGGTTTTTTCCAGCAAATGTACCTTTAAATTAACACTCTGTTTCAAGAAAATATATTGAAATGAACACTTTTTTTTTTGAGGTAATGAATACTTCCCGTGGATCATGATAATGAAGCTTGTGAGTGATGTGTTGTTAAATTTAACCTGTTCTAATGGATGTGGTATGGATGGTATGGATGGAACAAGAAGTATTTTTAAAGATTTCTCATTTTCCAGATAATTTCGTTACTCTTTGCAGGGTGCAAGTAACTAGGCTCCTTTAGAAAGGTCTATGGTTCTTAATATACAAAAGCCTTTCTTTACTCTGTGCTGTACTCCAAGCTGCCTGCTCGTCGTTATCCTATGAAACTCTTCGAGCTCTTAAAAAGTCCATTTGGCCACTGAAATAAATCATGAGCTCTGAGAACAGTATTTGGGGTTACTGTCAATATAGCATGTACTAACATCTGAAAAATTTTAATATTTGATATTTTTCTTACTTTCAGTGATGTAACTTCAAAGAAAAGGACAGGAAAAAAACCACTTTAAATATTTGAATATATTAAATGAATATACTGTAGGTCTTGGAACATCTGTGAACACATTTGTATCTGTTAGGTAGCACTTGTAAGTTTTTTGCACCTTTTTTAAATTGTATATAAAAATATGATATGTATTATTTTTAAAAATACAACATGAATATGTACCTATCATTAACATACGGGCAAATAATTTATGTATAAAGGCACATATTCCCCTCTGTCCCCTCTCACCTTGCCCTCCAGTGTGTTTCTGTACTTGTGCTACTTAACAGTTTTCTCAAGTTAATTTCTTGAGTACATCTGCAGTGTGCATTTTAGGATATCATAGAGACAAAGTACTGTAAATGGAGGAAAAAAGTAGCCACAGCAACATAACACATCATGTTACTGCAATTGCAGTTTCCAGTCTCCTTTCTAGCTTGCATAGGAATAGTTCATTTACTTTACAGTACTTTGTCTTACTATAACCTCAGTCTCTGTTGCTGTCTTGATTTTTTTCAGACCTTGTCTTCCGTCCTGAGGAAAAAAAATCTGTATGTTTATGGATAGGAATATGATAGATATTTATATAAAAGACACTTATATACATGAAGAAGTTCCTATTGTGGAGGAGGTTCTTTTTTTCCTGTATGTTTGCCTTTACCTGGTGGAAGGTGAGCACTTCTTTTAGTGAATATTCTCTCTATAAGCAGCATAAAATCATGATTTATAGGGTTTTAATTAAACTGTTTAATGTTGTTTTCCTATTTATTTGTTTGCACCCTATTTTTCACTGTATGAAAATTCAAGTCCAGAGGCAAAATTATCCTCACAAAGGTGAGAAGGTAACTCAGATTTCAGTTAGGTTCTCAGTCTGGATGTCTGAGGCACTGGCAGGCTGGCACAGACAGGAGCGAGCACCCACCTCATAGCAGAAAGGTTCATCCAGCCACTATGTGTCTCTAGGAGTTGTTAAAACCAGCTAAATCCAAGTCAAACATGTAATTCCACTGATAGTCTCAGCTTTCTGGAAGATCAACATTTTAATGTATTTGGTAATCCTGGACTGTTTTGCTTTATGTCTGATTGAGAAAAGACTTCAGATGAACTTTGAAACTCTGAAAATGGAGCATCTTGTTTGATGTTGCTTTACCATAAGCTTGCTAGGTTTGAATGGCTGGGCTGACAGTGATGTAGTCCACCAGCAGGCAGCCTTGACTTAGTTCTTCCAAAGCACGCGTGGTTGTTTATCAGAAGGAATGTGATGAATCTCAGGATTTCCTGGCCACAGTTTGCCTGTTCTCAGCTCGTGTTGGGATGGCAGGTAGTGCCCTTGCTGCTCTTTACTCATAGGGTTTTGTAAGGTGAAAAGAGGAAAATGCTCAAGAGGAAAATGAGGAGGATGTTCCAGACAGGTCTCCAGTCAGGGTGACGGTAAGTACACAATGGAGCACATTTTAGCTTGTACCTGAAGCTCATAATGAGAATGAAATAATTACTTCAACATAAAATTTATCAGATGTACTGTGCATATTTTCTGGTAAGAAAACTGAAAATATATTAAAAAGGCTTCCCCAGAGTAGGCTGTTTTCAGAATTCTTAATGGTTAGATATTAATATGTAGCTTGTTCATAAAGAGCTTCTTCAGTCTTTTTTTCTCTTGATGTATAAAATCCTTGTTGTTTTGATCAGTGATACAGATGATGCCATACCATTTCTGTTCCCTGGATAGCTGAATATATCTTAGTATCTAAATAATGTCTCAGGTGTTCGTCACTATAAAGATGAGATTGATTTATCATAAGTATTCAGCAAAATTAATTTAATCTATGCTTTTCTCATCAAATTTCCCATCCTTTAGTAGAGTCAAGTCCTTCAAATGTCCTCTGTATAAAGAAAAACACCTCTAAACCAAATTGAACACAGTGCTAATCAAATTACAAAAAAGCTTTTGTAAAGAACTGAACTTTTAAGGGTAAGGCCTCAATTGATTTGTCTTTCCAAGCAATAATTTAAAAAGTAGGACTTCGCTACTTTTCCATACAGTTAACTTGACTTCTTTTACTATTACTTTTTAGGCAGGGGAAAATTGAAAGTGTAGTAAATAGCATTAGAATATATTTGATAAAGGGTTTTCTTACATAATGTTACAAAGTTGACCTGATTGCACATTATGGACTAAATGTTATATTTTCATTTAAATAAAGTGTTATTAAATATGGAGTTAACAGATCAAACTAGGCAGTGGTTGCAAACAACTATGTCAGTATTCTTTTTTTAGTTGTTAAAAATTGTTAATATGACAATTTGTAAACTGTAGTAACTTAAGTGTGTAGATGTGGGGTTTTATGTTTGTCTGTTTGTTTTATAAAAGTAGCCTTATTTTAAGGTGGAGATAAACAAAGAGCATTAGACTCCTCAGTGTTCAATTTTGCCATGGATTTTCAAGAAAATATTAACAATGTGTTTTTCTAATTTTATTGGTGACAAATTTATGTGAAATACAAATAACGTAAAAAAGATAGAGTTTAGATAAATAAGATTATAAAATACTAATGTTAAATAGCTGCAGTACAGCTGGTATTATCTAGTAGAATTGAAAGCCTAGTGAGTTTAGATATACACTTTATATCCATGGATAACGTTATGGAACTAAGAGATAAACTTTAGAAGAAATTATAGCAAGGGAAAATAGCTAATCAGTGAATTGCATCTAATATCCATTTGAGAGTTGATTAGGCAAGTTATAGAGCGATAGTTGAAAAACAGACTGTTCTAGCTAACATACAGCCTTAAAAGAAAGTGTTATTTGCACTAGGGCAAATTTATGTTTTCCTTGTGCACTGGAAAAAGCAGCTGTGCACATCCTGTCCAAGATTCCCAGTTTGGGGTAGGGAGTTAAACAGAATAAGAATGGAGAAAGATCATTTTTATGTAGTTCTTGTACTTATCACATACTAAAACAAACAAACAAAACTGAAAAAAACAAATGAACAAAACCCACCACTACCAAAAAAAAAAAAAAAAACAAAAAAACCCAAGAAACCCAACACCAAGAAAAACCCCCACCAAACAAAAAAACAACTTATAGAACACAGTTCTGCAGTTTCAGCCTGTGATGATGATGTGTATTAAAAAAAAAGGGGGCAGATTTAATTCTGTTAGATAGTAAGGATCATGTAGAGTAGAAAAAAAAGAGTATTTTCTATGACTTGGGAGTCACCTGAGCACGTTTTGTATTTGGTATGAACTTGTCTGGCATATACTGTATCACACCATGTTGTTTCTTTCTTAGTTCTTAGTTTTAATTTAATGTATTTGATAAGAAATGAAATTGGCTTGTGTGAACCTGATACAAAATGTATAAAGAAAAATTTTGACAATGTTAGAAGAGGTTAAAATTCTGAATGTAAAAATTTTCTTTTCTTGTTTTATATGCACACAAACAAGAACAAAAAGAAAATTTGTAAATAAATAAGGTAGAAGTTGAATCCCTACCTTTTTGAGCTTGGTTTGTCTTTTATATGCGGAAGCAAAATGGAATGTAGAGTTTTTCCATCTTTGGAGAGTGTCTTGCACTGTTCTGACTGCGGAACGTCTCCTTGGTGCCTTTGACTTCAGAAACTGTGCAGCTCTGGGAATTAGGCTGGAAAGAACCTGAACATTTAAGGAAACACCACATCTAGGAGCAAGCTGCCTAGACACCCTGAAATCTTCTCTTAATCTGGAGATGTCCCCTCCTTTCTAGTCCACAGAAATGAGGACACTGAAAACTTGCAGGTCTGGAAGCCTTAAAAGCCTTGTCTTGAGCGATGGTTTCCTGTCTGTCCAGACTCTCTAATGCAGAATTATGGTACCCATGGCTCCTGGGCTCGGCTGCAGAGTGCTCTGCTTGCTTTTATTCATCTAAATTCATTTCACAGTGGAGGGCTGATACCTGCTGATGCAGAATGCTCATCTCAGTAAACTGCGCATAACTGAGGTTCAACATAACAAAATAATGCACTTAATTTCATTTGAAGCACATGTCAGTGTTGAAACCTGCTTTAAAACGTTGTTGTCTTCTTAACTGGTAAATACGCACAAGCAAATTGTTCAAAGCCCTACTCCTTTGAAGGTTCATGCTCGTGCATAGACTCAGACAATTAGCAGTCTTGCTGAAATCAATCAAACTGCTGACTTTCATCCTGGCTTCTCTGAAGACAATTTCAAATTTTCCACTTCCTGGCAGTAAGGCCAGGCTGCCCTCAAAGTATTTTATGGGCTGCATGCTGGCTGATAATACAAAGGGATATAACCTTTGTGAAACTAGATAGACTTTTTATCATGGAAGTGTGTTTTGGTTTTGTTTTGCTTTCTAAAGATATTGTGATATTGCGTAGCATTCAAATAAACCTATTGAGAGGAAGGCCCTGGTCCAACTTCCATCTTTTTTTTGATTTTGTTACCTGTACTGAACCTTGCTTGTTGTTTCTTTTTAACAGTTCAACTCTTGATCTTTTGTACAGGGATTTTTTTTCTTGTGTCCCTGGAGTAAAAGATGTGTTTCCTACCAAGGAAAATGTCTCTGACATCATATTATGGCCAAACAGGTAACTCAGATTCTTCAATACAGAGATCCCGTTCTTGTTTATACCATTGTTACTATTTATTCTCATTTTATGTCTTCCTCTTCGGCCATCCTTGTAGGTGAGACTTTGTTCAAATTCTTCTAGATTTGAACTATACCTGATTTATTGAGGTACACTTTTTTTTTTCATCTCTGAAAATGTTACATCTGTGCTGCACATGTTACATATCACCTCTGAAATAGGCCTTTTACACTCTGGACTGTGGATTTGATGTCATGTTTAAAACTCCTGAAATAGGCCTTGGTCCCCTTCCCACAAATGAAATAACATTTCCAACCTATCTTGCAAGTACTATTCCCAGGAATAAGACTTATATTTAAGTGCTTGTGGCAAGTAATCCCATTCAGTGCTTTATTGGATATCTCCAAGATCTCTATCAGACATAAGCCTGAATACTGCACAGCCCTTGAAAGTACTGTACTCAAGTTTCCAGATTTTCCTTTCCCTGCTAAACATTTGGCAGTCGTACTGAATTGAAAACATCATGCTCTACGAATCTTTCAGTGACTGAAAACATGAAAAGACTATCTTTTTATAAAATTATTTGATTTTTTAAACAAAAAATATGTTCCCAGGCAGGGATGCTGTTAAGTGCAGCTAGTATTCTGACCATGTGCAGGTCAGAATGATACAGGATCATTTCCAGGTGCCTTTTTTCTACTTGCACTTCCATTGCACTGACAGTGCTCTCAGGCACATGGTCTGAGTTTTGCGTTGATCTCGAGCAGGGACAGCAGTTTTACTTTGATGATCTTTGTGGGTCCCTTCCATCTAAAGATAATATATGATTCTGTGATTTTCTGTAGTGAGTTAGAAGCTGTAAGGCTTTTACAGAATTAGGACTTAATCAGAGTTCTTGTTTAGGTACAGGTAGAAATATCAAAGAGAAATGGAGGCAAAAAGGACAATAGAAAGAAAATTCTAAACCTAAAGCATGAGTTCTTTTTCCCTCTTTCCTCTGATGTCCCTATAAAAAGTGATGCATAAATATTATGGTATATTTAAATGCTGTTAATTGACAGAAATAAGTGTCCCTTAATTATAGATTAATAATTTATGTTTTTCTATTTCCAAATTATCATGAAGATTTAGGGGATTTATTGTTTCCTGTTCCTTACAGATCAGGTGTTATTGTAAATTCTAATGGAAATTCTTCCCCAGAAAACAGGAAGTGTTACCAGTCCCCACACTGAATCTTAGTTTGATTTAATGGCAATACTTCAAACAGCACCTAAGGTCTTTAAATCTTTTAGATGTGTACATACATGTGATATGATACATCATTTGATTTCTACTGACTCTGGGGAAATGTATTGCAGATTTATTACCTTCACCTAAATGCTTTTCTGCCATAACCATACTGTGGCTTAGAATCAAAACAGAATTAGTTTAGCAAATAAAAAAAATTGTGTTCTTAATTCTGAGGCTGGAAACTGGGTGATGAAGAGAAAAATTAAATAGCAAAATTATCAATATTTAACAAGAGGAAGGCATCCTGGCTGCCCTAGTATGTCTCATCCAACATTATTCAGATCTGACCTAGATAAATTTTTAACTTGGGGATGTCTATTCCGCTTCAATACTGAGCCCTAAGGTTTTGTTGGACAATTGTTGAGAAGCTCCCTCTTAGCTAGTCTGTCTGCCTGGGGTTTTCTCATGGATTCTGGGTTCTCTATTCCCACCTCTTTTCCAAGAGGAGTTTATGGGGCCCTTAGTTTCCAGCTTTGCATCTTTTGTGTTTGGTTGCTAGGAATGCAGTTCCGGTGGTTCTATTTTTCTTGTTAGGTTTGTTTCCTCTGAGCAGCAATAGTCCACAGAGAGACGACGTAGCTGAGCCATTCTCCATCAACAGAAAGAGAATTCAAGGCTTATCTCAGTAATTTTACTTTGTTACAATAATTTTAATACAGGAATGATACCATGAGCATATGGTTAACACACTATATATAATAAAATAGATAAAACCATGGATAAAACCACGGCCTTTCTAAGCCATTAATTTTCAGCATAACCCTAGCTGAAAATGCTCTACTTTGAAATGTATTCCAAGGAGCTGATTGTTGCAGATGGCTGTAGTGGGCAGCAATAATGTACCTAGGATTTTTAAGTGTCTTTCCATGATGACAACCATTAACAAGCAGATTAATTTGTGGCTTAATTGTAAGAGGTTACCAAATAGCATGGCCTTCAGCCTGTCTTTCCAAGTACAGCTTGCTACAGAACAATTATTTTGGCCAACACACAGGAGGAACTGGAAGCATTATCTCATTTGTGATGCTGGGATCAGTCTGTGGTGATCCTACAACCCTTGCTTAATTAATCCAATTTTGGCTTTAGACTTCTATCTCTGTTTGGCACAGCAAATACAGCTGTGCTGTGAATTTTACTGGTAGCAGACGTAACTGTGCTATGCTCTCAGAAGGTTTTCATGCTGAATATTTATTCTTTTGACTCATTTCATGGTTAATATGTGCAGGCACTTGCGGCAGGTTGCTACTTGCTGACTGATTGGCACAATTAATTTCCATGTTCCAGTTGAGCTACAATCCTGAAATACAGTTTGCTCATTCATTATGGGATATTGCACATAAATGAGAAAAAAAAAATCTTTCAATTGAAAACTGACCTTTCCATCAGAGACTGTCAGTCCTCTGGCTGAAATTTTTAAGTATTCAGGGGTGCTTTTACATGTTAATTGGGTAGCAATTTTGAGAAACAGATCCATATCTTCTGGAGGGACTAAGAAGCACAGAACACAATTCAGATTAATGAATTTGGAGATCCAGTGTTATTAAATTTACAGAGAATTTCAGTTTGTATTCTACATTTTTCCTTCTCCTATAGAGCATTCCACTTCTATTAAGAAAAGAAAGAATAATTGTCATCAATGACTTCCTTCTGAGAGAAACAGAGGGCCCAATATGCCAACTAGAACAAACTCGTGTGGAAGACTGCTGCCTCCTAGGACCTGGATAAGGAATGCCACAAAGAAGGTCTCCAGCCTGGTGTGATTATTATCCATTACTCTTTCATCAGGTGAGCAGTGATTAAGTCACAACAAGAAGTCTAAGGACTATCGATAGAAACCTCAGGGTCTTGGGATGAGTAGTTGAGGGATCAGGAGCACAAGCAGTGTTCTCCTCTATCCTGTCAGTTACAGAGAATGATGAGGGAAATCATACAACTGAATACATGATCAGAGCCTGCTGTTACCAACAGAATTTTGGGGCTTTATGATCATGGGTCACTTTACACAACACTTGGGCTGCTGGTGACAGACCTGATACACCTGCCAGAAAGAGTCAAAAAAGATCCTTGCTCAGGAGTTAGCAGGTCTCCCTGGGAGAGTTTTAAACTAGATTTAAAGGAGGAAGGGTATAAAACCAGGACTGCTAGAGATAAGCCTGGGAATGGTTTCTAATATGGGAATTAGAGCTTGTCCCCCCAGAAAGGTGGCAGGATCAGTACCTTCCTGAAGTGCATCTCATCTACAGCAGTGCCCACAGCACGGGCAAGCAACAGAAGAAGCTGGAATTCATTGTGCAGAACAAAAACTATGACATGGTTGCCAACACAAGAACCATGATGGTGTGACTTGTGCAACTGAAGTGCTGCTGTGCTCTTTTGGGCCAGACAATCCATACAAGAATAAAAATCCTATCTAATGGACTCTGAGAAGAGCATGGTTTACCCATGGTTTCATTTAGTCCATGAAAGTGTGCCTACTCCAGCTCATTACATAACAGAAGCAGCCTCAAAACTGTAACAGCTGCAGAACAAAAAGTTCTGAATGTGCCTCTGTCCCTGAAACTGATTTTAAACGCATTATTTTGCTCATAAACATAGTATATATACTGAGAAATTTTGCTTCTTGATCACTTGAAAGAGTTAATCCTCTTATTACTTGATTACTAAAAAAGTTCTTGAATGTTTTAATTCACACTTCTCTTAATTAATATAATTACAGAGATAATGTAATACAGTTACACAGAAGATGTAATAGGTTATGTAAACAGAAAATTATACCCATCACATGAAACCTAATCAAAATCAAGAGCATAGGCCATGTCATTGTTTAAACAAAATACATTCTTAATATGGCACAAATGAAATCTCTGCATTGCGACACAACACACAGGAATGATTAAACCAGAGTTAAACAAGGAGATACAGTACTGTATAGAGTATGTAGTGTACTGCAAACCTCTAGGATAGAAATAAACAGCCAAACAAGTTTTTAATGATACCCAGGCAGCATTTAGATTTAAAACATAGCAAAGGTTTACAGGGAATTTTGTACCTAATAAAAATACTATTAAATAATAATATTAAAAATATGTAATATCAAGTAAATAAAAATTATTCCTTCCTATCTTGCTTTTGTGAGATGGTGACTTACATTTGCCAATATTGGTATTTCTATGAGATTATTTCACTCTTTAAACCAAATGAATCTCAGTTGTTAACAACATCTGGGTAACACTTATAATTACACCAAAGTTACTGCATCCTTATGAAAATCTCTTAGAGTTTTATATTTACTACATAATTGTATATTCCAAGGACATAGTTTTCATTTTACTATTTTTTTAGTTTATAGTTATTACTCTTTGTTAATTTTTTTTTTCAGGAGAGGTAATGTTGGATTGGAAATTCTTGGATCTGAAAGTTTTTTCAGTCCATCCTCCTCTTCCTAAAAATATAGAGTGATTTCTAGGCAGCGTGATCTCAGACTCCTACTTGTGGTGTTCTCTGGCTTCCCTAGAGCTTCCAGATCTTTGCAATTGAGTCATTCCTCCTACATTTAGCTGGGTGCTTGGTTGTTGTAGTAATTCTTACTACTGGTGGTTAGAGACGACAGTGGTATCTCTGTTATTAAGACTAATACTTAAAGGAAAGAAGTCACTTTGACTGAGAAGTAAGTAATAATAAAAAATTACTTGAAAGAAACCAAATAAAAGATAGATTGGATATAGTCTGAAGTAGGACAAAAATGTGGTAAAATTTTTAACACAGTTCCTCTTTCTCCTGCCTGTCTCAGTCAACTGGTAATTCTCAACACATCTCGGTGCTAGGATTGTGAGGGTGCTTTTTCCATCAGTTGTTTTTCATAGTAGCTCACAGAAGAGGCCTGTTCTTGACTACTGCAAAGGTTATGTGTTAGATGCAAAATGATCAAGGTGAAAAAAGGCTAAAGATGATTTAGAGAATGACTGAAAGCTAAGCTTAAGGCATACTGAGACGAATGAAGTATTGATCACCACCTCCAGATGGTTTTGTCCAGAGAAAACTAAAAACTGGAAAACATGCAGTTTTAACTATTGTTAAAGTTAGTAGAAGAGGAAAGTGTATAATCTGGGGGCTCAATATCCCTCATATGTTGTAGAAGTCATGTGGAGTGAATCTGTAAAAGGAACCAAGAACACTGAGATGTTGTTTTGCCTGAAAGATCTTCCACATAGGGAAGTCCCACTGCAGATGTTTTATGCTCAGAAGCTGTGGGTTTTTCCAATGTTTGAAAGCAACAAATAGAAAAGCTGATAGTTACAAGGTAATGCACAGGTCTAAAGAGAAGTGCAGACCATGCTGAAAGCAAATTGATCAGAACTCAAAAATGTCAGATAATTAGCAGAATGAATTAAAGATCTAAACCTGCTTGTGATTATAATAATTACCAACATTTATGCATGTGTTATAGAAAGGAAAGGAACGGATTGGAATTGTTCTTTTAGAAGCCTCTGACATGGATGAGTTGGAATTTACTGTTTTTGCTGTCTTGCACTGTGTGCTGCCAGTCAATTGGAAAGCAGATAGTAGATTAAGAAATCCCTTTCCGTGTTGCCAGAGGTTATGTATGGTTTTTATATATCATTAAAAATATTCAGTGCTTCAACTGACATTAAAATGATAATCTGTTCTATGTAAGAGCTCCTAAAATTTAGTTCTGAAAGTTATATCAACATTCAGGAAGGATATTGAGGTACTGGAGCATGTCCAGAAAGGAGCAACAAGGCTGGTGAAGAGACTGGAGCACAAATCCTATGAGGAGAGACTGAGGGAGCTGGGGTTGTTCAGCCCAGACAAGAGGAAGCTCAAGGGAGAACTCATCACTCTCTACAACTACCTGAAAGGAGGTTGTAGCCAGGTGGGGGTTGGTCTCTTCTCCCAGACAACCAGCAGTAGAATAAGAGGACATGACCTTAAGCTCTGCCAGGGGAGGTCGAGGTTGGATATTAGGAAGAAATTTTTTACAGAGAGAGTAATCAGACATTGGAATGGGTTGCCCAGGGAGGTTTTTAAGCTGAGACTGGATGTGGCACTGAGTGTCACCGTCTAGTAACCACAGCAGTGTTGGATCAAGGGTTGGACTTGATGATCGCCAACCTGGTTGACTCTGTGATACGATTCTATGATATGATTAATTTGCTAAACTACCTTTCACCTTAAAGCACCTACCTCAGACAAGATCATCTGAGGTCTTAACAGAAGTGCACACTGAATAAATTTTTAGTAGCCACTTATGGAGTAATGATAGTATGTCCACTTTCCTTGAATCATGTTTCACCCTTCTAGACAGACTCAGTAGAGATACCAGAAATGGTTCCACCTAGGAGGACCAAAATATGCCCATTATTCTGAAAGCAAGTGTTCATTTCAGGGGTCAAACAGTGCAGCACACAAATATTTGCTCCACACTTTTAGAAAAGTATAGCTACAAATACTGTTGCACTGACTCAAGAAATAAATCCTCATGGTACAAAAGACTTATTTAAGGAATTGTATAAAGTATTATTCATATCCTTGACTCATTACAACTACATTCCTTTTCCTTTTGACTGCAGGGGGTACAATGTATTGAGTAAAAACACTTAGACTGCCTGAGGTCTTCAGTGTCTAAACTTTTCTGTTAGTTTCCTTTCAGCCTTATTCACTGAGTTTTCTCTCATTTTCAAGAAAGATGGTTAAAATTTTTTCTGTCTAGTGCTCATTAGTGCAGATAATATTTGGTCTTGCTAAAAATATATCATCTCATTTCCTGCATTCTTTTATCTCTGAATTTTCATTTATCGTGTTCTCATTTTTTTCAAATTACGTGTATTAATTTTCTGCCTACTCCCTTGACTCTTCTTAATATATCTCTTTGCTTTTCTCTGTCCATTTTCTTTCTTATATTCTTTTTCCAATTTTATTTGATAATACTCTTTTCCTACACCACATAACTTACCGGGAAGACCAAAAAATCCTCAAAATACTTCTGACACCATTTTGAAATGTGTTCAGGAACAGCAAGTCTTATACAGTTTTGCATTCTGCTGTCACTTATATGATACAAGTTGATGTAATGAGCCACATTTCTTAATATTAGTATGACATTTTTTTAATATGAACTGAACAAAAAGCAATAATGCACTGGCAAAATTTGCAACTAGTTTGTCCACAACTCCCCCCAGAATAGTTTTTTGAAATTCTTGTCGAGTTTTTTCAATAGGAAAAGAAAAAACTTCAAATCTGTCAGCCTCTGCTGATCTAAGCATTGTGTCTTTGTAGTCTCTCAAAGCCACTTGTACTAATATAAAGTCGCCTCTAGTGGAATGGTTCTTTGAAAATATTTACTGTATCCTAAAAAATGGCATCCCATTCCTTGTCTTTTTGATTTGTGACTTTTTGATGTGACTTTGAAATTTGTCTGATCTCACTTATGGCTGGAATCTAAGGGAAAAGTTCTCTTAGGAACAAAAACCATTTTGTGATTCTGTGATATTAGAACTGCAATACTGGAGTTAAGAAAAACCAACCAACAAACCAACCAACCAACCAACCAAAAGAACTTTGAAACCCCCACCAAAATTGTTTTTACAAATTTATTGATATTCTTTCACACTGACATTGAGAATAAATACATTCATTTCGGAACTATTATGAGAATAAAATTATGATGAATTATAGTGAGGGTGGAGGTCTTCACATATGGTATATTACATGTACTTGAGGATTTCTATTGGACATCTACAGTTCCTTGGTACTACAATGGGTTTGGAATAAGTAACTTTTAATTTAAATTGAAGATTTAACGTTATACTTATGCATTTTGGGGCTTATGTTTTATTGATTATAGTCAGTTAAGAGGTTAGTCACTTATTCTTTATTTGCTGTATCATATTGGGCTACAGCAAATAATTTTTTGGACAGTCCTCATTTTCATTCTTTCACACTAATGATATGATTAAAAAGAAAAATTGTTGTGTTTACTTTTGCTTTCAAAGGTTGTGTTGCGTAGTCGAATGCTGATGTCAGGTATTGCTCAAATACACAAACCTGACGTTGCAGAGACCAAGATAATCTTTTTTTTGCAGACAGAATTATATGCTTTATACAGGCATTTTTAACTATACAAAATAGACTACCTGGTAATTTTTTAAGATTTTAGATGTTTCCTGACCAACATAATCTTTTCTATACTGAAAAATATCATAGTTTTGTTGCCAGTTTGGCGGCTTTTATTTTTTTTATTGTGGGACTGGGGGGAGACAAGTGTAATGGTTTCTCCTTTCTCTGCTTTATATGATAATCTTTGATTAGAATTAGGCAATAAAGGAATTAATTACAAATAAAATATGCAATTACTAGAGCAAAACAGCATCAGCAGAAACAAAGATATCAAATTGACCTAGGGCTGAATAGCTTCATTTTGCTCTTTATTAAACTTTGTGTTCACTATAATTGCTTTTCCATCTTTTTAGTTGGAAAAAGAGAGGATTTATAAAAGGACATGTTTTGGTAATATGATGTACAAGGAAATGGATGGTTATGTGCTATATCTGATATTCCTGACTGCTGTATTTTCCACTCAATGAGTAAATTTCTTTCCTCCTCAAATAAAGCTGTAGTAAATGAACCTGGGGAGATATTTCCTTGTAAGGTTTAATTGCGTTTGCTTGCATAGAACGTAAATTTAATTTAAATAATTGAATAAAAGAGGACTGAAACAGGGCTAACAGGGACCTGTTCCTTTTGTTCTCAAGAGAGAGAATATAATCCTTTGTTTGACTAACACACAGTGTTTGCAGCTGAGATGAAACTGTCCTGCAATCATAGCTACATTATCTAGCTCAACTATATTCTTGCTTGATTTATGCAAATGCAGTTCTGCTAAAAGTAATAAAAAAACCTTAAATCACCATCTATGGCTAGGTCCAACAGTTTCTCTTGATACCTTTTGCCTTAGAGAAGAATATTTGAAAGGCAATTAGAAGGAATGCATCCAAAATACCTGGAAGCTGTTTCCTTTTTGGATTTCTTAAAATGGATTTTTATCTTACTCTTTCAAAATTATTCTTCGGGATAATAAGAGGGGTGTTCTGCCCAGCTCCCATAAAAATTTACTGTCTTCCATGCACTTATCTGTATGGTACAGGACTCTGGGAATTGACAGTGTTTCTTGTTAACTTGGTATTAGTTGCATTTTGAAAAAAATAAACTTTAGGTGGAAAACTGAGTTGTGTATTATCCCAGGACATACATGTATCATTAAATTAACAGGGCACACTGTCAGAATTTCATTGTAAAAAGACCCTAGGAAATATTGCAGATTGGCTGATCAATAGTCTAGATAGCTATGAATCTGAATCAAAGATTTCTCTGTTTCTCATTGTTTTAATAACTTAAAAATATAAAGCTGAAAAAAGAATAAAGACTAGGTTTATGAAATTACATTAATATAGTTAACCTGAAAAGAATGTATTTAGTAGAAAACAAAAGAAATAAAAGGAGTGAAAAAAGGAAGAACAACATGGGACAAATATCGAAGAGTGGAACCTTGTCAAAAGCTTTTTGAAAATCCAAATTAATTATATCAAATAATTAATGTATTTAAAGTAATCTTTTAGATTTGGGGAGGATTGCTGCCTATGAAAGCCATGTGCAGCTTTAGGAAATATTTCCTAATTATCTATACATCTATTAATTCTAGAATAATGATTCTTAGCTATTTTCCTGATGGTTATTCAATTGCTATTTGGTAGACCTAAGTCATCACAGGAGTCCTTTTTTCAAGATTTTGTCTCTTCAATTCAGTTTATTATTCCTCTTGCCATAGAATCTGATTAGAACACTAGTTTATATGCTACAATAGTTTATATGCTGATTTGATAACTCAGCAACTTCATACTAGACTTCCTTCACTCTCTTAAACAAGTTGCCTGGTCCTGACAACTGTTACTGTTCAGTTTATTAATTTGCACTAGAATCTCTTCTACTGATTTAAAAAAAAAAAAAATAATTTCTCCATCTTATCCTTTGTGAAGAAGGTAACCTTCCTGACCTGCTCCACAGAGAACACTGATGAAAGGATTCCCCTATGTTTTTTGCAGTGGTCTTCCCTTCTTTAGTGCTTCTTTTGTACTTTGATAATCTACTGGCCCCTGACAGCTGACAACTGGCTCTACAGTTGTCCTACTTCTTCTATGCTTGAAAACATTTTTGTTATTATCTTAAGGTGTTACCTGACTTGCTGTACTGTGGTTTTACATTTAACTTGCTAGCTCTTTTTTTTTTTTTCATAAGTGAGACTAAATGACAATTTTTATCCTTTCAAACTGTTCATTTAATGTCCTTGAATTAAAAATTAATTTTTTTTATTGTTGATAAAACTTTATTCAAAGATTCCAACATATATTGATCATCACTCTTTGTAGTAACTCCAGCAGGCATCCGAAAGGTTTGTACTATGTCACTCTTAAAATTTATGCAATGGAAATTTGGAAAAACCTAATAATCAAGAATCTGTGACAGACAAGCATGAGTTGGTAATGGGTCACGGAGATGTACAAAAGCAGAACTTGTGTTTGTCATATTTTAATAACAGATGAACAGTGATTTCAAGATTGTACTTCCAGGTAGTTTTTAACATGCATGACTTTTTCCTTTTATTTCAATTTATCCATAATACCTCAGCTTCTTCCTGGTAAAATTTTCATCTTTGTAATGAGTCATACCCGTAAGTTCTTGTCCAGATATGGCTCCTTGTACCTATTATTTTATATTATGAAGTCTGACATGACTTCTTTCATCCAGTGTGTGTCTGGGTTACTTAATTTCAGTGGTACTCTAAAATCCAAGTCTTTTCAGAATATATACTGTTGAGCACATTAATAAAGATTTAGGTAAGAATAGAAATTATGAGCAGTATAAATTTCCATTTTTTTGGGGGGGCATGCATTTTAAACAATTTTTTTTCTAGCACTATTTTCTGGCTGCACGTTTGCAATGTTTGTTTTATTCTATAGTTGTTTGCAGATGGTGTTACATAATGTTTCTACTGTTATCTTTCTAATGCAAATGATCATTGTAAAAACTAAAGAATTTAACAGTATAAAATGTAACTCATACATCTAGTACACAACTTACATACATCTTAGTAACTGAAGGTGACAATGTTTTAGCATAAGTATATATTGTTGACACTTAAAAGTGCACAATTTTCTCATATCATTTTCATTATGCAGCTAAGCTAAATTGATTTTAAATTGGTGTTATAAAAAAAACAATTTACCTCTTCGTTTTCCCCCCTTTTAAATTGCAAAATGTAAGAGTTTTATCTGGGAGGAAAATTCCATTGCTATACTATAATTTATTTATGTAGATTTGTGACTATGCTAAGGAAAGTGTCTGTCATATCCAGGCATCGTTGTCAAATTACTTTGCAGGAAATTAAAAAAAATCAGCAGTTTTACCACATCTACAGCCCAAACAATCAAAGCCACTAAAGACTATATTTGTTGGTAGTTGTTCATAATGATGCATTTGTTTGCAAGACCAGGGGTGTAAATTATATATTTTATAGAACACGTTTGTCAGGTTTCTCTCTTATTTTTAATGTGCTTCATAATCAGAATGAAATTTCAAAGTAATCTCAATATGTACCTGGTTTGTTGTGTTGTTTTTGTTTTTATTTTGTTTTGGTTTTTAATTACAGTGTTCTCAGTCAATGAAATTGGCCATAAACTACCAAGAATGAGTTGCAGCAAAGGGACTCTCAACAAATGTCATTGGAATCTCAGGGACTAGAACCTTAAGGACCAGAGAAAAAACAAAGTCACTATATTCAGTAAAAGACAGAATGAAACTCCCAAATAAATATAGTACAGAGTATGCCATGGATAGATTTTAGTTGGTATGTGTAGAAATGCCTGGGAATTATGCCTGTGGTTACACCATAGATGAATTATTGACTCTTTCTGTATTTGTGAAATAAAAATCATTTATAGTTTGACATTTTCTATACTAGTACTATGAGGGGCTGTCACATATACCTGCTTACAGTCCTATACAAAAATAAATGTGCAATTAAAAGTAATTTATATCCAAAAATCCTCTATTAGACTGAAAGAGAAACCTTTGACTGTTCAAGAGCATGGTTTGTTTCTTGAGCTAAAGGTAAAGCTCTGCACAAGCACGGTATGCAGAAAATCTTTCATACTTGATCTGTAATTCATTTCTTACCCAGTCCCAGTCTGCTATTATTCTTCACCCAATGTTCTGGGGCTAAGTTCACCATTGATTTCCATTTTTTGCACTTCCATCAACTGTATATGGAGTGCTCCACCAAAAAAAAAAAAAAAATCAACTGTGAATTTCATCATTCAATGGAACTTTTCTTATGGACTAGATATAACATGGCTCACTTTCCCCATATCTCAAGTTTTAAATAAAATCAAATGTTTTGGGGATATTGCTATGCAGAAAGGATTTTTTTCCCCTTCATTCCAGCTGTATAATGAGAAACTAACCTTTTTTACCTCCTATGGAAATTTCTTCACATACTACTGCACAGTTTATTTTCCTAGCCAGAAGAATTTTTTTTCCTTGGGGGGAGAGTGGAAAAAATAATTAAATCCTTTAAATAAAAAGCAGTACTCAGAAAACCAGACAATAAAACCTAAGTTTATTGTATTTGACCTTTATGTTATAAAGACAAGACAGTTTTCAGAACTGATACACAATAAGAATTTTTTTGCCTGAAAAAGAAAACAAATATAATTACTGTTATCTGAACCAAACTTGATACATGACAGACAAATGCATGGCAATTTAGAATAATACAGGTTTAATCCAATCAGGGCAACCTTTCATTCAGGCACATCAGGTTCAAAATGTGTTCACTTGTATTCATTGTCTGTTTTAAACAATCAAGAAGAGAAAGGGGGAAATAGCAGTGAAGAGCACAATACCTTCTTGTCTGTCCTTTAGGAGGTACGGAGTCAATAACAGTTTTAAAACCTCCTTAAAAGACAGCTCTTACAATGTGCAGCTACTTGCTGAACAAGTCTGTTGGATGAGAGAACATATGACAGTAAAATCATCAGCATTAAATTTTTTCATTTGTGTGAAACCCTTTAAAGTCACTTCTCCTTTCCAAATTTATGTTCACAGGAAATGTAGCTAGTTCTGGCATGTAAAGAAGAATGTAAAGACATAAAGCATTCAGGTAAAGAAAAGTTACACTGGAAAGATTAAAAAAGAAGAGTCTATGTAGTCTGCTGGAAATTAGTTGTCATCATATTAGAATGATGTTAGGTAAGAAAGAATGATGCTGGGTAAGAAAGCCACTGAAGTGCACCTGAGTTTGGCATCATACTGTTTCATCAACACTGATTTCCCTTAGATAACAGTGCATTTTGAAACCCAAGAGAAACTGTAGGGATATAAATGAAGGGGGGAAATATACAGTGAGGAAAAGTAAGTAGTAAATACATAAACTCTATATATTTAGTGAGCAGGGATGTTTTACATCTTTGCTTTATATATGCCCCTTTTATTGAGGTGTTACTAGCTTGCACAGAATAATTACAGTAGAGAATTTTGTGTTCTAATTCCTGTCTGAAGCCTACAGTTTGCAGATGCTTTATACATGAGGAGAGAATCATATTCTGCTGTTTGAAGTAGCCATTTCTCAGAACAGCACTGGCTGTGGGTGACAAGTAAACAGAAACAAAGAATATTTCTTGTGGGAAGCATTGGAGATTGAAGTTTCTTTGCCATATAGTCCCTAAACAGAAAGAAGGAAAATAAATGTATGTAGACTTTAAATGGTTCTTTAGGGGTATCTGCTTCTTTCCAAATCATAACCTGACTAATTTCAAGATTTCTAGGAATGTTGTTGTCATCTTAAGTTAAGGAAAAATATGCCATCACCTAAAGTGACAAATTTGTTTTGTTAAGAGAAACCCTAAATGTGTGTTCATTTTAGTGGTATCTGATACAGTTACTCATACACAATTAAGGAAGACTGAAACAATATGAACATAGTCATTCTATAACACATTAAATAGGACTTCTGTATATCCCTGGGCAGCAATATAGCTTTCTAGAAAAAAAAAAAAAGGAAGCTATCCCATCAGATATTATTAGCAATGCCAGTGACAGAGAATCAATTGCAATCACTGCTAAATTGTTTCTATGATTAGTTTTTTATCATAAAACAATGTGTGCTGTGTTGCTAGTTTGAATTCATATTGCTTGGTTTTCCAGATCTTACATCTTTGTTGTGTCCTTGTGGGCTGGACTCATTATATAAGTTTTGTCCTGCTGTAGATACTCACAAACTGAGATCGATTCACTACTTAACCTTACCCTTGATAATCTTAAATAGTTTGACCCACTTCTTCTGTGATATGGCATATTGTCCAACTCTTTATAGGTTATCAGACAAGTGAGTCTGACTAGAGAAACCAAAAGAAACTGAAAATTGGTCAAAAAATAGGAGTCTTGTTTATTCTCCCTGCCCACTTCTCCTTTCTCTGAAAAATAATAACCTAACCCATTAATCTGCTTTCAGTTAGAATAACATCAATTTTCCCCAAATTATTTAATTGGTCTGGTGTAACATTAGCCAAATGTATTATAATAGGGGGTAATATAAACAGTATGTTCAAAGTATTTGATCTCTGTTCTTGCAAAACTTAATATTAACCCCTGTTAAAAAGCGGGGGGGGGGTCATAGTAATATTTGTTTTATTGTGGAGGATAAAAAAGAATGACATTGTCATCCTAATTTTTAAGAAAGAGCTCCTGAATGCAGATACCAAATCAGAAGAGACATGAAATAATTCTGATTCCACTGCTTGAGCTCAGGCAAATGGCAACTTCTGCATTTTCTTTCATTAGCCACCTGAGGATGTAAGGAACTGCACACTTAGAATCACAAAATCATAGAATATGCTGAGTTGGAAGGGACCTATCAGGATCACTGAGTACAGCTACTGGGCTTACACAGGACACCCCATGAATCACACCATGTGTCTGAGAGCATTGTCCGAACACTTCTTGAGCTCATACAGGCTTGGGGCTGTGACCACTTCTTGGGCAGCCTGTTCCAGTGCTCAGCTACCCTTTGGGTGAAAAACCTTTTCCCAGTATCTAACCTAAATGTCCCCAGACATGTCATTCTTCGAGTTCTGTCAGTGGCCATGAGAGTGAAAAAATTCAGTGCCTGCCCTGCCATTTCCGCTCCCGAGGAAGTTGTAGACTCTGAGGAGGTGTCCTCTGTCTTCCCCAGGCTGAACAGACAAGTAACCTCAACCACTCCTACTATACCTTCCTCCAGGATCCTTCACCATCCTCATGGCCCTTCTTTGGATGCCTTGTGGTAGCTTAAGGTCTCTTTTATATTATGGTGCCCACAACTGCACACAATACTCAAGGTGAGGCCAATACCAGTGCAGAGCAGAGCGGGACAATCACCTCTTATAACTGGCCAGCAATGTTGTGCTTAAGGATACTCCCCTTAGGTGGCTTCTGGCCTACTGAGCTGGGTGATTTGTGTTGCAGTTCCTGGGTATCTGACAAAGGTTTCCAATTTTTTTCACTGAATGCATGTGGCCTGAACATTGTGTTTGCAAAGCTTCTATTGGGCTCCTGAGGTTCACTGTAAGACATCCCATTATGGCTGCATTGCCTGAAAATTTCAAATGGAAAGTGAAGTTGCAGTCCAAGGCTGAATGTCTCCATTTTGAATTGGTGTGTTTGCAAGATTCATTTCCTTTAAATAATGCTTTTTGAGTGGACTGGACACATTTCAAAAGCTTTCAGTTTCTTTTTATTTTTCACAGTGGTTGTGTTTTTACTAATGGTTGGAGAAATGTCTGACTGTAAAATACCAATTTTTGTCTCAGAAAACTGTCTTCTAGCACATCCTGTGAAGAAAAACAGAGGAGTGTTCCTTACACAACTTACCATAAGCTTCCTATAATACTGTCATTTTTGCAAAATGCTATCTATGATTAACCCCATAAAGTGTTTGATGACTGATATTAATGAAGAGACTCCAAGTACACGAGAGCCAATCAACATCTTCATCTAATCTACTTCACTATTAACAGCAGCTGAGCAGCTCTACTTTAAACTGTCTTTCCTGTGTATTTTTCAGTGCAAAATTATGAGCAGTAAAATATTCAACTTAAGTCTTTCTTTCAAAGTGACAGGCTAAAATGAAGCAAGACTCTTAATGAAAACTTTTCAGCATGTTATTAGCAAGACAAGAGGTAAAAGCTAGTTTTTATTAGACTTCTTGTTCACAAGTAAAATGTCTGAGAGAGAAGTGTCTTTTTTTCTTTTTCTCTAGAAAAAAAATATTTCTTATCTGTTTTTATCCACACTTTTGACAGCAAAAGGCTACTAGCTGACTCCAGATAAGAAAACTACCTGTGGCTGTAAAGCAGTAAAATATAATGATGTAGCAAATTTACTCCTAGAGCTTTTTTCTACAATGATGCTGTCTAAATACAGCAGTTGTCAAGAGAATTAAAGCATTATTTCCTTTGTATAAAGAGCAAAATACATTTAAAAATATGATGTGTTCTAGGAGAGAGTTTATTGTTGGGATTTCAACAGTTTTCAAATTGGCAATTCTGTTCATCCCTTTGCATCATTAAATACAAAATACGCTTTGCATTGGAACAGAATCTGTGTAATTTCAAACTTCTAGATAGATTCAGGTACCTCATAGAAAGCTCTTGTTTGAAAAGTGAGAGGGAATTCCAAACAAGACTTAATTACACTAGATATGTTACAGAGTACTTTTTTACTATTACTAGACATATTGAAGAGTACTACAGAGTAAGCTTTTTATTGTCATAAAATATCCTTCTTAAAGACTCCCTTTTCTCTAAATGGCTTCAGAATCTTCTGGCTATACTTTTGGCTCCTTCTGGGCTTAGTGCTTGTTGTCGATTACATTCTGCTATAAAGATCACATGCAATAATGGAACTAATGGTAAGTGTTAAATAGGAAATAGTATCATGCAAAGGCAATCACTGATCTGCTCCGAACTCCTTCAGAAAATAACATGGAAATGTTTTGGAATAAATGAAATCTAGCTAGTAAGCTGCACTTGATGCTTGTTCATCTTTGTATTCTGTTCATATCTGTGTTGAAAAACCTGTAGAAGAATCTAGTTTTCTGCTTATTTGCAGTACTATTGCAGTTCTTGTTTCTTTGTTTCTCTAATAGAAAATTATTATGCTGTATATATCTGAGGTGTGTATGTATTATTTCACAATGATGATTACAAAAGCTGGAAAGAAGGGTTGAAATAAATCTCCATTATTCCCTTGAAATTATTGTGTGAGATGCTTAAGGTTTTTGTATAATCTCACATCTCAGACATTCACTGTTTTACTAATGTAACATAGCTGCCAAGTAAAAAGATTAAGATATATCAGACACAGATTTTTCTCAGCAGCATATTATAAGACTGTTGGATGTGAACAGAAAGACACAGCTTTTCTATTTTGCTGTTATTATTATCATTATTTAGTTCATTAACATGGTTCTGTTTAAAATTTAACCATGGCAGGAACTTTACAAGTTTAGGAAAAAAACCCCCACTTCTTCTCTTTAGTAGTGTTATTAATCAAAATAGGGGAAAAAAAAGTAGGATATGGAGATACAGAGAGATTTTTAATTTCAGGGGTGGGTTAATTACACTATATGTGTTTTGCAGCAGGAGGTTTTGATGATGGGGGAATGGAGGAAAAACAGCTTGACAAAGCTTGCTTGATATAAAATATATCAATATAGTTTTATAAAACACAATATCCAATTTGGGTAAAGGAAAAACAACAGATTCCTTGTTGGAAATAAGCTGTAGTTTCCTCACAGTTTTGACAGAAAAAAGGATCCATAGCTTTGAGTTCTGTCATACTGTTTTGTATTAAGGTTTGCAAGGGCCTGCAGATACCATAAAATTAGATTTGGAGGGAATTTTGCCTTCTATATGAATTACTCAAAATGAACTTCTGATTATATTCTACACGATAAGTGGAAAAATAAACTAGGAGAATGAAGCAGGTTGAGGCATATGTGCGTAACCAAGCAGTGGGAATACTTGAGTGACTGAGATGTGGAAGAGGGAGGAGGTTGAAGAGGATTACCAGACTCTGTTGTTTGACCTTGACAGTAGAATATTCTGAGTGGCCCACCACGGTCCTCTGCTGAGTGACATAATTTTAGTAAACGTTCATCACTTTTGTGCATGCCATAATTTTAGTAGGAAATTAGTGATTTTTCAGCTTGCTTTTGGGCACCAGATCCCAAGGATTTTAGTTTGAAGTTAAAAAAAATCTGAAACTTTACTCTGCGAAGAAACATTTATAGGACTACAGGCATGAGAAAGGAGGAAAAAGAATTAAAAACAACAAAAAAGAAAAGACAAAAGTTGAAAATAACCATGTCAGAAGGAAAAGAAAAGAATTGCAGCAAGCAGAAAGAAAGCAGACGGGTAGATTCAGAAGGTAAAGACAGCAGTTGCTGTTGGCTCTGCCTGAGTTACTAACCTAGTAACTTCAGACTCTCACTCACTCTCACTTTCCGATACCTTTCCTAAATCTATATGGTCAGGGTGAAGTGAACTCTGTAAAGGTCTTAGTTTGACTACACAGTATAATGCCTCCTCTATCCACTGCTCATCTAAAGGACATTTTTAATGGGTTGATCTCAAACCAGTTCTATATTTCTTTTCCACTGATATAGTAGTATCTTCCTGAACAGCTTTAAGGGAAAGTTCCACTAGATTCATACTGTTTAGTTCTTCTGTGTAGTTTCTTTTTCAAGCTGTGTTTAACTAGTGGAAGATAGCAAACAGGGCCCTATAGCAATTATTATACCACTAGATATCTGTCCTTTTGTAAATTTGAGGGGAGGATAGATAGAGTTAGGTATGAAATAGGGTTAAATTGCATCTACTTTGTCCCATCTCTTAAGCATACCTTTAATTTTAGGTCCTAAACATTTATTTGTCAGTCATTCCATTCCCACTCTCTTTCTAAAATACTCTTTCTTTCACCAAGGGTTTGACAACTGCTACACAGCGTCTTTCTATGGTTTGGGGCTCCCCAGTGCAACAGAGATGTTGATAATCTGAAGAAGGTGCAATGGAAGGCCTATAAAATGACTGGGAGTGTTGAACTGTAAGACATGCAAAGAGAGGCCAGAGGAACTTGATTCACTTAGCCTGGGAAAGAACAAGCTCTGGGAGTGGGGAAAGTCTAATTATAGTCTGGCATCTCATAAAGAAGGGCTGTAGAGCAGATGGAACCTGATTCTTCTCAGGTGTCCACAATTAAAGGGTGGGAGTTGGCAGTCCCAATCTGCAACAGCATGTAGGCGTGTAAGGAAAAAAGTTCTTCATTGTGACTGACCCTTTTGGACATGCTGCCCAGAGACACTCTGGAGGTTTTCAAAACACCTCTGGGTGAGGTTCAGAGAAACCGGGTGTACCTGTGAGGTTGCTTCTACTTGGAGAAGGCTGCTGTACGGAGTGGCATCCTGAGTCCCCTCCAAGACTATATTTTATGCAGTACAGGTAGCACAAGTGTTACTGTTCCTTGAGTTGTGATAAGGATGCACTGCTGAAAAACATACTAAGTGTAATATTTGATGTCTTGGTGAGTGCAAGGGTATTGGGTGGTTGAGCACGTACACGTATGTGGAGAGAGACAATTGAAGCTAAAACGATCATTGATCTTGTTACACTAAGATTTTTAGAAACCAATACCATTTTTTCCGCTTTGTAATGGATAGAGATACCACATGTACGTGGGAAGGCTTGGAGTGAGAGGGGATGTTACACAGTTGAGAGGGAAATTGCTGATGCTCTTTCATCAGAACAGAATTTTGGGGCGTGTTGATAGTACAGCGATAAAAGCACGGAAACTCAGATTAGTCTGACACCAGTTATTCTTACATAAATGGCTTTTTCAAGGGAAACCAGCAGTTCTCTACTCCTAACTGTAAGAATAGAGGGAATTTATGGTATTTGACCTATTAGGAGACTGATGTTCTCAACAGACAACAATATACATGAAAAGAGAATAAATGTAGTCGGTCTCAACAGACACCTGAGCAGGTATCACAAACCTATTACAAACCTTGTTCACTCTGTCTATACAATTTGCTCCAATTATACCTTAAATAATTTTAAAACTTTTTACAATGCCTCGTGACATCTGCTAAGTATAGAAGATGGCTAGTAAACTCTAGAAGATAACTGAATGACTATGAGCTCTGTCCAATTGCTTTTTCTTAAGAATATGTACTGTCTTGGCCACATATATTCATGTTATTACTGTGATGCATAAAACAAAATTAATCAGATAATGTTAAAAATTAAGAACATTGGCATCTGGAGACTTCTTTCTAAGACTTCTTTATCTAAGCTTCTTAAGAAACTCTGAGGAGATGTCATCAAATAGAGGAGATTTACTGAAGACATTTTCTTTCATACTGGCAATACAAAATATCTGACAATTTTATGTATTTTTATGAAGCTGTTTATAGAAGCTGCTTTGACAGGATTTATTTACCATTGTCTGTGTGTTCTTGTCATGCTATGTAACTTGAATTTACTTATGGCAGCTTATAGGTGTTAGTGGCAGGCATCAGAGGAGTTTTCAGGTTTCATGATGTCAAGTTATAAACAGGATTATAACTCTTCCCTCTCCCCCCCTCCAACCTCAGTTTCAGGAGCAAACATTATATATCATATTTATACCTGGCTAATGATGATTGCAGGTCATTACAGATCATCGCTTCTGGTGACCACTGTGTATTGAATATGTTCTGAAACCACCAGATTTCTTTATTTAGTTGGAACTACATACGAACAAATCTACTGTAGCTAGTAAAAATAGGCAGAAAAATTGGTTAACATAGTTTGAGATTAATATTGCCTAATTCTCTGGCCTATTTATAAGTAAAAAGAAGGCTTCCAGAACATGTTTCAGTGTGACAACATGCAGTCATTTGGAACCCTGGATGCCAGCACACAGCATGAAAACTTCCAGTCTGTGACAACCTGCTTTCTTAAGCCAACTGACTTTTCTTAAGCCAATTCTTTTTATAAAAAGGAATGCAAAACTTTTCAGTTTCTGAAAGCAAAGTGTGTTTCAAAACCTGCTACAAAAACAGTTACCACTAATTTTTTTTCTCATTATAGTTTATACCAGTGGATGTCTCCTCACTTTCTATGTTCATACAAAATATTCTGCCTTTGTCTCCTGTACACAGTAATTTATTGTAATAGTAGACCTTCCTTTGGCATCATCTGATTGCCTCAAGAAACCATAAAGTACTCCTGCCCATATGAGCCAATCCTAGCAACTGAGACACCACACATAAGGAATTTTTTATTTATTAATCAATTTTCAAGAGTTACTTACACTAAACCAACGGTGTTTATTCTGCTCAATGCTTTTTGGAAGAAGATTTTTTCTTCTGTGTTCTGTAAACACTATTACTTTATCCATTTGAGCAGTTTATTTGAGTATTATTAGGTAAGAGATGAAAAAGTCAATTTGAGTGTGTTGAAGAATGCATAAATATATGTCAAATAACATGTACTGGATTTTTCTGAAGGTTTGGTTATGTTTTATTTTTGTAACTAACCTTCAGATGCTTCTGTAAACTTCCTTGTCCATGGATTCTACAAATCTAGAGAAACTAAGTATGCACTGAAATTTTTCCCTCTAACACAAAATTTTCAGTGTAGAAATTCAGAGGTCTAGATGACAATCGAACACTCAAAATAACATAAATTTTTGACAGTACGACAATCAAGATTTGCTGGCTTAAGCTACTGAACACTATGGTGTTTTAAGAAAAGAAGTAGCATTTTTTATTGCCTAACTTAAGAGTTTTGCTAATCTTTGTAGTACAAAATGTAAGTAGTAAGGCTGAACAGACTATTACATGTCAACAGAGTAACAAACAGCTCACAGGAGCCTGTCCCAATATTAGATCTAATATTAGTTCTGTTGGGCTGTTTATTTTTTGTGTGCTTCAAGCTATGAGTTTTTATCCCAGTGCAAACACAATTCATTTTGGAAATATTTCTTGAAAAATCCTCTTTGTACAATCTTCTGCTCTTGCAAGCTGGCTATAAAGCAAAGAGAAGTGTGATATGCTAGCTAGTTTAGCTAGCTAAGTCATTAATGTTTTATAGTATAAGATCAGCAGTTACCTTCTTCCAAGATTTCATTCTTTATCATCCCTGTTAATGGAGGAAGGATTATATTGATGTAAGGATTAGCAGAAGCTCATAACACCTTAAGACTTCTGGTCTTTTTCCTAATGTTTCTGGTCTGTTTCACAGTAAGGAAAGACCAATAGTTTTTCCATTCATTCTTTTGTTTAAAAAATTTTGTGTGCCCCCTTTCTGTCTCCAGGGTAGTGGCAGTCAGGAATTTCTCATCAGATTAGGAGGAAACATACAAACAAACAAACAAAACCCCCCAAACAAAGCAGATAAAAAACCTAATAAAAACCCCAACCAAACAAAAAACAACCCCAGTTGATTGCATTTGTGAGTTTGGAATAAATGGCATAGGAAATTATTATAGGTACTTTCCATGACAGTTACTTTAACAGTTATTCAGCTGATATTACTCTCTCTGTAGATATTTCAACACACTGTGAGAACCATTTTGCTGTGTGTGTTCACTATTAAGTAACTGTAAGAAATTACATCTTGTAGTATTTTGCCCACAGTATGCTAGCAGAACAGATTCTTGCTTCAAGGCTTGGTTTCAACCAGTTCTCTGATTTTCTGTATCACAGCACACTCAGTCCTTACCACCAGTCCACAGGAAGGTTCCTTCTCTCCCGTTCTGACTGGGCTGTGAGTCTTTTTTTCTTTCTTTTTCTTTTTTTTCTTCCCTGCAGGCTTCCTGTTCACTTACTACAGTCTGTAACCTCCGACTCTTCTGTCCCCAGACTCTTAGCTCCTACCTGAAGCAAGAGCAAGCCTCAAGGAAATTCTTTTAATCCAGTCACTCTTTGTAAAGGAACTTAAAGGACAAACAGAGCAAATATACCGTGTCTCATAACTTCTCACGTAGGTAGTTGGAACAAGGAAGGAGATTACAGAGGTAAAGAAGTTAGAGAGACAATTGTATGAATTTATGGGGATTCAAATGTGTTAATGCCTTTAATAACCTTTTTCTTATAATTTATAGGGAAATCTGGGTTAGGCAATATGGTCTTCAATAAAGAAATTCCTCTTAATAAATTAACAATTGAAGGAAGTGTGAATCAAAGGGAAATAATTCACAGATCACACTTCTTGGTGTTAGATTTGGGGTTTTTTTGAATGTTATAGAGCAAATTGTGTGAGCAATAGAAATGAAGTTGGATGTTCTATGAAAAAAACTACCAAACGTAAATATAAAGGTAACCAAGATAAAAATGCCCTCTGTTATGAGACTTTATTGCTTTAAATTCTGAACCCTGAAATACCTTCTGCATCCTTCTTTCTTGCAAAGTGTAGCTTACCATTAGGAGAAAATTTCATCTTGCCTGCATTAGCCAGATCTATCTCAGTTTAGAGGTGCTTCAGTATGATTAACAGCCTGCATTCTGCCTCCTATTATAGCAAAGTATCCAAGAGTAAAAAGTGAATGTGGTATTTCTGCTGCTTTCTCAAAACTTGATTAATAGTAAATAGAATTAAACTTGAAGAGTTTCAAAATGTTGTGCAAGAAACAGATGAGCCTAGGCAGAGGAAAGCAACTACAACAATAGGTGTGAGCCAAATGACTCTCATCTGCTTTACACCCTGGCATTTGGCACAACAGTCCAATTGAAGTTGACCACTGCAATAAGTTGCTGTACAATTCTTAAATGATAGTTACATCCTTTCTGTGGTGACTGGTGCAGTTAACAAATGTTCCTGGAGAAGGAAAACCAGCTTTGAGTATCTGTTAACAAATCACTTCAGAACAGCCAAAAATCTAGAGACACTTTGTATGAACTTCCTCTCAAGAAACTGAAGAATGACGATTCCTTGTGCCCTGTGAAAAATCACGCTCAATTCTACCAGTCTTAGGCAAAAGAGGAAACGAGGTAAAAACACATGCAGAATTGATTAGGCCAATATTTTGAAATATCCTTTTTTTTCCCCTTCAAAAATATTCAAGAGCCCCGATCCCACAGGCTGGATTCCTGATATATTTAACTGAAGAATTTTAGCTGCTTGGGTGCCAAAATAACAGTGAAGCTATGAGTAGCTAGCTGTACCCCTGACAAAGGAATTTGGTCTCTTACTTGTGCCACTGCCTCTCCCTCACTACGAAATTTCCAGGCATGCAGTTGGTATCCTGTACTGGTAACTCTGAGTAACTCCCAGTCTCTACTTCTTTGTGGTTTTATTCTAAACTTTAAGTATCTGGCGATGCTGGTCTTTATGTCTTAGTTTAAATACACTTTCATGCTGAGATTTTATGAGAGGCAATTGCCTATTGTATCTCACCAATACAGGTACCTGTACAGTAGCATTTATAATTTCCTTGTTGGTTACAGGGATGGATGAAACAAAAAAAGCCACAGCACATTCACTTTAGTATTATACATCAAGTGAAAAGAATTGTTCTGAGGCTGAGATGATCCCCAGAGCGTACCGAATCAGAATAGAAAAAGTGATAAAGCCTTGCATCTTGTAGTGTGAACAGCATTCTTATGTTATATTCTCTTCTTCTAGGATAATTCCACTTTTATTTCCCCTTTCTACATAAAAAATTTATTGCTTTATAGTAGGTGGAAACGTGATGTTGCATAATTTGTTTATATTTTCCAAGGGAATAATAAAATAGATTTCCTTCCTTTGTTTTATGGATAAGTAGTAATTTATGTTTTTAACAGAGTCTGAGTGACATGTAGAGAATTATGTATGATCTCCATCTATTGCAAAAAGACCCATAAACAGTGCTCCAAAACCAGCATTCCATTGTCATTTGCAAGATTATATGCCAGCTGCAGTAGAAGAAGCATTCAGTTGATTTGTAGCAGGATTTGCAGCTAAGACTGTTACTTAACCAGGCAGAATCTGAGCCCTGCTCTGAGTGGCAAACTGCAATATCTCTACTTCACACACTGCAGCTGTACTGGAGCTTACATGACGCCTTTAAAAAGCAGCAGCTTAATACTGTGACATATAACTCAACTACTTACTTAGGTCTGTTCTTTAGGAAGATGCAGACTTAGGTGCTCATTTATGCTTGAAATGCACCAGCTTCAAAAGTGGTGTGATTCAATATCAGTGAAAACAACTTGGTTCCTGAGTTTAAAAAGCCCTTGTTAGGAAAAATCTTTTTAGTGGCTTGGAACTATTTGTCTAGTTTGGAGTTTTCAGCCAGCTGAAGGCATGGCTTACTATAAAGTAATATATTGCATCAAATTAGTACTGAAACATATATGTATAGATAATACCAGAAAAGCTGTGAGAGGGCTTCACTTGCTTTATGTGATGAAACGGATAATGGGAAGAAAACGTGAGCTACGCAGTAAACTGCTGTCTGCTTCATAAATAGTAATTGTCTGTCTACCATGAAAATTGGACTTTATAATTGTTTATGTTACCCTTCAGATATACTGACTGCAGTAAAGAGAATCCAGTTGTCGATCCCATTCCCACTTTGTTTAAGATCTGTGCAAGCATTTTAGAATAAAGCTTTCCTACTTTCCTGTGCTTTCACACTTTTTCTCACATCTATGCAAGACTTACAGCTGCATATTCAATTGATCTACAGTTAAACACTTTCTCTGAAGTGAAAAACATTCACCCTTGAAGTGTCTCTTCACAGCTTCTCTACTAAATGCTGTGCAGATGCTGCTATGCAGTTCCCAAACTGACAAGCTACTAGAGAAGAAGGATAAGGAATTTTTTCACTAGTTCACAACTGAAGTTCTTATGAACAATCTTATGTATTCAGAAGAGAACAAAACTTAGCTTTGAAAGTATTCTTCATATACGGCAAATTCACAAATTCAAGTGGTTCGATGGAAATGGAGTATATATGTCTGGATGAGTGTTTTTCATTAATAGTTGAGTTTTGGTCATTAAAATCGTTGAGTGGAAGTTGTCCCAGTATTTGGTCAATCTCCATACACAGATCTATTTAGATTTTAGAAGCACCAGGTTAGGCTGTAATTGGGGAATAGACACCATACAGAAGAAAATGCTTATCAGTACGTTAGGGAAAAAAAAAAAAAAGGAAAATCATGAGATGGAGGAAAACAACTCATATATTCTCTTTCCCTCAGAAATTTTTATCAGTTATTTATTAAATCGATATGGGTTAATAAAGTTACTTTAAAATTTTGTTTCTAATATTTTTTTAAAAGATCAGTTTTATTGGCCTCTGTTGACATGTTCCCCATATTTTCTTATTCCATGACACACATCTGTGAGACAGCTGCTGTTTCATTTATCTCTGCCATTGATCCCCTTGGTCACTGTGGCCATCTTGTGTAACGTCTCAGTCCCCAGTATTGCCCATCCATGCCTCCACTTATTCATTGTTCTCTACAGTTTTCCTAATGTGGTGGTGAAAAATGTTGTTGTCTCAGTGAGAGTGAAACCTTTCCAGAGACTTGGGTAGGCTGCTGCAACGCTTTCATATTGTAGAAGTTATGCTCAGATAACTTTGTTACACATGCAGTGCACTCAAAGATTATCTAATTCTAGGAGAGCATACAAATAAATCTTCTGTTATTGAATCTTGCGTACTGAAACAGAATGGGTTGTTCGCTTGTTTGTTTTTCTCCTTGAAATTTTAAATGCTGCAATGGACAGATAGAAGAGAATTAGTCAGGAAGCATTAAACAGAGAAGCAAGTTCAAACTTTGTCTAATATGATTGAAGTATTCCCCATGCCTCAGTGTTTCAGTCACTGATTCTGTTGTTTGGCAGGGTTTTTAAGCTTTACTGCTGGAAGAGATCTTTTACATCTCTTCTTTTTGAAGTTTTCATGGATTTTGTACATACATTGTGGATGGGAAGGTCTGTGGGTAAGAAATAAAAAACTTCATCTCTGTGTACTTGAAATGCCTCAGAAAAACAGGTGTTTCGGGGTTAATTCTAAAATATTAAACATTGAGTGTTAATTTTGATATTGCAAATTTGGAAATTCTACATTTGTGCAAGCAAGTTTTGCAACTGTAAAGAAAAACCTCTATGTCTGATATTATAGTGAAACTTTACTATGCGTTTGTAAATGCTGAATGTTTTGACAAATGCGTTTTGCAAACATAAAATAGCTTTCAGAGTGAAAAAAAATATGGCTTTAGATAACACTATAGAATGAAAATATATTGGAGTCTTAGAAGTTATGTGCAGATGCAGGTTCTGTCAGCAGAAGCTGCTGATAATAAATGAGCAGAATGTGGCTGACTGATTTGCCTTACAGGAGGGACTGTTGTAGGTGGTAGGGTGCTTTGCAAAATCATAGACCCTGCATCTGTAATAGATCAGAGGTAGGTCTCAATAACAGGTAATGAGCTGTGGAACCACTGTCAGGTGCTTAACAGGTAACAGAGGAGCAAAGAGAACACTGGAAACTTTAGGCACAGAAAAACTCTACATGTATGTCTATATTAAAAAGTCACCATGTGCTCCTAATTCCTTGATCAAATTGCTTAATTTGATTTCAAAACTAGTATAACCTTTCTGTTGGACAGAAATCAGGCTTTATTAATAAAGTTCTGAGGTTTCTGCTTTACAGAGAGCCTTATAGAAAGGAAAGTCATTTGCCATTAAGCCTTCAAAAAAATTTGTGTTGGGATAATAAACTCAGATATAACTTTTAAAGCTTCTAATGTGAAGGGAAAAGCATTCTAAATAACTTTCACCTGCAAACAGATTGATAAGGTGCTAGAAAGTAGAGGTTTGGTTGCATAAAATGAGTCATCAACTTTAAAGGTATAAAAAAAAAGATGAATATGATGCAGAGATGAGATAGGATGTGCATGCCGCAGTACTGAAGCTTGATCTCAATGCAGCTGGAGTAATTTGCAGCATGCAGCTTTGCTACCTAATAATTTCACTTGTGTTGTCTGAGAACAAGTAAGAGGTAAAAGGCATTCACTAAACTTTGAAGTGAGTATGGCATGTTCTATAATCTTTGCTTTTTGTACTAGCTAGCTGATCTTGACCCTGACCCTGTCAGGAGCTTTACCTACAGCTGCCACAAAATTATTATCCAGTCATGGTCACAGGCACCTATGAAGTGGACAAGCAAGAGGAGAAAAGAATGGATAAAAATAGAAATATTAAGGATCAAATTTAATTGATATGACTTTTATTTACGTCAGTGAAATTGGTTGGTACAATTTGATCATGTAGTAGAAAGAATATCAAAGTGTGTCCATGTGGAAGCCTGGCTTATTGAGACTATACACAGATAATGGTATTGTGCTGGTTTTGCCTGGGATAAAGTTTATTTTCTTCACAGGATCTGGTATGGGGAAACTGTAATACAGAGATGTTTTTGTTATTGCTGAGCAGTGCTCACACAGAGCCAAGGCCTTTAATGCTCCTCCCCCCATACCACCAATGAGGAGTCTGGGGGGCACAGGACACTGGGAAGGGAAGCAGCCAGGGCAGCTGAAAGTAAGTGACCCAAAGGATATCCCACACTATACGGCATCATGCTCAGCAATAAAACTAGGGGGAGATCAGTGGGGGGCCTGCTGCTCAGGGACGGGCTGGGCATCAATTGTTTGGTGGTGAGGAATTGTTTTCATTTTTATCACTTGTCTTTCTTCGTTTCATTTTCTTTCTCTTTAATATTTTCCCTGTCATTAAAAGTTGTTGTTGTTGTTATTATTATTATTATCATTATTATTGTACTGTTTTTGTCTCAACCCATGAGTTTTCTCACTTCTAGTCTTTCCATTATTCGCCCTCCCCCCACTTGCTTTATATATCAATACCTGGCATATGGAATGGCAAAATTATTTTTGAAGAGAGATGACTGAAGTTGTATTAATGGGAAAACATGTATTTATATTATTATACTTAAGGTATGGGCAGACTTCTGGAATACTCATGATGAGAGAGAATCAACTAATGGAATGCTAGCATTACTAAAATATTCAAATGTCAATATCCCTGACACTGAATTTGTCTCTATGAAATGCATTTGCTGTTCCAGACGTGAAAAGGCTCTTGCTAAACAGGGCAGAACAATCTATTTGTACAGAAATTGCTTATTTTGTATGTTGAAATGGGAGGGAACCTTTTTCTTTTACTAAGAAGTTCTTTTTTCTTGTTGCAGAAGATTCACTGTTCCATGGTAGTGAAATAAGTGAAAAGCAAAGAGAGAAAAAGAAATGAAAACAGAGACAGAAGAGAGGAAGGGGAAAGGTTTCTTATGAGACATTAAATTATGAGTTAAAAAAAAAAGCTTAAAAAAAGAATTTGCATGTTTTTCCAAATGTGCTCACAGCAATACTGTCGACATACAGAAGAATTTTTATTACATGTTGATTCTCTGAACTGAGAGCTCTTAAGGAAATGAGTTGCTGCCAGAAGGAAAGCTAGAACTACAGAAAAAAAGAAACTACCTCTCTTAAACTTAGATGTGATTCAAAACGCTTTTTTCTTATTGCAGTGTAAAAACAAAATTGGATTCAGTCTTTCAGCTCAAGAGACCCTACAGAAGAAGACCTTTATTCACAGGTGATTCAAACTGCATTTATCTTTTAGCCACATGCAAACTGCTCAATCCAGGTTTTTGGACTAAGTGACCCTTTTCAGTAAATTATAAACATCAAAGAGCAGAATAGCATCCTGTTGAGAAGCGGAAGCATATGTCTGGATCAGAAGTCAGTCCATTGTCAGCTAGATTCCTCATAGCTGAGAATAGCAATGATTGCCTTTTGAAGGATGTGTGAATGAAAACCTCTTCTCAAAAAATTGGACATATGTTTTTCACACTGGGAAAACTCTTAGGGTTGTAAATAAAAAGTACAGTAAATAAAAAAACAAAAGACTCAAGTGTGTGCTGAGAAGATACACAGAAAATAATCATGCTTGAAGTTAGGTTAGTGGCATAGAGAAAAAACAAAATCACTTTAAGTACTGGAAATAAAATACTATTAATGTAATCACATGAAAATGATTGTAAAAGTAAAGACTAAAAGAGTTTAGAGAGAGAACAAAGGTTACATAAGCAACTCCTAAAGAATTTTTTATGCTGTTTACTTTCTTAATCGGTGTTGTACTATAAAGACCGTGCTTTGAAACACTTCACTAATAATAATAATAATAATGTTGGGAATAGGTGGTGGTGGGGGGGTATTTGGTTTTTAAGTTTGTTTGTTTGTTTGTTGAGTTTCCTCCTATTTTAATGTTGTGCCTTTGAATTACAGCATTACAAATTAGATGCACAGAGCAAAATCAACATATTTTTCTGAGTGTTCTGGATCATAGGACAAAGTGATGATCCCTTCCCATACATTTCTTAGGTGGAGACAAGACATAGATGTATATGGTAAGGAGTTAAAGGAAGTAATAAGGAAATTGATAGATATTAGAAAATAGAATTTTTTTCTTAAATTACTATTTGCTCACTATTAAATTCCAAAACATAACTAGGCTGCTGATAAACCTAATTGATCAGCTTGTTTTCTCAGGGCAGTCTTATAACATTTCAAGCCCTGTGTGTTATGGCACTGAGGCAATTGCTAAAATTGGTAAAATTCTCACACAGTAAAGGAGATACCAATGAACTCAAAGCTAGTTTTCTGGGTCTGATCCAGAAGGACGAGAAGAACGCACATGTACACAAATTAGATGGGATCACCTTTCTCTTTTTCCTCTTTAATAAATGAGTCTACTTCATAAAAATGGGACTGTAATTCCTGATGGGTTCAGTTCATCAGACACAGAGAATGATTATTATAGTTGTGACTTATAGATGCTAAGCCACTCATAAAAGCCACTGGTTTAATAAAAGAGAAAATTATTCAAAACTGCTTACATGATTTTCAGAAAAGTCATAGCCAAGCAAATGCCAGCTTATTAATTAACACAGTTTTTCTTCCTTATGCTCTGATTATTTGGAGCATCAAAATTAAATTAGTGCTTCATGTTTATATGTTTTCTGTCCTTGTTTTGGCTGGTATAGAGTTCATTTTCTTCACAGTAACTGGAACAGTGTTGTGCTTTTTGAATTTAGTATGAGAATTGTGTTGATAGCATATTAATATTTTAGTTGTTGCTAAGTAGTTCTTACCTTAAGTCAAGGACTTTTTGGTTTCTCATGCTCTACCTGTCAGGAGGTGCACAAGAAGTTGTGAGGGAGCATAGCTGGGACAGCCGGCTTGCACTGGCCAAAGGGATGTGTCATACCATAGAATATCAGGTATAAACTTGGGGGGGTTGGCCAGGAGTGGCCAGATGTTGCTCAAGGATGGGATGGGCACTGATCAGTGTTGTTATGAGATGTTATTCCTCTCTCTTTCCTCTCTCTCTCTTTCACCATCATAATTTTACTTCATTCCAGTTATTAAACTGTTCTTATCGCAACACACCAGTTTTTCCTTTTTCTGATTCTGCTCTCAATTCCAGTGGGGCAAAGGAGGGAAGTGTGAGGATTGACTGTTTGGTTCTTCATTGCTGGCTGTGGTTAAACCACAACAGTGCCTTACTTCTATTTCTCAGACCTCTAGAGTCCAATGCAGAAAAAAAGTCAAGGGAAACTTTAGAGTACACCTTTAAGGGTAGTGTAGTTGTAGCCGTTAAATTGCTTCTCTAGGATCTCTTGTTCATCTGGCAGAAAGCAATTTGTTTCAAAGGTCAAACATTACTGGTGGCAGGGACCACAACATGCATCTTTCACTTAGTTAGGATGGAGGTACCTTAATTGAAAGCCTGAAACCACATTCATTTCTGTGTTTTCTCTCTAGCCTGATAGATCTTCATTCCTATTTGCAGGAATAGGAATGCCTCTGGTTCAACTGAAGGAAATGTGGAAAATGCTTGATTAACTCCAGTTTCTAGTGATGAATTGGACTATCTTCTGTTTACAGGTCAAACCTTAGAGACAGTTTACAGAGATGACTAAAAATTTCCATACTCCCAATTTCCATTACTTCTTGGAACTACAATTACTGATCTCCTTATTCTTAATACAACTTTTATTTCTTTTCTTCTAATTATTTAAATGACATCTTAACGAAAAACCTTTCTTTACATCCCTTTTATTATTCCACTTAAGTTTTCAAATAATTTTGTTTTCACATTGGGATTATTTCCACCTCTCTTAATGATATTGTTTTTATTTATTTACATTTATACCAATCACATGTCATCTTCCTTCAGTCTTCCTTCCTTTCAGCTGACTTCTAGGTACCTACTTTGTTGTGTTTTTTTTTCTTTCCATCTGTGTAGTTTATTTCTCTGTGTCTTAACTACTACCATCCTATTCATGACCTCCAACAGGAATAATTGCTACCCAATTTTTAATTATTTAGGTTTTGACATATTTCATGAAGTCTCAGGTGCATAATTTTTACTGTTGCCTAGCAGGTTTCTGACTCTTCATCAGGAAAAAAAAACATTTTTTTTTCTAATTTTCATATTTTCAATTGAAATAATATTTTTTTCTTTTCTTTCTTTAAAAAAAGTAGATACTATATACAGCAGTGTTAGCATTTCATTCCCCTTTTGTTCTTGGTATTTTTATTTACTGCTTTAGCTGGATGATATATAGAAGATGGAATTGGGTCTAATGTATGTATATATTATTCATGTGTAGTGTACTGATAGAGAAAGTGTTATTTGTCTTCCAATTGTACATCATATACGAGTCATCATCAATTCCTTTTACTTTCCAGGGTTTTTACTTTTCTGTCTTAGAGATGACTGCTCATTACACTGCTCCCTATTTACTGCTATCCGTACTTCTCTGCTTTTGTTCTATTACTTAGTACTATTGTGTCAAATCATAGCTTCAAGGCAAAATTTGAAGAAACATCCTCTTTTGAAGTACATTCACTGTGTTTCCTGACGTGCAGCTGTAAATCTAATATTTTAACATTTCCACCTTCAGGAACTTCTGTAATACTTGCTTAGCTTATATGGAAAAATATTAACTGCAAATGTTATTCATTTAGCTTGGCCCCTGTGTTGTTACCTATATGTCGTGAAACCACCATGACACTTTCAACTTTGATCCTTTTTTACATATAAGATAAATCTTGGTCTTAAGTATCTATCAATAACAAATATTCTCAACCAGGTTTTAGATGTTACTGTAGCTGATTATTCATGGTCCAATATTGCATTGTCTCTAGGTTTTTTGTAATTAAGATTTAAGCTTGTTTTTTAAAAATTATTTGTAGCTATGGAAATAGCATAGAATGTGTTAAATTAACCAATTCCTATTAAAATGTAGTTGGACTTCACTTATTTTCTGTTAATTAATGTGCTGTGTAACAGACTATATTTGATAGAAAAGCTTGAACAAACCTTATTCTTAAAATAATTTGCTGCAATTTTAAATATTGAAAAGTGGGCAGGATTCCTGCATTCCCAGTCCACTTTCTATGCATGTGTGAGTAAAGGAGAAGTCTGGCTAGACCACTTCTTTGTTGCCATGGATATGGTTAGTCCTAAGCAGTCAGACTTTGGCTTCTTCATTTCATAAAAATCAGTAAAATTATTCCAAGAGACCTAAAGAAGTTCTGGTATTTCACTTGTTATTTAGAAAATCAGGATATCTCTATAGAATGAGAAGACCAAAATTTTGGTCGTAAGCAAAATGATGGCACAAATTTGTTGCCAAGAATTAAATAGAACCCAAACCTAGTAACATGGTCTGAATTGATTTAAAGGTGACACCTGCATTCTAGAAATTATCCATCCAGTCATAAAAATACACATATAGAGTATTTCCTGTGCTTTTTTAAAGACTACCAGGTGCGGGGGAAACTCAACTGCCATTCACCCAAATCAGCTAAACTAAAATTATGTGTGCTAAGTTTTGGCTTCTTTACAGAAGCGATGCACATCCAGACTTGCAAAAGAAGTAAAGAGTTTATAGGAGTTCAGGAATTCAGAGTTTCTTGTTGTATTGCTAAGTACTTTTGTTGGTTGGGGCTTTTTTAATACACTAAATTTTTCTCTCTATTTTAATGTGAGATCTACTTAACTTCAGAGTTTCTGTATTGAAACTCAAATGTTATGTGCCACAGAAGAATCCACGATTGTCTTTATTCAAACATGAACATGAATATATTCTGAGGATTTTAAATCCCTCATATTCACAAAACTGAATTTCACAGAATTAAGAATTTTTGAGGTTTTGAGATCACCTAGTTCACCCACATTTTCCCCGTCTCAAGCAGCATCAGAGGATAAGATTGTTTAGGATGTGTCCAGCCAGTCTTTAAATATTACCAAAAGTGGAGAATCCACAGCTTCCCTGGAAAAACCTGGTTTTGTCTTTGATCACCCTCACAGTAAAAAAAATTTTTCTCATGTTCAGATGCAATTTCATGTTATTTAATTTGTGTCCATTGTCCAATTTCAGTTGTGAAAAAGTTAATGGAAGGTCTGGCACAAAATAATTGCAAGTAAAGAAATTTAAAGATACTGATGATATTCATCTGGTATTTCATCTAGGCTCATAGGTTGTGGAATTTCTTTTACTTTCTACTAAGTTCCCTTTTAGCCAGTAAATCTGGAGGCAGAGAGAAATTGAGATTAGAATTACTAAATCCTAGTAAATTCCATTAGAGTAGCATTCATGCAAAAAAATAAGTCATTGCTAAAAATAGAGGTATTTCAGTATATTAACTCTCATAATAGGTACCAAGGGTTTCACACACGATCCCTTTACTGATCCCTCTTTTATGTTTTCTGAGGGAAAGGAATTCCAGAAATACGTAAACCTTCTAGCTGAACAACAGTAAAACAATCTCTTCAAAATTGCACACATGTTGTGAGTGCTTCTGGCAAAGTTGAAACCAAGCAGGTCTAATATTTTAAGCGTGGTTCAAAATCTTCACAGAAAAACAAAATGATTATAAAATAAGGACAGGTTAATATATTTATTTTTGTATTTATGTTTTAGGTTTAATAAGACATTTACACCAAGGCAATGCACATCCTTTTCTAGCTCTCGACTCCCACTCCCCAGCCCTTAATCTTCATTGTCATAAATCATTGTGCCAGCCTAAAACATTGAGAGTGACTTGGGATATTTGTCTAGCCATACAGCACAGATGGACAAACTAAGAGACTTGGCACTTAGCCGGTGTTGAATTATGCTGAATTCAACAGGATTGTTACAGGCTTACTGCTGTAGTTATATTTAGGGTTGATACAGTAAAAATCTCTGCATCTCCTTTTGTCAAGGCAAGGCTTTCTAACTGATTTCTGAGGGAGCAAGTATGAGCCAATGCTGCAGTTTTCTAAACACACAGACCTACCCTAGAGGTTATGTAGGATTAGCAGTACAACTTGAAGAAGAACCTTGAAGGCAGCAGTGGATTTCGTTCTCTGAAACCATGCACGTTCTGTGTTTCTTTCCCATGCAATAACTTATTGGGGCACTGTAGTGGTTTGGTAGAGCCTTGGGCTGCACAGCATGAGGGAGTAAGGGCAGTAAGGATCATTTTGCCTCTCTTTATATATAATGTAGATCGACTACCTTCACTATCAACCCTGGCAAAAAAGTATGTAATGGACATTTTTCTTGATTTGTTACTGATGAGTAATGAAGCTCTTCCAGTTCTCTGTTCCTCAACACAATTAGCATTATTATTTGGTGCTATGGTTAATGTGAGGTCTGAAATCTCACAGAGCATTGACAATGGGTGGGAATCACATTTTTTGGTGGAATTAAAGACTGGCATCAAATGCTTAGCCGTGCTTGACTCTCTATGGCAATAGTAGGAATTAGATATCTAGTACATATGTAGACTCCTAACAGTAGTTGTTCTAACAGTGGATGTAGTCCCATTCAAGAACTGGTTCTCTGTTTGTACCTTTTTATATATGTGGCTTGCATATGACTCCTAAATCTGGCTCAGTACTGCTGATGACACAAATTTGTGTATAACTTTCATGTCATACATCTCAGATTTTTGCTTTCTGAGGAAAAATCTTTTTAACTTTTTCCTATTACGTTATTGCATTGTGTCAAAAAATACACTGTCATAGTCACTTGCTGCTCAGCTGCAATAATAATTAATTCATAACCTGCTTTCATGACTTGGAAGAAAACTATTCATACACAATCTGTTCTCCCTGCTTTTTTTGGTCTTCTAACACATCAAGATGAGTTCAGGTCAAAAGACAGAAATGGATACTGAAGGTTCAAAATCCAGAAGGAAATGAGCTGAGACTCCTAAAAGCTGTTTCAAAACTAACAAAAATCTCTTGCATGAAATACCTAATATAAAATGGAAAAAGACTTGAAATATATCCTTGTGGGCTTAAAGTATAACTATTTCTGTGAGAAATATGTTTATTTATAACTTGTTTTGAGAGTGTATGTTTTTGAACAAGTAATAGGCAGATAGGAAAAAATGAAAACTCTATTTTTTAAAAGATGGCTTCAGATACTAAACTCTTCTTTAAGTAAAGGTGACTTCAGATAAAAATAACTTCTTGATTCCCTGTAAAGTTAACAATTCTTTCAACTTTTCCACATGTGTAAAATAAGGAGACACATACCTTTGAGGATCTTTGTGGGTCCCTTCCAACTCAGGATATTCTATGATTCTATATAGCTGCTTTCAAAAAACTGTTTGAAACAAAATGCCATAAAATTTGTATAATATCAATTTCCACATATTTTATGCACCCAGTAATCTTTTAACCACCCGACAACTCCTGAATGTGATTAATCTGCATATAGATAGTCTAAATTAACATGCTTAAAATACCTAAGAGCAGATTTCAAAGGAATCATTCTGGAGCTAGGTACCCAACCTTCAATCATTTTCGCAGGCTGATTTGGAAACCCAAATGATACATTTTTCCTTTAGATTATGGTAAAAGAGGTAACCTTCTTCCAGGGAAAGTAGCTCCTGTATATAACAGTATTTCTCAGATATTCCTTCTTTCTGCACAAGCCCATGAGATAACATGACCTTAAGTTCCTAATCAATAAATCAAAACCACTTTCAGATATCTTATGCTTTGTGACATTTAGAAAGGGTGGCAAGATGAACATTAGGAGCAATTTCTCAGTATCATTTTTATACTTGCCAGAATGTCTTCCCTTAGAAAGGAAGACAGATTGCCTTTATTTCTGTTTCAGACTTTAGTTCTCTGTTCACCCTTATTTCAATTGTAAGAAAGGCAAAATTATGATATCTGTTTTGAAGTCCCAACTACCCTCATTTAAGTCAATGGCAACTTTATTAAGGCTTCTTTGTGTTTTCAGCCACTGAATTAAACCTGTGGTATCAAAAGCCATGTGCCTTTGAGGAAGATGTCATTCTGTCTGTAGCACTGAATGCAGCCCAAAGGCTTGACCTTTCTTAGAAAGGTGCAACATTGAGGACTTGTCTGTGTGTTTCCCACTGGGAGCTTTAAATAGGAGGCAACTAATTTTTAGTTTCCATTTTTAATTATTCAGTGCTGCAAGTTGGACTCTTGTGGTTTAATGTCAATTAGTAGGAAACAAAGCAAAACAAGTGAATTGCAAACTTTTGACACTGCAAGAATTTTTCCTCTGTCCTCTGAGAGTTGGTAAGCACTGTAAAAGAAAAATGTTTCTGTCATTTAGCTTTGCTTGTGCCATTTTTTCTGGTACAAACTTAAACTAGGGAAAGTCTGTGGTTTCATTTGAATGCACAGTAAAGACAACGGTGTCAAAAAATAATGTTTAGATGTTGGGTTTATTCTAAAAATGTCACTCAGGGCACACAAACCTATTAAGAGACAGCTAAGTAAATTAAATATCACATTCTACATGCAGGGAGCTATTCTGACATGCCAACATCATCTGTCATCAGAGAATTGGGTTCGAAGGGACCTCTTGAGATCATCTGGTACAACTTCCCTGATCAATCAGGGTCAGCTAAAGCTGGTTGTCCAGGATAAAGTCCAGTTGGATTTTGATTATATCTATTAACGGAGACAACACAACTTCTCTGGGCAGTCAGCATGTACTGGTGCATAGGAATGTTCCTCCACAGGAAAACTGAGGATGGTTCATGTCACATCTTTCTATGATTACAAATAATATAGATTTTACACTCAAAAAATAAAGACATCAAGCAATCAATATAACCTTTATTTGGATGTTCCCCCAACACAAATAAGAAAATTGGGTGGTTTTTTTCGTTCTTCAAAATAAAACAGAATATCCCATTGTCTGGAAGCTAGGGCATTCAAAGACGTTTTATCAGTTTCTTTTTTACTGTGTTTTATGTTGTCTAATATCTCATCCTATTCATATGTAATAAATACTTTCGGTCAAAATACATATTCTTTAAGCCTGAGCTGCTTTCAACCAAGTCATGTTAGGTAACCGTGGGGAAAAATACAATTGAAAAATTATTTCAGTTCAGTTACTAATGTTTGCTTTAGTTAGGGTATTTTCAGTTAGTGTTATTAGCAAGTGACTGGATATAGTTTTAGATTTATCTTATTCTTTAAAAATGAAAGTCATGTGCAAAATGTATGATAGAGAGAGGTCATTTAGCATGCTCATAGTGTGTTATGCTGTGCAGAAATATTTGTATTGTCCCAGAAACTGTAAGAGGGAGTGGTATACAGCTGTGCAATCAGTCTGCTGTTTGGGATAATCTGTCATATCTGCTTAGATGCACGGCGCTTCATCATGCAATGTCTTTTTTCCTGTCCTATGGCTAAAAAAATGTCTTTTGAATTACATTCAGTAAAAACCAGGATTGGGGAAAAAACAGAACTAATTTTTTTTGTTGTCTTTATCTTGTGCTGGTTCCTCATTACTCTGGTGAAAGTTTTGTGAGGATGGAATTTTTGAATCCTTAGAAACACTGTGGTGAACATTAACACAGCTTTCATGTAGGATTTGTTTGCTTGAGAGGAAAGTTTTCTTTTTCTTGGGCTAGTACAGGAGAGCAAATCAATCATATTTAATGAACAAGTGTGTCCATTTAAAAAGGACTCACTTCTTTTGTTCTCTTCCAAAATGGAAATGCATTATGCATTTTAATGTGTGACAGGTCAGGTATGGGCAGTAGAGATTCATAAGTTACTTTTTTATTTACCTTAAAGCAGTATATAATTGAGCCTGAAATGTAGGCCATGTTTCAGTTTATTTTGTATAATTAATTGATATTTTAGTCCCTTCAAAATAAGGATTCAATTGGTAAGGTTGACCAAAATTGGAATGATCAGTCATTCATCGAAGTTGTAGTAACAAATAGGTAATAGTTTTCAGATATCTATTGAACATCCCTCTTCTGTCATTCCATCTTTTATTTTCCGTGTTTGACTTCTGAAAGCTTTCAAACTTAAAAAAAAGTCCACAATAAAACAAAATAAAAGTCCAAATAAAACTACCTCTACAACTTCTTTATAAAAGTCTCCTCATAAACTGATTACATTGCAAACTTCATCCACGTGTGTGTCCCATGTAAAGACTACAATGAAATAGAATAAAAGTGTAGCTTGCAAAATAACTTGTAGTTTTTTGAGAATGCAGTTGAAATAATAAATTGAAAAGAAGATTTTAAAAACGTTATAAAATAGGCATAATAATTAAAATACCATGAAAGGATAGGTAAATTTAATTTATAGGTAAAAACTGTCATTACTGAAAGGATGTGTTTTTTACTGGAAAATATTAATGGGGTCATAACTTATCTGCTTCTATTTTGGGTTTTTATCAGTCTTCATTATGTTTGATGTGACTAAATGGCATGATCAAGTAACACAGCTTTTGCTTTGCCACTCCACTCTAAAGGAGACACTGAATATGTTTGGCATTGGGCCAAATTTTGAACCAATTTTCCTGGCCAGACTTCTATGTTTTGATGCTGAATCCAAACCAGATACAGAGAGGAGTGGTCCTCTACCTTTCAATAGAGCACTGATACAAAAATATGGTCCAGGAGCCAGAAATTCTTTTTAAGGTCGGGGCGGGGAGGAGGAGGGGGGATGGGGCGAGAAGGGAGAAGTAATGGAAACTTCAATGGAAATTCATGTGAAAATGCACAATACCCTCTTCACCACAGAATTAATCAGATCAGTATCTCTGGTAGGGTCATAGATGTCAGGACTTCTGCTTTGTCAAGAATTTCACAGTAAGATAGGCACAGGAGTTACTACGTCCTTACTTCATTCCATACTTCATATTCTATACTTCAAAATAACAGTAGTGTAATAATGTTAATCAAACATAAGAGCATTAATATTTAATTGTTTCTACAGTCCAGAGGTTATATTTGAAGACACGCTCTATAGTTATATAACTGCCTGGTTCCCTTTATATCAACAGTGAAAAAAGTAATTTTTTTGTGGTTTAAACATATGTAAAGTTATCTTTGATAGAAAATAGCAGTAAATTATCAGGAACAAAATGCAAAGTGAGACCAGTATCCAATTTTCAACAATTCCTCAAGCTCAACATGTGAAATATAGACTAAAATAGGCTATTGATTACCTGTCTATGTACATTACCTGTAAAAATTAAAGCAGTGTTTTTATTACTGTGCTCATATGCACGAATAATAGAGTGTGTAAAAAATGTTAAATATAAAATTGAAGTGTTTGTCAATTTGCTATCATAATGAGACAATTTTTCTCCAAATTAATGGGAAAATTTCCATTGATATTTGTGAAGCAATATGTTAATATTAAGGTGTTAATTACATTTAATTTTTTATCCCTCATTGTAAATGTCACCTGCAAATTACTGTCAAAAACAGTGAGAGTATTGAGTAATACATTTCATTGTGACTATTCTTATGTACATTTTTCAGCATAAAAATGATAAAAATTTAGCATTAAAAATTCCTGCAGGATTATTTCTAACTTCTGTACTACAAGCAGTCAACAGCTCTCCTCTGTCAGAGTTCCAGGGAAATATTATCACCTTTAAGGTGACAACAGAGGTACTCTTGCTTTATCATCTACCTCTTTTCTCTGATGGTCTCCCCCACTGTAGCAGCTAACACCTTTTAGAGCACCAAAGGCAATAGAATCATAGAATCAACTGGGTTGAAAAAGACCTCTGAGATCATCAAGTCCAACCCTTGATCCAACACCACCATGGTGTCACATCCAGTCTCATCTTAAAAACCTTCAGGGACAGTGAATCCACCACCTCCTGGGCAGCCCATTCCAATGTCTGATTACACTCTCTGTAAAAAATTTCTTCCTAATATCCAACCTAAACCTCCCCTGGCAGAGCTTGAGACCCACGTTCTCTTGTCCTACTGCTGATTGCCTGGGAGAAGAGACCAACCCCCACCTGGCTACAACCTCCTCTCAGGTAGTTGTA